>JAOXYA010000015.1:25503406-25515563 GCA_028565675.1 Sorex palustris
CAAGAAATGTTTCTAGGCTCACTGAATTTAATAAATACAATATACATATTGCTATATATAATGCAGAACATAAAAATTTATGTATCACGGTCCTCCAGTTGTTTGTCGATTTCCTCGAGCAGGCCCAGTAACGTCTCCATCATGAGACTTGTTTTTACTGTGTTTGTCATATTGAATACATCAATATGTAGCTTGCCAGGCTTTGCCATGTGGGCGAGATACTCTTGGTAGCTTGCCAGGCTCTCTGAGAGGGGCGGAGGATTCAAACCCGGCCCCGCCTGGCCAGCTGTGCACAAGGCAAACTCCCTACCCACTGTTCTATCACTCCAGCCTCAGTACTTTAAAACATTACCCAAAAAGTACAAGAAATGTTTCTAGGCTCACTGAATTTAATAAATACAATATACATATTGCTATATATAATGCAGAACATAAAAATATAGTATGATTTTATTTTTTGCAACTAATTATGCATTTTAATCGTTGACAGTGGGAGTTGATACAATGCAATGTCCCTTTTTATTTATGCTGAACTGAAGAAAAATCCCCTCACAAATACTCACCAGGACCATTGACCTGGATGCCTGCTGAAAAAGTTTTAGTCTTGGAATGACTGAAGATGTAGGAACAGAAATCTTCTACCTGTTGTACAAATTCAGGATCTAGCTCATCATTATCCAGTTCTTCAAGTTGGGCAAGTTTTTTCCTGTGAGCTGGAGAGTCAAAAATAAAGCATTTCCTCTTTGGAAAAAATTTCTGTATACAAAGACGGGGAAGATTAAAATTCTGAAGACTTTGATCAGTGCCTGGTAAAGAAAAATATTTTTAGGACATATTTAGTATGGGATTATTGTTTTTTGAACTTTTTCCATCAGTAAATTACTAAATTACTAACTAATTAAAAATTCTTGATGAACCCTAAGCAGAAGTTCAAAAGAAAATGGAGTCAATAAAAAAAAGGAACTGTTAATTTTCTTCCAAAACAGGGGAATAAAATAATTGAATATTGAATTTATTAGTTCTCTTTAAGTCATAGTACTATTTATTTGTTAGTTACTCAGATGAGTAAATATTGGCAACTGTAGGTTTTACAACAAACACGCTAGACATACTTTCTTGTATTATTCCTGGCACCCTTTTTCTAATACCCCAGTTACCTTGTTTTGGCCTCAAAGAGCTCTCCAGATATTCATCTGCTGTGATAGAATGTCCATCTTGTTCCAAGTCTAGGAAGAAATCTCTCAGAGTCCATACCAGGTCTGGGCAGTTGCCCACAATATCAGTTGCATCTTCAACCTCATCAAGTTCAGGTGAGGAGATTGTTCTGAGCAGATTTGACACTTCAGTCACATAGCTGAGAGGCAACTAAGGAAAGCTAGTCAAAATAGGACTGAATATAAGCTCTTATTTAATTCTATGCCTCCAACTGGTTTTATATTTTATATTTACTTTACTCCATAAGCAGTATTTCAACTCATCAGTAAATACGTGAACTTTTTATTCTTGAACTATCAACGTTTTAATCAAACTACAATTTTGTATTTGATTCGTAAGGATTAAACACAGGTGGAAGAGTAAAAGGGCCCTCTTACTTTTGATGCCATCCTGGACAATAAAAGGATACTACAATAGATCAAGGGCTCGCTGGTCAATTTTGCTCATGGTATTGTAAACCAAGGTGCTACTCAGTAGCATTGCTAGTGTGAAGATCTGGGTATCATTCTTTTCATCACCCTAAAAGTCAAAACAAATGTATGTTCAGAACAAATGTCAAGTCTTATGGCATTTCCAGAGAAACAATCATTAAAAACAAGCTCCATCAACTAAAAAAATAAATAAGACAAAAATTTTATTGTGAAATCATATGTACTTTGATTATTCTATGATTAGCATTGATACTCTTATTATGGGATCACATTCTTTCCTTTTGCTTTGTTTTGTATTTGGGGCATGTTTTGCAGTGCTTGGGTCTTACTGCTGGTTCTGCACACAAGAGCTACTGCTGGAAGAACTGGGGGACCTTTTGTGGTATTGGGGATCAAACCCTCTTTGGCAGCGTGCAAGGTAAGTGCCTGTTCTGGCCGCTGGATATATATTCTTAACTCATGATCTTTATTATCACTAGTTAGGTATTTAAAAAGCAGGTTGTGAAAGTTAATGGGATAAGGAGCATACTGAAAATCAAGATATCTAATTCTGTAAAACAAAGTTGAATGATATACATGATACATATAAGATTTTATAGGGCAGCTCACATTTTTATTGATGGAATCCTCCATCTAGTGCTGTCAGATAGGTTTGTATTAGAGATGAGGAAACTCAAACACAAACTGAAGTTGGTCATTTTGTATTTGTGACAAATCAAAAGGAAAATAAGAACATGAAAAGGAAAATTAACAAGAAAGATTGAGGTGTATGCAAAAGTCAGATTATACTGGGCTGGAGAGATAGTCCAGCCAGTAAAGCTCTTGCATGAGCACTTCCAAGCTGGAGTTGAGCCTGGGCACCACATACAGTCCCCTAAGACCTGTGAGGATTGATCTCTAAATATAACGCCTAGAGTAAGCCATGAACACAGCCAGGTGTGGCTCTAAAACAACCTCAAAAGAAGTCAGCTCAACCCCAAAAGAAGGTCTCTGTGGACCTCTGCGTACAATCAGTGAACTGATTGTGCATCTCTCATCTGAACTCTAAGTCTTGTAACTTCAGTAGCCAGGAGTCAATTATCATGAAAGAAGTTGGAACACTTGCAAGAGCTACAAATCAAGTAAGTCTTCCCCACCACCCGTGTTAATCTTATTGTTAAATATTTACTAGTATAGAAGTAGGAAAATCCCTTGGATTTACTGCTGAAATGAGATGAATAAGACCAACATTTGGGAAATACTGGGGAAACTTATTCTTGTTTGTCAAAGTCTTATAGGCACATCTACCAGAGTCCTGATTTGAATTCATGTTTCTCTCATCCAGAGCCAATTATTAATCATTTGTCTCTGTAGACAGAATGATTCCAATTTTATTTACACCACACCTGTACATTTCTATTAACAGTCCAATTTTCATGTTATTAAATATGTGAAAATTTAAAGATATTAAGAGTTTAATCCCAGTTGTGATTTTGGCTTATCAGTATCTTTTTCTCTATTTATTTTAAACATAGAAAGGAAAAGAAAAATAGAGAAAGAGAGAAACAGAAATAAAGAAAAAGAGAAAGAGAGAGAAGAAAAGAGGGAAAGAGAAGAAGAAAAGTTACATTACGATTAAGTGAATAATAATAAACCACCTTCCTGAATGCATAAAGGTGAGTAACCAAAGAGGAAACTCTGTCCTTTACCTTCTCTACGTCTCCCAGTCCTTCTGTATCAAGAAGCACTAAGGTGTGGTTTGGTTTCTCAGGATGAGGCATACACAACATCCAGATTCCCTTGGTGTGAGACTGCACTGTGGATCCAACTGAGAAACCTGCAGAGGGGAGTGAATAGACGGTAAGAGAGGACAAAATCTGGAAAGTGAGATGTTCTTGACAATTGAACTAGAATTTTAGGAAATCAAGATGAGGAGATGTCAGAGAGTATGACAATATTCATACTAATATACTTCCAGTCTGCGCCTTTCTTCCCTCTTCACACCACCATACTCAGTGTTTGTTGTATGGGTGCACACAGAGAAGATTTGCCATGACTTTGCTTGTGTCACTCACCCTTCTTTTTCTGTGCCAGCTTGTTCATCAGGTAAGATTTTCCTGTGCGATAGAGACCCACAATAGCCACAACATCAACAGGCTGTGTAATGTCACACAGGGTTCTCTGTGCTTCTGGATTGACCACCAGTTGCCCATTACTGTTTTCAATGAGGCAAAGGGGTTCTGACATAAAACAATCTGGGTCCATGTTCACAGTGTGATCTATTCTGTAGGTGAAGAGAAAGGAAGGAAGAGAAATTTCCAGTCTTCAAGCAAAGGTGGCCCTTTTGCTTCCTGAAGCTGGGAACATACTATTTTTCAGATTTGCCTATGTTTCTAAAGAAAAAAATGGCACCCAAGAGGATTTGTAAAATAGATGCTGTGTATTTCATAGGTATGCTACAAACTCTTCCCATTGACTCTTAAATATTTGATGTAGGTCTAGAAAATTTAAAATTACATTTAAATAGCAGCTTAAATAGAATCTATTCTTAGTATGAATCTGACTTCCCCCATTCATTACTTAATTATGTTTCTCAGCTTTTATATCCCTGAATTCCTGGATGGAATCTTTATGTCTACTCTGTAATATTATACTTCTTACTATCATCTTTCATCAACTTCCTTTTTTTAATTTTTGGGCTCTAATTTCCAATGTGTATTGTACCATAAGCCCATTATCTAATATAAACACATTATCTAACAAGTCATCTTAATTTGTTAAAATTATATTTAAAAATATTTTAATAGATATTCATGTGACTTCTTCAATTAAAAGTCTAAAGCACAATCATCTTATGAATGGGGAAGTAAGTGAATATGCTTTATTAAAATTATTAGCAATAATACTTTAGCTTCCATGTTCTAACTTATGGGCATCAATTCTGTTAAGCTGAAAAGTATTGATAAAATGTTTCTAGATAGTTTAGATTAAAGAAATGCTTGGAGGTTTTTTTGCCTCATTTTATTATCAAGATTAAATCTCTTCAATCTTGGATGTGATTATTTACTATGTAAGCTAAAACTTTACCATCTCCTTGGCCTTTTCTTACACTGAAATCTTACAATAAATAGGTCTGGATTTCCTTAATACCTCACTGTAAATCTACTTTTTACAGTAGGGACCCATTGCTGAACCCATACAATGAGGGACCCATTGCTGAACCTCCCATTCTTCCCACTAATTTTCTCATAAGCAATGCCCTGGAGATATTCCAGGAGACAGATAAGAAAAGCAGGGACTGCTGGGGAACAGATAATAGGAAGTTCAATACAAACAATAGAGTACCAGAATCTAGGGGCCAGGAAGTGATCAGACTGCAGAGAGGGGATTTTACATGATTTTAAATACCAATGCCAAGGCTTCTCACATCTCCTCCACTTCAAATACAATATTGGCATCTTGTATTTGTAGAATTCTGGCTATCTGAATTGTTTACAGTTTGGTCACAATAACATTTAGATTATCTATTCTCTATAGCAGTTTTTTTTATAACTATAGGAGATACGCAATTCACACTTATTTTCAGTTATGAGGAGGGCATAGCTGGAGTGATAGCACAGTGGTTAGGGCGTTTGCTTTGCACATGGCCAACCCAGGTTCTATTCCTCCGTCCCTCTTGGAGAGCCCGGCAAGCTACCAAGAGTATTCTGCCCGCACGGCAAAGCCTGGCAAGCTACCCAGGACGTATTCGATATGCCAAAAACAGTAACGACAAGTCTCACAATGGAGATGTCACTGGTGCCCGCTCGAGCAAATCGATGAACAACAGGAGGACAGTGCTATAGAGCTCTAGTGCTAGGGAGAGATTAAGGTCACTTGACCTGGGCTAGTTGCCTCAAAATTATTTCCTATGAAAGAAAAATGAATTTTAACTAAGGTTGCCAAGGGAGTATTGAGGGAAAAGAGTTGGGGAGTGAAGAGGATTGGGGTGAGCTAAAAGTGATATGTGGACTCTGATGGATGGTCCTGGTACTTTAGTGGTTCATGCTGAACAGCATCTTCATACACCGATCACGATCACGATCATCCTGTTATTCGTCGATTGCCTCGAGCAGGCCCCAGTAATGTCTCCTTTGTCCTAACCCTGAGATTTTTTTAAAAAGTGCCATATTCAAGGCTCTTTCAGTGTTAGGAGAATGAGACCCTTCATTGTTACTGGTATTTGGCATATTGGGTATGCCACAGGGAGTTTGCCAGACTCGGCCATGTGGGCAGTTTACATTCGGTAGCCTGCCAGTTTGTCCAAAGTAGGAATGAGATAATAAGATGTCATTATAAGATGTCGCGCAGCCGCGAATGCAGCCGCGCACTTCCAGGAGCTAGGTTTCATATAAAATGAAACTTTTTTTAATATATATGTACATACATACATATACGTATATGATTTCCTCATTTAGGATGCACATTGCAAGACTAACTAAGGATAAAGGCAGGAGGTTAAACACATGTTCACATAACATGTTCACATAGTCTTCAAATAGAAACACTTTTTTTTTTAACAGAAATGATCAGCCCATTTTCACATTATTGTGTGTGTCTCATGCGTTTTCCATTGCACCTTCTCATTAAATCTTCATACTAAGTAATTTCAAGCCTGTTTGGGGATAGCACTATTAGTATTTCTTTCAGTTTATTAGGTTTAGATAAAGATCATGTGAAATGGCTCCCGAATTTTAGGAAAATCACAAGTTTAAAAGTTGAATATTTTGAATTTAATTTCACTCTTTAATCAAGAGGTTAATAAACAGTAACATACATCAAATAAATGATTAGTTTAAGAGTAAATCCATTCCATTTTTTCAGGAAAGGCAACGGAAGCTCAAACACTTGTAGATATCCATATAAAATATAAATACAAACCTGTCATCATATTATATATACAGTTCCTCAACCACTCCTTCAGCTAGACAATTGATTGCAAACACAATTTATAACTATGACAATGGTCATAGCAAGGACAAGTTTGTGGTTAGAAAATATATGCTGCTTAACTTATAACACATATGATAAAATAATGCTTCATTTAGTTTATTATCAAACTAGTCTTCAAAGTCTTCATCTTTGCGATTTAAAGAAAATGAAGTCCTTTTTTTCCTTCTTTAATTTTTATCTTTGCTTTTACAAATTCCTATAAAACAATGCTTGCCTGTTCTGACAAATTAATCATTATGCAATACATATGGGCCACACGCAGGAGAGCACTGGCTGGCTGTGCCCTCAGCCACAGAGCCACACCCAACAGTGCTTCAGGACACAGAATGTGAAGCAGAAATTGGATCCTGGGTCTTGAATACTACTATGAAGCCATATCCCTGACCCCCAAATTATTCTCTAAAACAATCAGTGATCTATGCTTTCAATCATCATAAAAATGAAAAGAAGGAAGACATAAAGAAAAAAGGCAGGCTAATGTGTTCAAAATTATTTTTTGTCAAAGCTTAGCACTGTCATTTGATACCCATGAGAAAAATTCAGATTCGGAAGGACTTTCTTAGAAGAAAACTAAAAACAGCAAAGAAGTTTCATTTTATAAATCTTTTTATTTTTTTCCTCCCCAGAGGTGGTGGGTGTGGGGTTTGTGCCCCATCCAGTGGTACTCAGTGGCTAGTTCTGTGTTTAGGAATGACCCATTTAATGCTTGGGGGACACATACAGTACCAGGAATCAGGCTGAGGTCAGCTGTAGGTGTCTTACCTACTTAACTGTCTCTGGACTACAAACCTCAGATTTGACTTCTGATAGAGAAGCTGATTTCCCCCACCAGATTTTTGTTTTTCCCGTGCAAAAAAAAAACCTGTTTATACAGGGACTGTGCAGTAGGGTAGTCATAAGTCAACAGTTAAACAATTAAATTGTGGTGAGTTCAAATCAGCATTTGTATAAGAACAAAATACACACTGGTTTTCAAAACAGTATAAAAGATATCCCACTGTTCTTATTTTATATTGAAATAAGATCATGGGTTTTAGAACATTATTAGTTTTGTTACTGTGTAAATAATGAAGATTGAAACCATTTCTAATATAACGAATTTAAATACAAAACCTATGAGAAAATATAACCTGCTTATAGGTTCTGTCACTTAAAGGTGATCCATGAACACAGTGAGGTGTGGGAGGAAAGTACAAAAGGAAAAATAAAAATTAGGGAAAGCAAAATGGGTAGGGTGCCTGCCTTGCATGAGTCCAACCTGGGTTTGCTCCCCAGTACCCCCATGTGGTCCCCCAAGCCTGGTAGGAGAGATCCCTGAACACAAAACCAGGGGTAAGCCCTGGGCACCCATGTGTAGCTCAAACACTCTTTCTTCTCCACAAGAGAGAATATGGAACAGTGGAAGGTGAGAGATAGAGAATATTTCACCTTAAAAAGAAAGATGCAAAATCATGCCAAAAGTATGGCCCAAGGAGTAGTAGACAAAGGAGTATAAGAAGATAGACTTTTGTATTTTGAAATACCATTATTTTGATGAACCCGGTTTGAGTAGACTGATAATTCATGAGTAACTTACATTTCCTCTTATGGTACTTAAAAATGTAATCTTTTACAGCACATACTATCTAAATGCATCCTATCCTAATATTCTTTAACTACAGTATAAAGTATTTCTTGCAGTAATGAACTATGAGTTTTTTTTACTAGTCAACACCAGTAGAAACACTTGTCATGATTTCATTTTAAGAATGGAGAGAAGCACCAAAGCATTGCGAGTAAATGTAGCCAAGGCAAAACATGATTCAGTTTGTCTAGCAAAGGCCGAGTGTAGGAGCCTGAGGCAGTGTCCACATGATCAACCCCCACGTAATTTTTCCATTGTTTCCCCATTTTCCTGTATATAAGTACCACTTGTAAACCCTGACAGTAAATTCCCATGAGGAAACTGAATCTGAAATGTTGAGAATTGGATTGCAATGCTTTAGGATGTTTTTCTCACATACAAACAAATATACTTATTTTAACTTTGGAGGATACAAGGAGTGATTCAGATAAACTTCAGCAAAAATAGACCTCAAAGGGTTAAGAACGTCTTTTTGAAATACCCCAAGCAAGATAAAATGAATCTTTATGAGTCTTTTGGCTAAATGATTCAAAGGCAGAGGGTGGGGTGAGGGTGGAGGTGAGGAATCTTCAAAAGCAGAATAAAGGGAAATTCAATGCTTTCTGTGGGAGATATGGAAAAGAGTTTTTATCCAAATGGATAAAATACAATTTCAAATAGAAAATAGAGATTTCACTGAGAATTTCTGCCAGAAAATTGAAAGAATAATGAGGAGCCAGAGTCCTCACAAATAAGGAGACATTTCACTTAAAAAATATTAATAGAAGGAAAATGTATGGAATATATCAGAAATTAGCCTGAAGACTGACAAGCAGAAATGAAAAAAATATAGGCAGATGCCTGTTAAGGTGCCAGACATTGAAAGCATCAGAAAGAGTACCTATCAGTAAACCAAGATGACTTTCAGTGAAGTATAAATGAAAGCTTCTGGGAGGCACTTAGAGTGCAAAAAAATGCCTCTTAAATATTGTCACAGTGGAAATTATTTTATCAATACAAAAATTGTTTGGACTGTTGACTTCAAAAACCCCATGTAACACTTGGAAAAAATCTCTAATATGGACTTGGAAATAATTTAGATTACTCATGCGAGCTGGCTAATCAACCTCTGCTTTTCAGTCAATTATTCATTCAACAAATGTTTGAAAAGCAGCTATTATAACTATTATAAACAAATATCTATATATTATAAAGCAGCTATTGTGTGTTGATTACCATCAGGTTATAGATACCACCAGGAATTAACTAGACAAAGGTAGATACAGGAGTGTAGTATGCTCTTGGCTGAAAAAAACAGCAACTGTAGAAGAAGGATGTTGCTGGGATTCATGAATAGAAAAGAAACAGAAAGGGTAAGAATATAAATGCAACTAGTTGAAGAGAAGATAAGGCCAGATTTTAATTAATGATTGTACATTTTAAGTATTAATAATAAAAGCAGGAATACTAAGTTTTATTTGAAAAAATGGAGACATTGATCATATAATAACTAATAGTTACTGAGAAATTATTGAGGGATTTCACATATTTTTTCATATTATGTAATCTAATCAGACAATGTTATACTATTTTTTTCTTTTGTTTTTTGGTACACACTTGGCATGCAAAGGTTTTACTTCTGGCCCTGCACTTAGGGATCACTCCTGCACTCCTGGAGGTGCTCAGGGGACCATGTATAGTGCCCGAAATTAAACCCAGGTCAGACACATAAAAAGCAATTGCCTTGTCCACTGTACTACCTCTCTGCTCCCAAGATGATGTTTAATTAAGCTGCAAAGAATACGTAGTTACTTAATAGTGTTGATATCATAAAAACATATTTAGTCCTGCAAAGCTTTAAATAATATAGTGTTACCTAGAAATATTTCCTATTTTACCTTTCAGACACTGGCAAAATGTATTCCCATAACTAAGATTCTGACATGTTTATGTAAGCAGTTTAGCAGTATTAAATTAGTATCTTCCAATTTCCATGGAATAGCCTTGATTGATCAGCTTGGGAACATGCAGCTCATCCTAAGTATGTGTACCAAAAAAAATGTATAACATCAGTGGATTTGTGATACTCAAAATTTCTTTAACAATTTTGAGATGATTTTGGATGAAAATACCTGGAACCAGAAATACTACAAGATTATATGCAAAATGTGACTAAAATGAAATACATTGAGATGCAAGGTGGTAGAACATAAATATCAGATTAAAAAGACTAAAACAAAACTAAGATCTCCACTTGATATGTTTGATGACCACTTGCCTACCCATTCAATCTCACAAGCAGTTGGTGCTCCTTTGAAATGGAAATATATTTTCAATTGCTCTTCAAACATGGCAGGGGAAAAATAAATCAGATGCCTGAAGCCACTTGATATGGGCAGAGAAACACATTTGCTAATGCTTTGGCTACAGGCCCTCAGAAACTTTGTAATCTTGAGCTTCGCTAGTCTGCTGGTTCTAGTTCCAGGATTCTCTTGAGAAGCAGTGTTTCCCAGTCTGCCAAAATGTCTCTCGATGTTTGAAAATCTGCAAGCACATATGACTCCTAGCCTTATTTTCATGTTGGACCCATTTGAGGAGTGAAATTCATTGCTCCTCAAGGAATTCACAGAGCACTAACTCACGCTGCTTCCTTGGGCTCCTGGCACACCCCAGATTCTCATGAATGATCACCTTAAATTATGTTGTGAAGGGACTTGTGATTAAATGAATGAGCACCAGAGTTTGACAACAGTAAATCAGCAAATAATCATAGGCATGGAAAAATATATGAGTGCAATTTCACAATGCCTCATATATCTGCATTCGCCTTGGCAGGCTTCAGCACTCCCTACATAGCGCTAGAAGTCATCTTTTATACCTAAGTCATGAGAACAAGAATATTCAACTTTGCTTATTTTTGTTGCCATCTATGTCAAAGTACCCACAAATTTCCACTTCAGATGCTTCTGATATGCTTTGAGAGCTCTTAATATATAATTTGAAGGTGATGTTCTGAAGCTTTGCCTGAATTTTTAATGATAATATTTTCAGTATGATAAAAATCATATAATATTTTATATACATTTATTTCTTTAAAAAATCATTAATTTATGAGACAAGTTAATTACCTTTTATACAAACTTAGGACTGTTACATTTAAAAAACACCATTGCCATTGGAATACTTCTAAAGATGACACCATTTCAACTTTCCAAAACTATAATTATGTCATTTTTGTAACCATATAAATTTTTTTACAGCATGTGCTAAAATCAGAGCTATGGACTAGCTCACTGATAATGGCCAGATGACATTAATTATGGGTATATATTTTATAAACTCATAGATATCCTTATGTGTCTTTAACCTTAACTTGAGTGTAAGAACTCAAACAGACCCTATGCATTTCTTTTAAAGCTATTTCAGAATATTGCCATAACTTTTTTTCATCTCTGTATTGAAGGATGGAAAAGACTCTTCACTGGTCTGTCCTCTTAGAATATCTGCTACTGATACAATCTAATCAGAAAAGCACAGTCCTTTAATCTTAATTTTGGTAGTCTGGTTTAAGTTTACTTCTGCCATCCAAGAATTCTCTGGAACTACTATAGAGAGATATTTTTTGGATTTTAAACACTATTTTGTGACAGGGTTTTAAATACTATTTTTTGCACTTGGTGGTTTATGTTATTTTCTGTCTTAAAACTACTCCTAAACACATTTTTCCTTCTCTAGATCTCTAAACATTTTGATTCTAATTCAAGATAAATGATCACCATAAAAATTTGGATGACCTTAAAAATTTTGACATCTTATTTTGATCGCATATCAAAGGACTAAAAAAAATGACTAAAAAGCAGGTTGGATGCACATAGCCAACCCAGATTCAATCCCCAGCAACTTATATGGTTCCCCTAGTCCTGCTAGGAGAGATTCC
>JAOXYA010000015.1:25625542-25637963 GCA_028565675.1 Sorex palustris
AAGGAAGGAAGGAAGGAAGGAAGGAAGGAAGGAAAGAAGGAAGGAAGGGAGGAAGAAGGGAGGGAGGGAAGGAGGGAGGGAGGGAAGGAGGAGAGAGGGAGGAAAGAAGGAAGAAAGGAAATGCAAGGCAAAGAAAATTTTCCTTTATGTTTAAATATGACTAGGGAGTAAAAATTTCTAGTTATAAGTGAACTGGTTAGAAGAGGATATTTTAAATTTATTAACTTTGTATCACCATATTACAACATTTGGGTAAAGTCATAACTTGGTGTGTGCAGTATGGAGAACTGGCTTAATGGTTTTTATTTATATACTTCTACACTTGTAGTTTTTAACTCATCTTTGGAAAATATTAAAGACACCTTTGTCACTGTCTCACAGGTCACTCTGGAGTGCTTCTAGTTTCTCACTGAGAATATTGGTATTATCATTTTCTATACTGTCCACATGGGCTTAAATTAGATAGGTTGTAAAACTGTTTTCTAATGCTGTGATCCCAAAATCTTATCATGCACAAAAGAGTGTGGGGAAATAATTAGTTATATGAAATGGACTGTACAGAACTAGAGCTCTTTCAATTCAGCACTGGTTTTGCAGTTTCATCCCAAAAAGAACTACAGGAACATGGCCATGTCTTCTCTCACTGCTAGCATTGAGATTGTCCCTATCATTAATTCTTGAAGCTTTTCAAATCAGTCATGACAACTGAGAGCAAAAAAAATCTGCATTCCAATCCAGTGTCTCTCTGACATTAGGAACAAAAATTACATGATCATTTCCCTGGAAAATATATATTCTGGCATTGTCTTTACCCATCTGGAGAATGTCAAACTTACCCCACACCCTTAGTAAGTGTGGATTTTATTAGCCATATTTAAATGTGCAACCATGACTATTGGAACTTATAAGACATTGCAAGACAATTTTGGAAACTGTTTGCCACACTGTTTGCATTTGGGACTGGGATTTCACATCTGGAGTTTGGCATGGGTGGGTACAATCAGCTATACCTTGTGACTGTTTTAAGCCCCATGCTCCAAGGATGGGGAACTAATGGAGAGTCTTTAGGTAGTGCCACCAATGATCAAACAGCAGTTGGTCACATGCAAGAGAAGCACCTTAACCCCTGTGCTCTCTCTGACCCCTGCCATTCTTAAGCCAGTAAGAATGATTCATTTTAGTGTGATTTTCTTAGGGCTATGGATGAGACTCAAAGTGGTAGGACATAGGCCTTGCATGGGTGGGGCCTTGCCTTCCATTCCCCATACCATCACCTTCAGGAGGAAATCTGAAACCCCTCAGAACTACTAGCTGTGGTATACACAACTAATAACAGCAAAAATCCTTTATCTTGCTATATAATTTAGTTGGTACCCTGGTACAAAAAAATGACCATCTCTAGAGGGTTAATATCAGATGATAGAAAACAAGGTCTTTACTGATGTGAACACTCTTACCTGATGTGTCATTTTGTCCCTGGTCATCAGCAGCACTACACAGAATTTTTGGTGATACAGAACTTGAAAGCCACTAATGTAACCTATGTCTTTCAGAGGATGACAATCAGTGCAAATATTTTCATGTTCAATAAACATGGATAGGTAAATCTCTTTCCTGACTACCAACGTGTATTAAGTTCATATCATACTAGTCCCCACCCCACCTCAAATAGCCATTTTTACCTAAAGACTTTGTAGTTGTTGATCTAGTTTAAACTCTTTCCCCTTCAACATTTGAATCTTTTTTAATGTATACAACCGTATATGGAGTTCAGGGGACATTGAACCATACCCTCTGTAGCTGAGGGGCCATTCCTGGTGGCACTGGGGGGACTATATTTGGTTCCAGGGATTGAATTTGGCCATCTGTAAGCATGACAAGAGCCTTAATCTCTGCTCTCTCTCTCCAGCCTCAAACATTTCAATTTTTTGTAACTATTTTCTTTGATAATAAAATATTGCTGTAACCTTTTTAGTTTTACTTGAGTTATCATCTAATTTTTGTTGTTGGTATCCAGATGTTATCTTATGACCATATACCCACTATTAAGACTTGAACCTGCAGGATCTTTAGATATGCATAAAGTTGAGTATTATGGGTTTTTTTCTAGATGTTTTCAGTAAAAATAATCAATAGAAACTCTATTTTGACTAAAGCAGAGGAAGAAGATGGTAGATTTTGTTGTTACGAAAACCATTATTAAATAGATATCTGGGCCTATCTTTGTTTTGGGGGGGTGGGCATAGCAGACTGTGCCAGGCTTACTCCTGGCTCTGTACTCAGAAATCACTTCTAGTGGGACTCAGGAAACCATATTCAGTGTAGATTCCAGGCTGTGTCTGTCACGTTCAGAGTAAGAACCTTACCCACTGTACTATCTCTCTGGTTCCATTGTTGAATATCATGAGGCCTCTCTTCTCTGTTAGGCCCTTCTGGACTAAGTTGTGAGTTGTTAATTTAACTAACTTGGGATAGGGGCTGTGTTTCATCAGTATCTGGTGCCTAATGAACACTGTGTGTGTGTGTGTGTGTGTGTGTATGTGTATGTGTGTGTGTGTTTTAAGGGGGGTAATTTAAAACATAAAGACCTAAATAAATAAGATGTTTTATATTTAAAATAATGACTGTGCAGAAGAAAAATTGCCAGTTAAATGTAATATTTGGGTAATTTCATTTGATAATAGACATTTGGAAATATTGAAGAGGGATGTTAAAGATGCTAAGTACCTAGATAAGTGAGACTACTGATAGACTTCTGCAAGAATCTTTAG
The DNA here is from genome assembly GCA_028565675.1 of Sorex palustris. Taxonomy (NCBI): domain Eukaryota; kingdom Metazoa; phylum Chordata; class Mammalia; order Eulipotyphla; family Soricidae; genus Sorex; species Sorex palustris. The sequence continues at coordinate 25,628,314 of JAOXYA010000015.1, forward strand.
GAAAGGAAATTGCTCCACAACGCTTCTTGCAAATGGGGAAGGAGACTCATGCTTATGAATTTGTGTAAGCGATTCTCCCACATTCACACATAAATATGACTATGCTGAATTTTAGAATTTTAAGATAAGTGGACTGTATGAAATGCCCCAATTTAATTATTTTCACCAACACTTGACTGTTTATGCCTTTTTAGTCCCTTTTTAAAAGTTTATAGCAGCAAACTTAGTCCTATACTCAGTTCCTCCCCACTTGGGGAGCTCCTTTTCTTTTTTCTACTTCTTTCCAATAAACTTTTCTACTGCTTTTACATTTGCATTAGTTTTGGTAACACTGGAGTTTGATTACTGAACCTCAATGCATTTCTGTAATTACAACTGGATTATCTATTTTATTTAATTGATTTATTTGGGAACATTGGTACACATCTATAGTTTCAGGAGACAGTTTCTAGCTCTGTGCTCAGGAGTGATCCCAGATGGTAATCAGGTGACCATATATGATGCTGGGATCAAACTGGAGCCAGCTAATGAATGGGAAATGCGTGTACTATTTCTCTGACCATCATTAATATTTTTAACTTCCTTTTGTTGTTCTTGTTTTCTTGATTTATTTTTATTATAAATGGGGAAGGTGCTCTAGCTTATGAATCTGTGTAAGCATTTTATTTATTTTTTACATATTGCGTCTTCTGTGCTAGCGTGAAGTATATATATCCTTAACTATTTCACTGAGTTGAATGTAAGTTTCTGATATGTTTATGGTAGGTAAACCAAAATGACAAATGTTCTTCCTATGAGACTTGGCATTGTTGAAATAGAGAGTATATACCTTGGGAATAGCTCCGGAACAAAGTATTATGTTATGTATAAAGATATATGAAATATATGTCTTTCCAAGCTTTAGAATGATCAGTGAGAAATATTTCAGTGTATCATGTCCCTTTTCTGTTGATAAATATTCCTAATCACTAAATTTATTTTACTTAATCCAGCCTTATTTAATTAACAGTCTTTCAATTTTTCATTTTCTTTTTAGAAATATAAAAATATCAATTAGTCTGACTGGACCTTTGCTGCTTTAGACTAAATCTTGTCTCTTGTAAATTTTATTGACTCATACATACTATCTGACAAATAATAGTATAGTGTAGGAAAAGGTTCTAAGTGGCTCTTTACATATTTATTTGAAGAATTTCTACATAGTTATAATTTCTATTATACACTATATGATAGGAATCATTATAAGAGTCAGAATATCTGTTTTTGAGAACCAAATCCTATCCCAAGGATCCCAATGCCTACAAATTGTCCCACTAATGACATTCTTGTTCAAGTAGAAGAACTCTAAGGTCATTTTTTTAATTGGTTTGTTTGGGGGAGACAATTTCAGGCCACACCCAATAGTGTTCATAGTCTCTGGTCAGAAATGAACCTAGGTGGTGCTCAGGGAATCATATGCAGTGCTGGGGATCAATCCATGGTCAGTCACATACAAGATCAGTACAATCAACTCTATAGTAATGGGCCATATCAGTTTTCTTGAATGTCATCTTTACTTCATCCTGTGTATCCAGTGTTGCTGTGATTACTGCTAGTTATATAGTCAAATGACTGAATTTCATCTATTCTAAATTTTTATTCATTTTCCAGTGTGTCTCTTTAATTGGCACATTTGCCATATATTTCATATTTATTTAGTATTTCTGACACACAGTCTCAGTCTCTCCCTTCCATGTATGTCTTCCTTTACTCTTTATTTCTCTAAAAACTATAATACTGCTAAACCCTGCCTAGAAACAAAATTGTACTACTCTTGTGTAGATTCCAGTGTTTCACAGTGGAACTAGAAAAACTGATTATTTCCCTTTGTGTAACTTGATCTTCCTGACAAGAAAGTTGTAAGAATTTCCCTTTAAGAGGCCAGGGATTTCCCAGTTATACATATGCATATGACATTTCTCATCAATATTCCCTGAATTTCAACTTGGTCTTTCATTTTGTAACTTAAATCTTTATGAAAAGTTTTTGTTTCTCTGAATTTAGAAGAGATTCAAGAGAACAGAAAGAAGTAGAAAGGACAGAAAGTATCCTATGGTATGAAATGGGGTATCCCAAGCCTAAGGGAAGCATTTCTCTAGATATATACATTTACAGGGCTAGAGAGATAGTACAGCATTTGTGGTGTTTTCCTTTCATGCAGCAGACACAAGTTTGATCCCTGCCATACCATGTGATCTCCTGAGCCCTGCCATGAGTGAACCCGGGATGTAGAACTAGGAGTAAGCCCTGGACATAGCAGGATCTGACCCAGAAAGTTTTAAAAATTCTATTTGCATAGAATTGCTGGGAGAGCCTGGCAAGCTATCGAGAGTATCCTGCCCGCACAGCAGAGGCCTGGCAAGCTACCAGTGGCATATTCATTATGCCAAAAACAATAATAATGGCCTCATTCCCCTGATCCTGAAAGAGCCTCCAATAGGGCAGTGTTGGGAAAACAAGGAAGGAGAGGCTGCTAAAATCTCAGGGCTGGAACGAATGAGATGTTACTGGTGCCCTCTTGAGTAAATCGATGAACAGTGGAATGGCAGCGATGATACAGTGATTTGCATTTAGGTAGGTCCACAGGATCTATCCCATGGCCTCATTTTTAAAAATTATACATTTTACATTGTGCTTTTTTGTTTTATATTTTAAGGTATCTATCCTAATTAGTTTGCTTTACCCCTTTTTTGTTTTCAACTCTGATGATTCTCTCCTTCAGTTGGATTGAAAACGTTGGCACAGAAATTGTCTTTTGTTTTCTTTTGCTCTTTTGGTCATATCAAGTTGTCTTAAGGGTCACACCTAGTTTTTCTCAGGGGACCATGCAGTGCAAGGGATTAAACCTGATGGTCCCAGAAATCACTAGTATTATTTTGGAGGAATTGGAAAATGATTACTATGTTCTGTTCTAAGTTGTCATTTAACTCCTCTAACTCCTTTGAGTTTCTGTATCATTGAATTTGTTCTCGTTTGTTCTGACTGATCTTTGTATTTATAAATTCTGGGTGTCTTTGGTTTATTTATCTAAAGAGTCTAAGCTTTGATTTCTTGAGTACTCAAAACCCAGTAAAAAGTAGAAAGCTAGGTGTTTGCTGTAAAATGTTCTCTTCTTCATTAAGTGTTTCACAGGAAATCCTTTAACTCGTTCAGGTCTGCTTTCTCTGTCTCAATAGCCAGGAGAACTCTATCTCCACTGCTAATTCTTGGGCCTCCAAAGCATCATCATGCCCAGAAACTCACAGGACCTCTAAGGGTTCACAGAACTTCTAAGGGTTCATACAAAAGTGAGCACCACTGATTTTTCCAGACCTGACATATCTGATTCACTTTGAAGGATTTTGATTTCTCTCACCATCTCTGTAGACCATAACCACCATTCACCTGGGCTACTAAAAAATGTTCCTATTTAGGAGCTAATGAGATATTATGGTGAAACCAAAGCACAACAATTTGTAAATCTACAACTCTACCTCATGGTGTTTCACTAACAAAATTTTTTTAAATGTAAATGATGGAGAATGGGCACTGGTGAAGGGATGGATGCTGGATCATTGTATAACTGAAACCCAAGCACAAAAATTTGTAAGTCTACAACTGTACCTCATGGTGATTCACTAATAACATTTTTATATTAGTAAAAAAAAATAGGGTGTTTGCCTTGCACGCAGCCAACATGGCTGACAGAGGTTCAATTTCCAGCATCCCATATGGTCCCCTGAGCACCGCCAGGGGTAATTCCTGGGTGCATGAGCCAGGAGTAACACCTGAGCATCGCCAGGTATGTCCCAAAAAGCTAAAAAAAAGAGATAGTATGGTGGGTAGGACATTTGCTTTGCACATTGCAGACTCAAGGTCACTCTCCAGCACCCAGTGTGGTCTCCAGAGCCCTGCCAGGATTGATCCTTTAGCACAAAGCCAGTAGTAAGCACTGAGTTCTACTGAGTGCGTAAAAAATAATTCCCATTTTGATTTCCTGCTTTCATTCTTTCATCCCTTTCTATCTCACTTACTGCTTTCATTTGGATTTCCTATAATCTCAATACAATGCATTAATAGGAGTAATCTTTTGAAAAATAAAATCCAGATTTCTTTGCACTGTGGTCCCTTGAGTTGACTACTCTAACACATACAATAAGTCTGACTCTATATTCTGGTTGACTAGGACTTGTATAATAGAGTTTCTACTTGTCACTGCACATTTTATAGTAATTTCACTCTTGTCTCTGAAATTAGGTGTCCTTTTTACTTCTTGCGTATTTCCATTGGCTTGGTACAGCAGAATGATGAACACAAGCGTTTTCAAGACCTTTTATAATGGTTTGCTTCTATCATAGAAACTTCACTTGGCAACTCAACAATCACCGTTGTTGATCTATGTCAAATACTCCATATATTTTATGCTCTGTCAGATTACCTTCACTTCGTTCATTTTCATACACTTATATTTGATGTGAACCAGCTCCTTGAAGAAACACAAAGACCTGACTTAGTCACTGATTTATTCCATGTAGAAACATTAGGAGAAAATCCTTGGCACACACTTTTAAATAAAATAGGATATTGGAAGTTTTCTTACAAGTATAATTTCATATGCTATAAAGAACTTATATATATAGGCCTTTGCAAGATCTCTTGTATGGTATGGTATGGTAATAGTGTCTTACCATCATAGCTCATGTTTTGAAAAAAAATGAAACATATTTTAGTCATTTATCTGTAATATGTTTATTTGTTGCTGTCTCTGATCTATCTAGATAAGCCACTCACTTATGCAAAAATTCGAGTTGAAACATGGTATAATTTTCAAACTTCCCCGGGCAAATTAAAGAAAACCTAGAAAAGCAGTAAGTGGAGTTATAGTCAGGGGAAAAGGAGTATATTAGGAAGAGGGTATTGTTTCATTGACACCTACAGTTCTGTGTTTAGCTAAAGCATAGTTGTCCAAATCCTGCCCAAATTTATGAGGACTCGTAGGATAGCCCTGGGTATTCTTGCCTGTGCAGAAGAGAGTTGAAAGAATTTAAATGAACCTGCAGGGACCTCTCATTTTCTTTCGTTGTCCTCTCAGTTCATTGATACATTTGTTTTCTGCAGTTTTCCCCCTTGACAGCATCCTGTGTTATTCCTCCTAACAACTCTTCTTCTGTGATCTGTGGATAGTAATAGAGAGATCTATTATCTATTAATAAAGATACCTGCAAGAGATAATACTTACATACAAGATGTGAGTCATAAAAGGGTAGGTAACTCAAGTGGGAGAAAGAGTGCCCACAATTCTTCCAGCAAATTCCTACAGGCCAGGAAACCCAGATGACACTGTAAATAAAGTGTATTTATTTATGCAAGGGGGCATACACATAAAACACATGATCTTGGAAGGGTGCTAGAAGACTGGAGTTAAATTCCTGTCTCTGTCACCTCGTAAATATGGAATGAAACCCTGGAAAAATGGTTGAAACTCATTTTCCTCACCCCAAAATCATACCAGTTATTTGTAGAGTGCTTTACAAATAATTACCACTGTCTAGGTCTTTTTATGTTAAAACTTGTGATGTTATTCCCAAAATAGTAGTGCTTGGTAGAATTTCCTTCTAATTTTAGGAAACATGAAGGTTATTTCTGTTGCACCTATTTTTCAGTTATCACATTTTGATTAAACTTCTTCATGGAGCCAATGAGTCTTCCCTTGGAGAATCTGAATTCCTCCTCAATGTCTCCATATCGGTGTTTGTAAATAGCATCTATTTATTATCGTTACAAGCCTCGCATTATAATTCTAGAGGCTGGTGTTTAGAAATCAAAGCTCTGAAACCTTAATGTCAAATCACCTAAAGTTTAAATTTATATTCAAATAGTATTGATGGCACTGATTGTCTCTACCAATTTATATGGGAGTTATTAACTCCATTTTTTAAATTTGTTTGTTTTTGTGCCATACTTGCTGATGCTTAGAGTTTACTCCTGAATCTCAAGGATTACTCCTGGAGGGATTCTAGAGATTATATGGGGTGTCAGGGATCAAATCCATGTTGGTTACATACAAGGCGACTTCGGCCTATTAACTCCATTTAGTAATAAAAAGAAATATATTTTGAGATGCTCATATTTAATCATCCCATATCAATATTTTATAGTCTAATTTCTAAGCTGGTTGATACTCAATGTATGTAAGAGGTATAAATTTTTCCATTTAAATAATCTGCCAAGCCAGAGAGATTTTAAATTATATAACTCTATGGTAGGATTGGGACAAAAATACTGAGACTAGAATATATTAAATATCAAGTGTATATGTTTTTTAAAGCAAGTATATAATTTGATACATAAATTTATTTTTACTATATTGTAAATGATAAAATATGTCTACATTAGTAATAAAAATTTTGTTTACTACTGCTACCATCAAAGCACTAACAACAATGACAGCTTTGCAATACTGTTTGGCTAACTACGTAACTTTGCAAAGCAGGATGGTATAGCAAATATAGCAGTCCTAGAATTGAGGGGTATCAAGTATTTGAGAAATATTCCCTGCAAATTTTCTGTTCACATATTTTCTTTACATTGCACAATAGTACAAAAATACCTGAGTCCAGTTTTGAAATGTATGCATTTGATTTTAATCCCAAGTATCATAATTCATTATTTTGTTGTTAAATCAAAGTCTTCAACTAAAACCTTTTACTTTCAATCCAATTCCTTGCAAATTCAAGGTTAGATTCAGATAAAAACAGTCATAATTCCAGGTTTCTTGAAGTGCACAAGATTGGAAGATGAACGAGCATAAATGTATCCACAATAACTCCACTGGGTCTATATAGAATATAAATATTTGTGTGTGTATATATGCATACACACATATGTATTCTTTTCAGTGTTGTTGTTCATGTTTAAATTGTGCATTTAGAGAGCTTTTATAGTGATTCCTACTGTTGCCTTATCTTTTTGACTGACAATGATGGGATTTCAGTCATGCTCAGCTTTTCTGACAGTGCCAGTGATGGGATTTTTTGAAATCTTATTACTAGTTGCACTGCCCTGATCTCAGATGGAACTTTCAATCAAAAAGGCAATCAGAAGGTTATACATTTGTGAGTTTCCCTGCAAAGCCTGTGATCGCATAATACAACTTGTTGGAAGGGCCTCCCTGCCTCCAGTCCTTATGTGGCTATAAAGAGTAATTGGCTACTTAGCTCTCAGCACCCGGTTTTCCTTCTCCAAAATACAGCAGAGCCCAGATCTCTGTTAAGTCTCAGTGTGGAATCTGGCTGTTCCTTAGAGATTCCCCAGTCTCATGCAGAGATTTATCTAACTTTAAGCAACCGATTAAGCCAGCTCTCCCAAAGACATATTTGCCCCTTTCTAAACATTTTCATTTCACTAATAATGCCAGTGAACCTGTTTCATTTCGTTTTATGTATATACAAACACATTCCCCCTAACAATTTCACTGCAGTATTCATATTCGAGAAATCAAATTCTGTATGACAAGGTCAACATTGGAATTTTAATGTCTAGCATATTTTAATCATCTGATATTAGATAATTTCAATCTTAGGGGGCTAGAGCCATAGCAAAGTGGGTAGGGCATTTGCCTTGCATGTGGCTGACCTGAGTTTGATTCCCAGCATCCATAAAGTTCCCAGAGCACCACCAGGAGTAATTTCTGAGTGCAGAATCAGGAGTAACCCCTGTGCATCACTGGCTGTGATCCACCCCCGCCAAAAAAAAAAATAGTGAAAAAATTTCAATCTTAGGAAAATCGTTTTCCTAAACTATTATTGTAAGTACCTATTTCTTAATATTTCAGGGAAGTTTTTCTCAACCTTTTACCAACCATACATCCTTTTTGACCATGTTTACTTTCTGTGTCCTTTGTTCTACTGGTTGTCTCTCTAGTCACAAGCCTTGGACCCTGATTTATTTGATTTTCACCTGCAGCTTCCTTTGAATATCCAAGAGGTTTCTGGGGGTAGGGTGCGTGTATGACTCCCAGTTGAAAAATAACATTCTAGATATATATTGAGATGTTTAATGTACATGTTTTATAATAGGTCAAATAGTGGATAGTGTTGAGGCTGAATGGATTCTATGTGCATTCAGTCATTCAGAGCCACATGAGTTCCTCAAAGAGGAATCTTAAATGTGAGGTAGGTAGGAGATCCTTTTGTCTAACTTGGCTTTTAGACAGCAGTTCTTGTCCATTTGGCAGATAACAGTAGGGTAGGAATAAGTTTCAATGATAGAAAATGACTGATGCATGTGATACAATAAAGACTAGCAGATACATTAAAATGCCTATGGTCACTAATGTCATCTTAAAAATAACCACACATGTATATGTAATACAGGAGCAATGTGGCAGTGAGTAGTGCATTAGACAAATAAACAATCACTTGAATATAATGCACTATACATGCTATTTAAAGAGTCAAGTATGGAGTACTAAAATTCTTTTTAAAAATTGAGAATCCCACAATCTATTTTGCTTGAGGAAGTCTTGTGAATTCTGTTGCTTAAGTATAAAGTATAAAGAAAGTGTGTGTGTGTGTGTGTGTGTGTGTGTGTGTTGGTGTGTGTCTGTGCACGTGCACGTGCGCATGTGCACTTAGATCATCATTTAAATTCAAGGTATTCTGAAAGTATAGTTTTAGCACTAGTATGATAGCACAGCGGGTAGGGCGTTTGCCTTGCACACGGCCAACACAGGTTTGATTCCTCTGTCCCCTCTCAGAGAGCCTGGCAAGCTACCAAGAGTATCCTGCCCGCACGGCAGACCCTGGCAAGTTTTCCATGGCGTATTCTATATGCCAAAAACAGTAACAACAAGTCTCACGATGGAGAGATGTTCCTGGTGTCCGTTCGGGAAAATCAATGAACAACAAGAGGACAGTTCTACAGTGCAGTGCTATGAAAATGTAATTGCTTATTTCATTCCAGACTATAGTACCTTAAATGAATTTTGAAACACAAACATTGGTTTGATAGTGGCAAAGAAAGCAAGAGACCCACTTTTACTCTTTCTGAAAAACTGAATTTTGAGACACCTAGTATAGTAAAATTTAATTTCATACCCACAAAAATCACCATATGAAAGATTTTCTCATTGACTGCCAAAGTTGGAGAATGTTAGTGTTGTACAGCTGAAATGAAATGTAATATTTCTATTAGATGTGTTTGCATGGCTGTAATAAATGGCACTTGACTTAAAAGTACACTAGAAATGAATCTGATATGGAATACATAAGTACAAATATTGTACCATCACATCTTGGTTTACAAGTTATAAGATAGTGAGAATATTACTTGTGATAGTGAGAATAACCAATAAAAATATTGGTTTCATTTTTCTCTACTGCGGATAATCAACAGTGACCAAGTGCTTTTTAAGCATGTATCTGTGTTGCATGTGTGTGCATGTGTGTGTGTGTGTCTGTGTGTATGTATGTGTGTGTGTGTGTGTGACCATAAGGAGTGCCAGGGATCAAACTCTGACTCGTTGCCTGCAACACAAGCACATTATCCACTGTACTGTTCCTCTAGCCATAGTTCTGGTATGTTTTGAAGTCATCTGGGACCATCAATTTGACCTTAAGAAAACAACCTTT
>JAOXYA010000015.1:25666260-25678572 GCA_028565675.1 Sorex palustris
AATTTAGCACCAGAACAAACAAAATAATAAATGACACATGAAAATAAAAATAGTCCAGTCTATAATGTTTTATATTCCAACATTTATTGGAATTAGAGAAATAACTGGGCAGAGCACTTGCTTTTCATGTGTGAGATTCTGGGTTTCCTACATTTTTTTCCCAACACGCCTCTCTCAGTGGTAGAATAAACAAGAAAAGAACAGTAAAGATATACAATAGCTGGACTTGATAATTATAGTCCTTTAACCAATTTAATTTAATTGCTATTTATAGAAAACTCCATCCAACAGCAGTGGAATTTATATTCTTTTCAAATGTCCAGGGAATATTTACCAAGAGAACAATATATTCTAAGCCATAAAAAAGTCTTAATGCAAAAGAATTGGAATATTTTCCAACTCCAATACTCCAACAGAGTATATTCTCCAATACAAAATAATTAATTAGAATGCAATAATAAAAATTTATGTAGAACATTATCAAAGTGTTGGAAATAAAACAACATGCTTCTAAATAATCTGTGGGTCAAAATGAAATCACAGGGGAAATTAGAATATATTTGAAACAGAATGAGAATGTAAGCACAACCTATTAAAATTTGTGGGATGTAAAGAACTACTTTAGAGAAATTTAAAATGGTAAGTGTTTATATTAGACCCAGAGAAAGGCATAAAATCAGTGATCTAAACGTTCTTCATAAGCTAAAAAAAGGGAAAATAAATTAATGTATAGCAAATCAATAATTTAAGACATAAGCATCATTGAAAGGGCAAACATGTGTAAACAAAAAATTGAAATACAGTACACTAGCTAAGTCAGAAAGAGAGGGACAGACATAGAATGACTTGCACACATTTGTGGGATATTGAAAAAACATAGCATGAGACAAACACCCAGAGGCAGTAGAAACAAGGGCCAGGAGAATTGGTCCATGGTTGAAAGCCTGCCTCAAGGTCTGGGTGAGAGGGCAGTTGGGATAGAGAATGGACCATTAGGACAATGATAGTTGGAAGGGATCACTCTGGATGGGAAATGTGTGCTGAAAGTGGGTAAAGGACCAAGAATGATGGCTTCTCAGTACCTGTATTGCGAACCATAATGGAGAAAGAGAGAGAGAGGGAGAGGAAGAGGTAGAGGAAGGAGGATAGAGAAGAGGGAGAGGGATGGAGAAAGGAGAGGGAATGGGAATGGGAGGAGTGAGAGAGAGAGACAGAGACAGAGACAGAGACAGAGAGACAGAGTGTCAGACAGTCATACAGGAAGAATCTGAGGGAAACTGGTGCTGGAAAATGTGCACTAGTGGATAAATGAGTGTGAGAACATTATATGACTGAAAACTGATCATGAATACTTTGTAACTATATCTCACAGTGATTAAAAAAATGAACAAATAAATATAGTTTATTGGAAAGAATCAAGAAAAGTAATTAAATCTTAACTACACTAAGAAAAAAGAGAAGGTAGGAATTCCCCATATCAGGTGTGAGGTTAAGGCATCAATATGAATAACATTTTAACAATGGATTCAGATAAATCATATAAAATCCTTGTCTTCTAGTGACTTCTACCACACGTATTGTGAAAATCCTTTACTAATGCTACATGAAAGTTTTCATAAAAAAAAAAGGAGAAAGTATCACACCAGTTTGTTTTGTTATGTTTGGGGACTACACCTGGCAGTACTGAGGACTGACTCCAGTCTCTGCGCTCAGGAATCACTCCTGATTATGTTTACGAGACCATATGTGGTGCCAGGGATTCAATCCAGGTTGACTGTATGCAAGACAAGTGCTATCTCCATCCCCCTTTGACAGTTTATTTTATAAGACCAACATTATCCTGAAACTAAATTAATCAAAAGCAGAGACACATCTCCATACTTCACATCCATCTCTTCTGAGTTGTAGATAAAGACCCTGATACACAGTTTGTCAATCTTTTTTGCTTTTAGGAGCTGGGGAGTGTAATGCTAAGGCACTAGCCTTGTGTACGGTCAAATCGAATCATCTCAGGATATTCCCTAAGAACTGTTAGGGGTGACTCCTGAGCACAGAACAAAGAATAATCCCTAAGCAATGGCAGATATGGTCCCCAAATAGGAAAAACAACAACAATAACAAAAATATCAAAAACTTAAACTATTTTTTAAGTACTAAAGGATATTTAGGACATTTGAATATCAATATTTTTAGACGTACTAAGCCCATATACTAATTTTATCATACTTTACATGAACTATATACCTTTATTAAAATTTTATTTAATTTTTAAAAAATTTTTGGGGTCACACCCAGTGATGCACAGGAGTTACTTCTGGCTCATGCACTCAAGAATTACTCCTGGAGGTGCTTGGGGGACCATATGGAATGCTGGAAATCAAACCTGGGTCGGCCGGTGCAGGGCAGACACACTACCTGCTATGCTATTGCTCCAGCCCCATGAACTATATATCTTTGTAGGACAAAAAGGTCTTTGATGTTCTTGCTACCCCGTGTTGATATCTGTATAAAATGCATCATTTCAATTAGCGCCCTTAGTTATGAGGAAGAGTGGTCATTGTGCTTAAAATTTTTAGTAAAACCAATGTCACCAGCAAAACCCAGAACAAAGAGAACTTTGAGGTTATCTTCCCTCCAGGATTAATTCCGTACTGAATGTTTGGTCTTCAGTAGATGTAGTTTCTGTTAACTTGGAATTTTATCTCTTTTTTTTACTGGCTTTTTCTCCTACACTTCTACAAATCCATGGGATTTTGTAGAAAGCCATGCATGACAATTCCATGAGTGGAGCAGAGACAATTTTACCACCTTTATTCAAAATCTGAAATCAGTTGTATGTTCTTGTTTTCCGGAATAGGAGATTAAGTTAATGAAAGGACCTAACAACAATATGGAAATAAATTTTGCAATGTGATGAGAAAGTGTGCATAAATCAATGTTGCTTAATCTAAGATTATTCACTCTCCTGCTTCATTACCTGAGCATTTAGTGAGAGCTCTGTAAAACTTAACAGGATGAAATATTAAAACGACGGCAGTCTGCTGAGTGATTTCTGTTGTCTTGGTGACGCTTGGTCAGTACAGTGTTTTGAATTGATGGACTGGAGAGTTGGAAAGCAAAGGTTCTGCTTTCTTTAAAGGAACCTATATGGGGGTGAGGGGGCAGGGAAAGAACCTATAATTTACATCCTTGACCTTTAGAGAGCAGGAATGGAAGAAGCGGCACCATTGTGCTCTGAGAAGGTAAAAGTCACTCTGAGGAAAACAAAACAGAGTTGAAACTGAAGAAACAAGAGAGAGAGAAAGAAAAAAAAGAAAGTTCAGTGAAGATGTGACTCTCCAGTGACATTTGAGTAGATATGGGGCAAGGTGGGTGGGAGAAAAGATTGCTTCAAGAGAGGAACTTGAAAGTTCCATGCCCCTGAGGTGGAGATGCCTATGATGAGTTCAAGGAGTTCACAGGAAGAAACCAGAGGGACTAGCAGGCAGCTGAGTGAGGTGGATCATAGAGGAAGTAAAAGTTAACAAAATCAAAGATATAAATAAGAGACCCTATGGCTTAGCTTTACATGGCTTCTCTAAGGACATTTAGAACATGGATATTTGCTTTATTTTCTTTTACATACCATGGGGATAATAATCTTACCTCACAAGCTAACCATGAGGATGACTCACATGCAGACACATCATCTCACCTGATTTTTTTTACTTTTCTTTATTTTAATTTCTCTTTCTCTTCTTCTTCTTCTTCTTCTTCTTCTTCTTCTTCTTCTTCTTCTTCTTCTTCTTCTTCTTCTTCTTCTTCTTCTTCTTTGTATTTTTGCATCCCTTGGAGTTGGTTCACGCATGGAGAAAATTACTCTATACACACTTCTCTTTGCATATGACAGTTGGCTTTTGCAACAGAAACAGTGGTTCTCCTTCAAAGCCGAACTAACTCTACTACCTAAGGGTGAAGCTAACTTAATTGATGACTACTGCGTTCACACAGGAGTTAAGAAGTCCATTCTTTTGAGCATAGGAGCCACGATTAGAATGACTTTACATCTAAGAGGCTAGCACAGAGGTAATATTAGAACCTTTCATGTTCGTGGATTGGAGGTGAATGGTCTCATTCACTCTGGTTATTCAATTTGCAAACACTGCATGAATTTTGCTAGTCTTCATGTAGACAAAACCCAAATCAGATGTCTCTCTCACAAATACAGGTTTCTGTGTCCATGAATCTGATTTCTTGAGAACAAAATGAAGATTATGTCTATATACAAAGAGATGATCTGAGTATTTTCCACAATTATTCAATGAGAACTATTCATAAAAAATGCTTTAATTCTGATTCTTTTCTGCATGAGAACAGAATTTTTCTTCCAAATTATTCACTTTTCACATTTATTAGTCACCTACTCTGTACCAGGGGTTGTTGTTAGGAGCGATCACCTCAACTTTCCATTTGATTTTTGTCTGTGAAAATGAAGCCAGAGAGATACTGAAAATCTACTTTCTTATCGCAAAGTTCTTATTTTAAAAATCAGCAGTTGGTTGGTGTTCAAGTGCAACTTTTTAAGTGTCCCTCCTCTGAATCCTTTCATTCTGGTTCACTCTCTTCAACATGCTCAGATCACTAGATATTCCCACTGTGTGACCTTCCACCTACCTACCGCCTTCCACGGGCTTTTAAGCTCTCTCCAGAAAGATCAAATCATTAATGGTATTAAAGATGTCGCAGTAAAATTGTTATCTATGCTGGAGATGTTACTTGAGTCAAGAAAAGGAGAAAAAAAATTTTAATTGGAGGCCTTGCAGCTGGAAATCTCAACAGGCATAGGTTTTGTGTTTCTTTATATTTATTGAAGTCAGTACATTTTAGTTAGGCAGTGGTTATGTTTGGAAATTACAAGAACATTTCTGTATCTTGTCCTTTTGAGGTGTGAAGACAGAATCTATGCTTAACCAAATGGCTTTTGAAACAAGAGGGAATAATAACCTTTTTTTTTAAGTGACTAGGCAATTATGAAGAGATCGGTAGTATAGGATTTATGAAGGGTCCTACAGACCAGCTCCCTAGCTTTCCAATGACCGTATTGCATGCAAATTGCATTCCGCTGTAGGTAAAGTCTAAAATGGTATTGATATTTTTCTTAAAGAATATGATAGCTGAAATGAACCACTTAATGGTGTGCCTGACTTATAATGTATTAATTTTAGTCTGACAACTTTCCTCTTCTTTTTCTTGCCACAGTGGAAAAAAAAACAGAAATGCATCTGTGAATCCAATTTGGGACTTCTCAGTCCTCACCAAATTTTGAGGACTATCCACCGCATAGATGTCATGGGGTTCATAACCATCTCCATGTGCAACAGTTATGCAGATGCTACCTAATAGTTTTCACTATAGATGAGGATATGATTATCACATACCCATTTTTATAGATCAGGGCTCTGAGTTTCAGATCATCCAAATAACTTTTTCAAAGCCTTTATGTTTTTAGGTAGTAGAACGGAACATCTTGGATTCCTGCTGCTAAAGCGTATTTTCATACATTTAAAAGGCCTTACATTAAAGGTGTAGATGTTATCATAAAAAGTATACTATCACTTTAAACATACTATACAAAGATTTCATATTTACAACTCCATTACTCTTCCCACCAGGAGGTTATTATCCTAATCTTATATTTAAGAAACTTATTAACACAATGTTTTTCTTATACAATTTGAAGTGAAACTGATCATGTTTGAATTGGCTTTTCATTTACCAGCAAAGTGCCCTGGGCGACTTGCTTAACCCTTATGAGCTTCAGTTTTATCATCTGTAAAATGGAGAAAAATAACAGTACTAGCCTAAGTGAATTCTAATTATTTTGATTAAATATATGCAATCCATAAGCTCAGAATTGTGAGTCCTTTCTAAGCTTCATCTCATTCAGTTATTATCACATTTGTTTTTATCATGCGCTGTTTCAATTCATTCCCATCTTTTATTGTGAAAGAAATTACTTGCCTCCTTTGACAAATAAGAATGCTGAATTAGAAAACGCTGCAATAACTCATCTGAGGAAAATGTCTGAGGAGGTCTCATACCTATGTCTCTATGTCCCCAGAATTAGCCTTCTAAACACTTTGATATATTTTCCAGGAAGAAATTTCTTTTATATTTATTTATTTATTTATTTATTTATTCTTTGGGTCATGTCCAGTGATGCTCAGGGGTTACTCCTGGTTCTGCAGGAATTACTCCTGGTGGGGCTCAGGGGACCATATATGGGATGCTAGAGATTGAATCTGGTTTGGGTGCAAGGCAAATGCCCAACCAGCTGTACTTTGACTCTAGTCAATTGTTTCCCCAGAGGAAACATAAATTACGTTAGGTGAGTAGCAGAGAGAATAAAGAGGGGACAAGCCTATTTGTGTTCACTTATCTCTTTCATTGCTGTATCTTATGCAGTTACTTCTATCTTTGCATCTCTCTGTCAGAGTAGCTGATTTATATCTTGTCCATTCTGGTCAGATGCAGGATGCAATTACTACATGGACATCCTTGGAAACTCTAATGAAAAATCCACCTTGCTATCATTTCTATGACTCAGGCCTCAAGACACATACAAGCCACAGTTTTCTTTATGCCCGTCACCTCCTATGGGGCTCAGACTTGTCTGCAAAGAAGTTCCTTTTCAAAGGAGTACAAAAAGGAAGAGCTTTGTTCCTTTTATGGTGCTTCCTTTCTCTTCTTGTTGATGGGCCTTAAGCAACTGGAAGACCAGAAGTACATGCTGCCTGGAACAGCCCCACATGCTGTAATGTGGCAACTGCGTTCCCTCTGGGTTTGTGTTTCTGAATCCCCTCTTGGTTTTGGATTTCTGCAAAAGGCTCCCGCTGAGATGACACTGGGGGGTTGAAGATCTGAACAGCTTGAGTTCCCTTTGCTTCCCTGCTAGGGAATGCTTCCTACCACAGGACTATAGGTTGACTGAAAGTGCATCCAATGTATAAAGAGCATTTTCCCCCTTTTCTGCATTCAGTGGCTGGGCCACCCTGAAAATATATTTCTTTAGTCCTTACCATCCTCATAGATTTCTAAGGCATAACTCCCAAACTCGTTCTGTACACTTTAACTTATTTTGTGAGTAAAGCCTTGCAGTGGATTTGGGAAGTTCATGAGGACAGGAGTTTGTGTTTATGAGCTTGTGTTTATTAACTCAAGCTCTTTCTTTGTCTTTCTCTTTTTATTGCTTACCTCTTTCACCTAGAAGCCATGCATTTCAAATGTCTGCAGATTGTAACAAAGAATACTACACAACCCAAGGCTGTAGGCATATAAAGGGTGAGAGGGAGTTTCTTTAAGATACAGTGGTAGATTGTTCAAAATGTGGAGTTCTCTTTCCAAGTCCCACCAGGGGTTATTTCTGATCACAAAATCAGGAGTAAGCACTGAAAATCACTAACGGTGACACCTGCACTCCCCCCCACACACACAAAAAGAAACCCTCAAAAATAAAACTCAAAAAATGTGAATCTCTCACACCTTTTCCCTATTTCACAGTGTAAGAAAAAGATGTCCTCTCTAATACCCCAAATGGAATTTCTTAATGAAATTATTAAGACTTAGGAGCATCTGGATGTGAGTTTGAATTCTAGTACCTGTTTGAACTTGAAAAAGTCCCTTTATATCACTCAAACTTAAGCTATATTTATATAAAATGGAGTAACAACACCAATTTTTTTAATTATTATAGGACTGAGAGGATAAGATATACAAAGTACTTGGTCCACAGGAGGCATCCAATTAATTCAAACAAATCCTGCCCCATGCCTCATTTCTTCCTCCAAATTCTTTCACCCCAATCATATAGATTCAGTATCCTGCTTCTGCTCTTTAATTAATACTTCTTAGATTCATGATTTAGAATAATCACTTAAACTTAATCTCTCTGGACATGAGATTGTACAGATTTAAAGTGATGATCACAATAAAACCTCCTTATGAATTTTTGTGAGAATAATTGAGGGAGGTGAAATCATTTCCTTGTAAATCAAGAACCAATATTTATTATGTATTAATTATGACTACAGAATTTTTTCTATAATATTGATAATAATAACTAGATAAAACATTTATTGAGCTCCTATAAAGAATTTTATAAACCCACACCATACAAATTCTGTAAATATTGTTTTACTAATATATTGTTATTATTATTATTTTTTATCCATGGGGAAAGGGATTTAACCACATATCAGTTTGATCAAAGGCTAATCCAGGCTCTGTGCTCAGATAAGTCCTGCTGGAGAGTGAATTAGGGTTGTTCACATTCAAAAACACTATAATCTCTGTAAATGCCTCTCTAGTCCTGTTGTTTTTTAGATAAAGATTCCTTGTTATTCAATTTGATGGTAGATGTGTATGTCCATATTCCTAGACTCATTCTACTAAAGTTGATATTCTTTAGGTTGCAAAGAAAAAAAGAAATATGCTGGAAATATATAGAACAGTTGGCCATCAGGTCTTTGTATTGGCATTTAGGCAGTTCAATATCTATATTTTAAAGATAATCAAGTTGTCTGGGTCAAGAGGGTATTTAAGTATCCAGATAACTCTTAAAAGTATTTTTAGAAGGTATAAAGATAGATTCTAAAGGTTAATAATTTTTCTCCTTCTAGTCTTGAATGTTGGATTTATTATTGATCCTTCTTCCAATACTGTCACTGTTGGCTTTCTGAAACTTACGAATAACTTGGCACAGTGGTGGCAAGTTATAAACCCTCTTGCTAAATGAGTTTTCTCACATATAGATGTTCCTAAAATAGTTTCTCTCATCTTTATCAACTCTCCTATTTCACAAGAGCAAAATGAGGTTTGAAAGAATACCATTTTCATCAATATGCATGATATGATCTTCAGAGTTTGGTCAGTGTTTGCAGGAATGGGGTTTGTGAAATATTTATGCTCTTTCGACAAGCACACATGCCTTTACAGTTGCTATTGATTAAACATTTGAAATAAATCTCTCAGCTTTCTGGTCTTTTTATTTGTCTTATTTTTATTTCTTAGTCGAAGTAGCATGTTCATTAATAAGACCGTGTGTTTACTCTGAGGTCGCTCTCTAATGTAAGAAAATGCAGAAGAAGAATAAATATAGTTATACAACTAATTTTGTGGGAAAGGGTTTGGGTCACACCTGGTGGTGGTCAAGATTTAATCTTGGCTCTGTGGTCAAGGTTGACCCTGGCCATGCTCAGGGGACCATATGCAGTGCCAGGGATGGAGTCAGAGTTAGTTTCATTGGAAAGAAAGTGACTTGTGATGTCTCCAGCCTTGGGGATAATTCATTACATGTGGGTGATTTTTTTTCTTCTATTGATTGTTGATTATTGTCTACAGGTAAATGTACTGACTACTCCTTTCTTCCTTGTTACAACCTCTCTCCAATATTTTTCAAAATCTCCCTAGGTTTTACTCCAGTTTTAGTTTTAGTATTTAATACCTGCATACCCTCCTTATTGTATACCTTAGTATAGTCAAATGATAACAATTCCTATTATTATATATGAATATGTAGACAGGCTCTTCCCTTTATCTTGAATGGGGTCCACTTTTATTTCTCTGGCTAAGTCCATGTACCTTTTATCTGTATATTCTCCTTAAAGAATCAGCCCTGAATTAGCTCAACTTCTTTCAGATTTGAGTATGAGGACTCATTTTCTGTGGCTTCAACTCATGCTGGGTGTGTCCGTTTATTGTTCTAATTACTACTCTATTGACCTCTAATAAGGTATAGGCATTCATCTTCATTTTTATATTACTCAGCCACTGCTTAACCAAACATATTTGGCCACACCCAGCGGTGATCAAGGCTTATCCCTTGTTTTGTACAAAGGAATAACTACTGAAAGTTATTTGGAAAGTTATATGGGGGACCAGGGAATGAAACTGGGTTGGCCATCAACAAGGCATGAGCCTTACCCACTGTATTATCTCTCTGGCCCTGGAATGAACTTCTTAATTTGAATCTGCAAACATGGGGTAGTTGACATTTTCACACATGAAACATGCACATAGTATTTTCTTCCTTTTTGAATGTTGTCCTCTTGGATTTAAAACCCCAGTGAACTGTTATTTTCCCTGCCAGGTAACAGTAATTCCTCTAAGACTTAGTTCATGGGTCTCTTTCTACTTCATTCCATAGTTCCACTTTCACTAAATCCTAATTTTATTAAGTCCCTGTGTCTGTGATTTTGTATCTTTGAAATTTTGAAACCCTAAGATTTAGGACAAATCAATGACTATAGAAGAAAATGAACTCTAATGTAATTGCTGAGGATCAAGTATCAAGATATTGATCTCAGTATCCCCCATGGTTGTCATATTACTTGCCCCCCCTTTTTTTCGTGGAGGTCGCAACCAGCAATGCGCAGGGCTTAATCCTGGCTGTTACCAGAGATTACTCCTCACAGATTCAGAGTGCCAGGGATTAAACCTGGGCTTGCCCCAGACAAGGCAAGCACAAATCAAACCACTATACTATCACTCTGGCCTACTTGTCCTTTGTAAGTCCCAGGAACTCACTCAAATTTTATTAAACATAAACATATGATAAAGGATATAGAGAAGGAATAAGTGTGAAAGGTAGCTTCTATAGCAATCGGTTTTAAAACTTAGAAGGCCATACTAAAGAATAAGAATGTAAAGGACTAGAGTGATAATACAGTGGCTACACTTGCCTTGCACACAGCTGACCTGAGTTCAATTCCCAGCACCCAGTTTGGTCCTCGAGCACTACCAGGGGTAATTCTTGAATGCAGTTCCAGGAGTAACCTCTGAACACTACTGGTTGTGGCCCCAAAGCAAAACAAACAAACAAAAAGAATAGGAATGTGGAACTTAGATGCATTTAACAGTTCAACAAATATTTCTTGATCATTTTGATTAACCACTTTCCAGACATAAGAAATTATTGATTTTTGTTACATGCTTAATGATAAAGTATGCAGGAAATGCATATTTTTATCCACTTAGAAATTCTACTACATGACAGAACCACTTTTTATTATAAGGATACAAATGTAACCATATTCTTTAATCATCCAAGTGCTTTTAAAACGGAAGAGGTTGTATCAATGGATATAGTGATAGAACAACTGGAATCTGCACTCAAGGCAAACTAATGAAAACTGATCATATCTAGCGCAAAAAAAGAATGATTTTATTAATGTCACATTGCTGATGTGAATCTCTATTTCCAAAGGCAAATGTTACCATCAACCCTATAGAGTACCTCCCCATCAGTGATTTTGTTTTGGGGCCATACCTAACAGTGTTAAGTACCATACCTGACTCTGATCAGGAATCACTTCTGTCTGGGTTCCAAGTATATGGGATGTCGGGGATCAAACCTGGGTCAGCAGATACAAGACAAATGCCCTGAGATTGTACTATAGCTCCTGCAATCCCCAACAGAGACTTCGAAGGTTTTGAGATCATCTATGAATCTGGCTGGTAAATATTTTATTTAATCTCTCATTTTTGCTATGCATCTCTAGTGAATTTCTTGGATTTTAAAATACAAATTTCTCTTTATTTTTGTATAGAGGAATGTTTTCCCTTTTTTCCCCTACTCAAATATTTATGAAGGAAAGAACCTGCATATTCCTTGTTAAAGACTCATTCTTATCCTTTACCCCAAAGTTGTGTGTGGTAAGTTGTATTTGGTGCAGGTGGGTAATGCCCAGATATTGCCCCAGTCATATTTATGTATAGGAGCATTCATCGACAGGTACTGCAAGTGATATGTTCCTATATACTTGTCCCTAGGCCTTAAGTTATATTTTGATGTTTCTAACTAAGGAGGGAAATGATTATTTATTGATGAATAGAGAGTAGGTCTCGACTTCTGAAAGTTTTTTCACTAGTCATAGCTAAAAAAAAACTTGATATCATTCCTTCTCCCTTCATTGCCTCCCCCCAAAAAGCAACAGTGAATCTCTATACTGAAAAATAGCTCATGTCATTCTTTGAAGAAAATTGGTGCTGAATGAATAGTTATGCTATAGATTTATTTTTACAAAAGTGTATTTAATTATTATTTTTCCAGAGTTCTGTTTCTGGATTCATACACTGAATCTGAAATTAACTAGTTATCTTATTTTGGCCAATGAAACAATTGAAAAGGTGATCTGTCTGTTATTTGGCCTTTCCCCCCATTTTCCTTGCAAGTGTGTATCCTATAAGAAATTTTATTATGAATTTTGTTGTAAGCTTCTAAGTATTAGGTTATTTTGTTACAGTAAAACAAAAAAAAAGAACAACTGATAAAGA
>JAOXYA010000015.1:25713495-25726764 GCA_028565675.1 Sorex palustris
CAACGAAATCTCCAATGGAGATGTTACTGGGCCCGCTCGAGCAAATCGATGATCAACGGGAGGGCCTTTACTTTACTGAGGGCCAAGTAATCTGTAGATATTGGCCATTCTTGAAGTGCAGACTAAAAATGCATACCATTTTATAATTTCTGACAAGTAAATTACTTAAAACCGCTGGATAAAAAGTTTAAAAATAGGGTCTGGAATGAGAGTACAGCAGGAATGTGCTTGCCTTGCATGCAGAGCCTGGAGTCTGATCCCCTACCCCCCATAGGGTCCCCAAAGCCCCACCAGAGGTGATCCATGAGCACAGAGTCACACAAAAACCCTGAGCACGGCAGAGTGTGACCCAAGCAAACAAAAGTTTATATTTCTAAAATATAAGTGGCAATCAGAAAATGCCATTGTTTTCTTGTGGGAAAAAAAACATTGTTTTATTGTTTCATTGTGAAAGAGTAGGGATATAAAAAAGAATTATAATATAAAGGGGTTTGAATTGATTTTGTATAATATGAACGATAAACTATTTTTCTCACTTAATGGTGAAAACTAGTGTTTTAAGGGAACAGATATGTTACAGAGGAACATCATCTTTTGATTCAACATCATGAGAAGGTGATGGGCCAATTTTAACATAGCTATAGCATGAATAGAAATTATGTTCTTAGGAAGATCTCTCTCTTTACTAACTCTCTCAGTCCAGAACTTTCATACAGACTTTATTTTTTTTAAGGTTTGCCCTGGATAATTACTAATGATTTCTGGTTGCATCAATTCCCAAGAAGTTGATCCCTTTAAATCTCCTTAGCCTTAAGCCCATTTCTTGCAGGCAACCAGACATTTTAGTTACCTTCATACCTTCTTCTGAGACTGTAGTGAGCATAGAGGAATTGAGGGAAAATATTAAGACAACTATGAGTTTATTGCTGATTAACATTTTGAGTTTTGTTTTTCATGAATGTTTCCTGTTAAAAATGTTATAAATTCATAGTGAATCAGCCCATGTTTTTGTGAGTGGACAGATACAATGGACTACTTAGGCTCAAACCCAGAACACGGCATGCACTGCAGCCCTTTGAACCAGAATTTGCCCAGACCCAACTTATTTTGTATTTTGGACACTTAAGTGGAAAGGTAACAGGAAGAGTGGGAAGGAGCAGTACTAAATATCTGAGCCCAGGGCCTCACATATGCAAGGTAAATGCTTTACTGTTGAACCACGTCCCTGACCAGAAACAAACCATCCTTTATGTGATATACTATGCCACTTTTCATAAGTAGACACCACTTAGATAACTAACAAGATTGGATGTTTAAAAAATTACAATGTAAAAATGAAATAGTTGAGCCATTAAAAGTGACCTAGGGATGACAAAATGAATCAAACACGACTTCAGACCAGCACAAAGGATTCAAGGAATTCAAAAGTTGTTTCAACAACTGCTTGTTCTTTGATTAGCCAACATATGTCCAGAAATTATGCTGAGCACTCTAAGATCGGATTTCATTTGGTAAAAATCTATAGGACTACACAGTTTATTTGCTGATAAGATGGTGCAATGTAATATACACAAAGTAAATATTACTTGGATTCTGCAAAACTAATATAACAAAGTATCAATTTAAACATTGTTTGATCATAAACAGGAAAGGTGATGAAATAAGACCCCCCCAAGGAAATCTACTGAGAAATCACTTAAATCTGATTAATAGTTAGAATGCACCAGGTAAACCTCTAGATTTTCATAGGTCCAAAGTCATGCATACCAATAGCACAGTGAAGCTAAAGTTGAAGTTTGCAGTATCAATGCCATAGACTCTCTGACCTTGTGTGATGAGGTTTTAATGGACAATGGAATTAATTTAAATTATAAAACATATGACAAATCTGCATGCTCATAAATGTCTGGCTTCCAACTTTGTGATTGCTACATTATTCCAGCAATGTTCCAGCCCACACAAGCACATTATTGAAACTGACTTGAATGTATTTTATTCAAGCTCAGAGCTCCTACTTAGGCCAATCTTATTTATTGACAGATATGTTCTATGTAGAAATATATGTCTAAGTAAGAATGAACACACACATACACTTCATCCTCATCAAATGACCACAAATGAAAATGCTCAAAAGATTGATAGAGGGGAATTTTATATGATGAAATTAGAAAAAATATTTATAATATTAGAATTTACTAATGGTAGAACAATTTAGAAATAGTGTATTGCTGTTAAGAGAGTTTTAACAATAAATATATTTTACCTCAACTGTTTGGAATTAATCATCAGTGTGTGTGTGTGTGTGTGTGTGTGTGTGTGTGTGTGTGTGTGTATGTTACTGGGGAACAGTGAATCTTTCAGTTCTATGAGAGTACTCTAAAAAGGAAATGTCCATTGGTTAATAAGAAGGTAACAGAGTGATCTTTCCTAATAAAAGTATTGAACTGTAGTGTTTGTCCTTTCTTTAGGGGTAAAAAAAAAATCTGACTTGTCAGGTAAGCTGCTCAGCAAATAGTAAGTTTAATTCCTAACACCCACATGAGGCACAAGAATAGTTGGATTAACAACTCCAGTGTCATGCTGTCAGCTGCTGTTTATTTAAATTAAAATGTCACCATCCAGAAATAAATTAGGAAGTTGAAAAACGATAAATTTCTTAAACATACAGTACTTTGGCACCTTGTTAAAATCAAACTATTACATTTGTGTTTCCGAGAACTTTACACAGACTATATCCATTTTGACATTCAGAGTATAGCAGGTTTTGTTTTTGTTCTTGCTTATTTAAGTTCTTTTCCTCCTCTCTTCCACTTTCCTTCCATCCCTCTTACTGAACCTCCTCTCTCCCTTCCCTTTTGGCCTTGCCTTCCTTCCCTCTTCCCTTCCTTCCTTTGTGAATTTCTCTCTTTTTCTTTTTCTTTTTTGTCTAGCATCTATCTATGCTACATAAAACAAGTTTAAAAAAAACACACACATACACAGTTCCATTAATATACAAGGATCAGATGCTTTACTTGCATGCTTTAAGCATATTGCTCATCTTATGTTTATCTAAATATATCTACATTTTTACAGATTTGAATATTCACTTCCTACAACTGGTAGGTCCTATTATTCTTCTGTATTCAACAGGAAGCAAATGTGCCCTCCCCCTGGTCTTTCCCCTTTGTCTCCTGTCTTTCCAAGGTTAAAAAGTCGGTCCTCCCCTGCTATCACTCACATCCTCAGATATTTTAAAATAGTTTTTTTGGCTCTAGGTTCACAGCACAGCAGGTTGTTCCACTTCAGGAGCCAATTTGGTCATCAGTAGGAAGAGAATTAACATCTTAGGGAGAAAATTACTCCCTCTCTGTTCCCATTTAGAGATCTCGCTGTCTGTGACTTTGCAGATCATAAATGAGGCAAATTAACACTATCATGGAGGTTAATCAAATATGAGACAGTTGTATACAAACATATTCAGCATTAACAACATGGAGATATTTACTTGGCCGGGTTTTCCATTTTCACATAAAAATGCCTCATATTCGGATGCGAATTCAGGGGCGTTGTCATTGACATCCAGCACTTTAATAGCAACAGGTACCCGTGATATCTGACTGTGGTTCCCTAGGGGAAGGAAAAAAGAACATCAGCATTCAGGGCATTCAATTTCACATGCAAGTCAACTTTCTTCTTAAAAGCATGTGTCAGTTCCAACTTCCCTTACTTGGTTTAGACTGTTTTCAACATGGTGCTTATGAAATTCGACCACTCAATAAGGAAAGAATAGCAAGTGTTTGCTTAAAAATTAATAGTTATTTTTAAATACCATTTGCTGAGCTTAGCTTGTAAGGCCATCTAAAAAAATTGAAAAGCACCTTCTTGATGAAAAGAATTTAATTTGATTGATAAAGTTCAGTATGCTAAAAGGAAAAGGCTATATGCAACAAAGATTTAGCTGTTTATCCTGGCCATATAGTAATGGTGAACATAAAAATCCAGCTTTAAATAAATTTTTGAGCTTGTCTTTAATCATGGCATTTTAGAATTAGGGATTCATATATTTTATAAACTTAATATTTTATAACAATAGACCTTGGGATCTTTTTGGAAAAGATAAGCTTTAGTAATGTTAATGTTGTCATTTTCATCACTATAACAATAATCTTCTAATCTTTTCAGGTCAATTCCAATAACAAAGAATTTAATGCATCATCCATAAGTCCCTAGAGAAATTATATCTCCATACACACGTGTAAACACACTACATGCAAGTGAACATAGAAATCTGGTCCCAAAATGCATTGCCAACTTGTGCTATGTAATAGTTTTACATTTGTCATAAATGCAATCTAATTTGATTTTCATGATCCAATACCTTTTGTCTCATAATTTAATGCAGAAAGCATTCATAATGGCCAATTCTTTGTGTTTCTATGGCATTGAAAATTTATCGAGAAGCCAAGAGGGTAAAGTGTCTGACTTGTAAATATGAAAAAAAATCCAACATATTTTCATTTGATATATCAAACGAATCTTTTTTGACAATTTCAGATATCTAGAACCATCAAATACTAATTCTTGTCATTAAATATAAAAGTATTTCTAAAATACACATCAAATAATTGTGGCCATGTTACACATTTATAGTTGGTTAACCCCACTGGCAGTACTACAAGATTTGAATTTAGTTAACCACCGTGGCTACTCTCCAGTATTCTAATTTGATTAACTATGGATGGATGAATATTGTCCTGTAGAATTCCAACCATCTTACTAAAGAAACATAGCATCACATCCCTACCCTCAACCACCCCCCCAACCAAAAAAAAAATCAAGCCACAGGTCTTAAGTATCTCATCTATCCTGTCTCTTTTACTATCTTCTAATTAATTAATCCATTTATTCTGAGAGGAAGCATAGGGTTCTCTATTTTGTTGGAAGAAATAGGTTTAAGGTGTGATTATATCCTTGTCTCTTTTCTAGCATGACCATGAGCAGAATATCAGCTGCTAGAGTATAAAAGGATACACTAAACAAACATCTGGATCCCTAGCTTTACCTACTACCACTACCAACAAGATCATGAACAAATTATTTTGCCTAACTTGTGAAGGGAGGGTTCGATCATACCAAGAAGTTCTCAAAGACCTTCTAATGTTGTGGGCGAGGGTCGGGGGAGGGGGTTGATCAAGTCTGGGTTTCCTGCATGCAACTCATATATCCTAGTTATTTAAGCGCTTTTCTTTCTGTGTCTCTCTGTCTCTGTGTCTCTCACAGACTCTCTCTCTCTCTCTCTCTCTCTCTCTCTCTCTTCCTTATTCCAGAGAAAACCGAAAATTAGAACTTATCACTTTATTTACAAATAGTTATAAATACATTTTATAACATTTAAACTTAAATTTATAACAATTAAACATTCAAACTTAAAATGTTAAAAAACATTTTCAGTGCTGAGATAGTATTGGGAACATACTCAAAGATATTTTAATTGTTTTTTGTTTGTAATTGTCAACTTCATCAGTAGCAGGCAGAATGAGATTTAACTAGTACAGAGCAAGGTATTTATTTCCCTTAATCATATCTGCTTCAATCCTCACTAAAGACCTAAGAAACAGATCATGTAATTCCCATATTTTATTTGTGAAGACTAACATTCAAAAAAGATCAAAAGATGAATTGGTTTTACCAAGATGACACAATTAAATAAAAGAGAGATAGTTTGGGCCCTCCTGACATGCATCATTTTCACAATATAATATTGAGAAAGTTCAATCCCAAATATATTTGCATTTTTGTTCTTTAATTAAGGCAATCAAAACGGTATTTAACTCTGGAATGCTCAGACTTGTTATAAATATTTATCTCAAGAGTACTCTTTGAAATTTGATTCCAAATATCAAGTAACATGCTTAAAGGTTACTCCTAACCTTTTACTCAGGAATTAGTCTCTGTTGGTTTTCAAGAGACAACATGGGATGCCAGGGTCTGAACCTAAGTCAGCTGTATACAAGGCAAGTGCCTTAGCCCCTGTTCTATGACTCTGGCCTCCACATTTTGAGATTCTCACTCATAATTTACAACCGTCCATGAGACCTATACTATTAAATATGCATAGTTTTGCTTTGTCAGGCTCTTCGAGAGCCCAGCAAGCTACCAAGAGTATCTTGCCTGCATGGCAAACCCTGGCAAACTACCCATGATGTATTTGATATGCCAAACACAGTAACAACAAGTCTAACAATGTTACTGGGCCCACTCGAGCAAATAGATGAACAATGGGAGGACAGTGCTACAGTGCTACATTTTTGCCTTGGGTATTATTTCAATTTGAATCCATTTAATTGAACATTTTTATTTCATAATTTTCTGTTATTACTAAGAATTATTGATTACTTTTATAACATTTTCCATTCCAAATGATAGAGCAATACATGTATATTCAAATAGCTATGGGAATCTTCATATATTTTCCTATTTAGTCTTTGTAACTGGAGCGATAGCACAGCGGGTAGGGCATTTGCCTTGCACGTAGCCAACATGGCCGACCCAAGTTCGATTTCTCCGCCCCTCTCGGAGAGCCCAGGAAGCTACTGAGAGTATCTCACCTGCATGGCAGAGCCTGACAAGCTACCCGTGACGTATTCGATATGCCAAACACAGTAACAACCAAGTCTCACAATGGAGACGTTACTGGGTCCGCTTGAGAAAATCGATGAACAACGGGAGGACAGTGACAGTGACAGTGACAGTCTTTGTAACTACTCAAAAAACAGCCCCTGATCAACTTGGCTATGAGCTAGAATATTCACAATAGATAGTGAATGATAAGCCTTTAAACACTAAATAGAGGGCAAAGTTAGTGTATTCCTTATGCACACTGTTGCTTTTAAGAAAATGAAGAAATGCTAATCATATTGAGTCATATTCACAAACAATGACTGGGCCAAGTCTACTATGTGTGTTATCCTCCCTCCCACTCACCACACACACACACACACACCCTCTGCAGACAAGCCAGAAAGAGAGGGACAGACATAGAAAGATTGCATTCATTTGGGAAATATCATGATCACGATCATCCTGTTGTTTGTTGATTTCCTTGAGCAGGCACCAGTAATGTCTCCTTCTTCCTAGCCCTAGATTTTAAAAGAGCCATTTTAATGCTCTTTCAGGATTAGGAGAATGAGACCCATCGTTGTTACTGGTATTTGGCATATTGAGCACGACACGGGAAGTTTGCCAGACTCTGCCGTGTGGGCAGGATACTTCTGGTAGCCTGCCAGGTTTTCCAAAGGAAAAATAAGACAATAAGATGTTGCGCAGCCGCAAATGTGGCCGCACGCTTCCGGGAGCTGGGTTTTATAGTCTCTGTGCCTTGGCCATTGATGGGACCAATCTGGCACTGGCGGCAGCTGGTGGGTGTGATGCCTACCTACTGGAAGATGGGGGGGTCTGGGTGGAGAGGGCCCAGTTCCAATCCGAGTAGGCTTAGAGACATCAGCCCCGGGACCCACATGCTTGGGTTCTTCTGCCAGTTCTTTTATACATGAGGCCTGTACGGATGTGTGGAGAGTGGTCCCAGCATGGATGTGGCTGGCTAAGGAGGTCCTCAGCTGCTGGGGCTCTGCTCGGGGCGGGGGGCAGAGAGAAACTCAACCCGCCCCCCTCCAAGGGGCCCCGGTGAGGACAGCCAGGTGTGGGGGCAGGAGACTCCCGGAGGAGAACTGGGGAATATATATAAAATAACAAAATAGGAGACTAAGGAGATAAGTACTAGGAGGTTCAGTCCATGGCTTGGAAGCCAGCTGCACAATCTAGGGGAAAGGGCGGCTCAGATAGAGAAGGGAACACCAAGTAAAGGGTGTTGGGAGGATCCTCCCAGGATGGGAGATGCATGCTGAGAATAGACTATAGACAGAACGTGATTGCCTCTCAATGCCTCTTTTGCAAACCACAGCACCCAAAAGGAGAGAGAGACCAAAAGGGAATGCCCTGCAACAGAGGCAGGGTGGGATGGGGGGATGGGGGTTGGGAGGGATACTGAGATCATTGGTGGTAGAGAATGGGCACTGGTGGAGGGATGGGTGTTCGATCATTGTATAACTGAAACCCAAGCACAAAAGTTTGTAAGTCTACAACTGTACCTCATGATGTTTCACTAATAATTTTTTTAAAAAATTCTTTACTTTTTAATGGAACCACAGTGAGATACAGGTACAAAGTTGGGGTTCAGTCATACAATGTTCCAACATGTGTTCCTTCACCAGTGTGCATTTCCAACCACCAATGTCCCCAGTTTCTCTCTCTCTCTCTCTCTCTCTCTCTCTCTCTCTCTCCCCCCTCTCTCTTTCCTCCCCCCCTCCCCGCCCATTTTGGGCATTGCAGCTTTCAATACAGACACTGAAAGGTTCTCAAGTATATAGTTTCGATAAACTCCAAGTATCTCCTAGATCTAGGTAGCCATAAGGGTCAAAATTCAAGCACAGAAGGTAGAGAAGCTCCATGAGCTTTTTCTTGGAATAATTTTCAACATGAAAGTATGAAACTTCTATGTTATCCAAAATAAGAATGCATTTATTCTAGATTTACCAAGCTTTGAAATCAACTATTTTTTTTGTTAGAGATAATATGGGACTGGTGGGTACTTTGGGGAATTACTTTACATTTATTTAACAATTGCCAAATTTACTAAAATAATGTCTTTTGAAATAGTTGTATTAGGCATTTGCTTTTAACTTAGTATTTTGCAGTTGACCTCATAAATAATTAAAATGTGAGCAGTATAGTCTGTCCTGGAAAGTAGACTGTTAAATAGAGACTAATGAGGTGGTTGAATTCCTGGATTCTTGGTAGTTACATAAAACATACCTGGAAGTTACCTTTATAAATGATGACATAATTATCCCTTTTTCTAATTATAAATTCCTTGTTACCCTTCAAAATTCAGTCCCAGGTACATCTTTTCTGAGGAGCTTTTAATGATTTAATATTTTCCCACCACACAAGCACCTTTTAAAAATAATAATAGTCTTGTAATAATGATAGTAGGAGGAACTACACAGACCAAATCTCCATAATCAGAGGGAGAGAGAGAGAGAGATTTAAAATATAACAGGAAAGGTCTTAAGAATTTGTCAAATTTTTCTTCAAAAAGATAATACAATTTGGATAGCCTCTCCCCCAAGCTATTTGATAGAAGGAGCTTTATACAGGCCATTAGCCATGCTTATACTGCCCAGATAGTGTTTGCTAAGGTTACGTTCTTGGCAAATGCAGTGGAAGATGCCTTCTTCTGCCAAATCACTCCTAACAAAGATTTTATATTAAACAGGTGGGCACCAAGAACCGGGGAGCCCTAGTCATCCTCATCCTGGCTAATATTTATGTTGACAAAGGTAAGCTAAGAAACCTTGAGGCACTTGAAACAGTGGAGGATGTTCTGAGAGACAAATAGGAGAAATCTGGTGATTTGGTAGATTCATGGGCAATAGAGGTTAAAGCAAATTCTCAGAGAGAATGAGGGAAAGATTCACCTGGAAGTAACCAAGGAATTCTTTGGCTATGGATACTTAGTCTTTGCTTTCATCTTCATAGAGTTTCCATTTTTTTGGACCAGCCTCTTCTGTCTAAAAAAAAGAACACTAACCTTCAAATTAGGAAATGCTCAAAGTGGCCATCTAAGTCCAAGATGGTTAAATGCTTTCAGTTCTCTCCTAATAAACCTTTTGAGAACTTTTTATCATTCCTTATCCTTTCACTTTTCTTTTATTGTCCAATGAATAATTTGCATTCCCAATTACCAAGACAAAATTCCTATGTTAAAGGAATCCACAGTACTCTGAAAGATCACAGCCATGAGTGGTTTACTCTCTCAAAGAAGAGACATTTTCTTAATGTTAGAAGAAAGATTTAAAAGACCTTTGAGTTAGTTTTAAATAATGAGTGGAAGTAACAGAATAGGCCATATGTGAAAAATCCCAGAACCCAAAGACCATGCCATGGGGCAAAAATCAGCCACAACTTGGATAGGAGTGTCAGGAGAACAAGCAAAGCCTAAACAGGAAGAATCTTCTATTATATGCTAAGAAAAATGGACTTTATCCTAGGACCACTGTAAGTACTTATTGGTGAAATGTATAATTTAAAAAGTCACTATAAAATAGTCAGCAAAATTTTTAAGTTCTTATTATTTCTCAAGTATATGATGGTCCCGGAAATTTATATGAATATTTCTTTAAACTACGAAAACAAGAAGAAAGCAATTAAACAAAACAAGCTAGATACCTTCACACATGTGGTCAGTATCTGTATTAGATGAGCAGCCACAATTTGAATTACTATAACTTCTTATAATTTTCAACGCAAATGTCCAATAAAAACGAAGTTGCTTTTATCTAGATTAGTGAAGTGATAGTGATAGCACTTCCAATTTTAAAGATCTTTAAAATTTTGCTCGTATAGAACAATGAGATTAATTAGATAAGCTTCTAAGAAAATTATTCATTTCCTTTGTGACTGGCCTCAAAATGTTTGCCTTTCATCTAATATGCAAACATTAAATATAAAGATATTGTAATTAGGAATTTGATTAGAATTCATTAAAGATTAATTTTGTAAACATGCATGATGTACCAGAGTGGTCTGGAAGGAAAAGTCCTTTTCAACTGGCCACAGAAGACAGACTTTTACATGATGAAGAAAAGGATGCAATGGCACCTTGTCTAAATAACTCCTTCACTTCTACCATTTGAACCATAGTGACTTTCTGTCACCTCTCTGTCACATAGCCTCATGAATTGCCCGTTAATTTTGTCCTTTTATAATCAAAGATAATGGACTACTGCCAAGTCTAAGTTACTTGGGAATTTGCTTCTAACTAGTTTCCATGAGCTGCTGTTTTTGCAGGTATCGATTGAAATAAGCAGCCTCTCCTTTTCAGACTATGAGGGGGAAAATGATTTGACAAATTTAGATATACTGTTGGGGCTCAATAAATAAATCTTGAGCCTCTACAAGTCGATGGGTGGAAGCCGTAAGCAGTAAATTACAATCAAAAGGGGAATACAAAATAAGAGAGATTATAATTGAAAAGGGGATGAGAACACCATCGGAAGTTTGTAAAATAGAAAGATGTGAATTGAATGTAAAATAGGGAAGATGGTAACTTAGAAAATGTAAAATAAAATGAATGGGATTTTGAGGGAAGGACTTGGAAATTAATTTCAGGCTTAAAAACTACAGATAAAAAATTTGAGATATATTTTTCCCTCAAATGGTATGATAATGCCTAAATTACTAGAGATTACCAAAAGGTATATTACTAGATAGCTTAGGAACAAGGTAGAATATTACTAACTAATGGACATTAGCAGCGTAGAAGTTCTGCTGGGTGTATTTTTAAAAAAGGGCTTTCTTCTTTACTGTATTTTTTAATGCATTACATTTATTTTATCAGGGCAGCTGTACTGTTGTACCAGTTCTTTCTTTAGACATGCTCAAATAGGTACCAAGAGACTTCCAATTTCTCATATATATGGTAGGAGAAGTTGACCTCCAATTTAAAAACTTTTTTCATTATAGGATTGTAAAAATTTCAGGAAGTCAGATTCTAAAAATGAGTTCTTCTATTTGACTGCTTAAAATATTGGTAATTTACAGAGTAGTTTGGGATTCCATCAGAACCCTAATCAGAGGCTTTAGTATCAGAGAAACAAACCTTGAAAGTTAAAATGCTTCTATTAATTAGGAAGTTTCTCTTTACAGAAAGACATGTGTCTTCTCACATAGAAAGCTGAAAATGTAGAGTATCTGAAAATGCCTAAAATCCTTAAAAGAAAATGACTCTTTCAATGACTTTAGTCCCAGGCTTTACTGA
Organism: Sorex palustris; assembly: GCA_028565675.1. NCBI lineage: Eukaryota > Metazoa > Chordata > Mammalia > Eulipotyphla > Soricidae > Sorex > Sorex palustris. Next base: position 25,725,356 of record JAOXYA010000015.1, read on the forward strand.
CTGCAGAAAATCATGTTCTATGGCCCCACTATTTCCAATGTTCTTTAAAAGGAGCGAAAGTGTGTACATCCCTTATTTATTATATTCATCACAAGCGAATAACGTAACCAATTGATAAGTTCTCCAATCTATCTTTTCCTTTTATATCCAAAATAAGCCCTCAGCATTTTCTCTTCAAATCACAAGTATTGGTTTCTGGAAAACTAGGGTGAGAATATATAGTTGTAAGATTTTGATCCTCTGGTAATTTTTATAGCTATTGATTGAGGGGACAATGGATTCATGAACTTCTTGGAAACTATCTATTGACTAAGTATAAAACTTAAGTGGTCACATTCTAAATAAAGATAGAATTAATCGCAGTTTCTGAGTAAAAAGTTAGAGTGAATGAGAATGGAATGATTATATTTCTTATTGGAGGAGGGTTGGTTCATATCTGGCCATGCTCAGATGTCATGCCTGGTTGTGCCAGGAATGAAATCAGGGTTACCACATTCAAGGAAAAGTGCATTAACTCTTGAGTTGTGTCTCTGGCTCTAAACACTATTTCTTAACCAGCTCACAATTACTTAATTACAAGTCCTTCCACATGCTTTGATAGATAAGTAGATTGAAATATATACATAGAGTGATTGATAGGAAATTATCTAGTAGAATGATAGATTCTCTGTAACTTGATTCTCAGATTGAATCCTAGTTTAATAAAATCAGGGATAATTACAATTTATTTGTTTTGTTAATGTGTTATATAACATACTTTCATTTTATAATGCCCATGTGTTGTATACCATTATTATAAAATTGTTTTCCTTTGTTACATATATTTTGTTATGGTTTGTCATTGTTGTGCATGTTACTTTGATATGTGCAAATGTAAAAGTAAAATATAGAAAGGATTCTCTTCTCCATTTCCAAGCACATGTTCATTTCCTTTATCTACACCTGGTCTTTTTCCATACAACAAGTAATAAAATAAAATAAGATAATTAATTATTTATGTCCTGTTTGGTAGTCTCTGTCTTCTTTGCAAAAATCTCTAATTCTGCTCTGCCAACAAAATTGCACTATGCTTCTATTACTAAATCCTTAGTGGTTTTTTTCACCTTAATTATTTCAAATAGGATTGATTCAAGATTATTGGAATTGAATTTCTTGAGATTACTTTTACAATGCAATTTAATTTAAATCCCTTATAGGACAGGATCTTAATTAGGGAGACTCACACTTGCAGAGGGATTCATGTATAGATTTATCTAATATTCTGTTTAAATTCTCATTCAAAACCATTTCACAATAACAATTTGCCCTCATTACACACAATCAGAATACATACATGGCTGCCTCTCTCCCGAGAAGCCCCCAGACAGCCGGAGAACCCCCTTTAGGTTCCGCTTGTCCCTGAAGCCAGC
>JAOXYA010000015.1:25726864-25739201 GCA_028565675.1 Sorex palustris
AAAATGTGTGATATAATAGTATTCACTTGTGAACTTCTCATGAATCTTTATTTTTGGACTCTATTCAGCTTGTGCATATTTACTTAAAGTTAAAATGAAAGAAAAATTAAAAGGAATTCTATCTAATGAGAAAACAAATTAATAGAAACAAATACAGATGATCTTTTGTGTAACAGCAGTAGATAAACCTATTTTAAAATATAGTAATTTTAATATGGATAACTTCCCAAACAATGAAATACTATAAGAAACTAATAAGCAATATTAAAAAGTTGGGTGATTCAGTTAACACGTAATCTCCTTTTAGTAAATTTGTATTTAGGAGTGTAATAATTAAAATCAGTTTTAACTACTGGCAGAATTCCCATACTTTTGTGGGGGAAGTTCAACTTCTGTAGCTGAACACACAACAATGCAGTGCAACAAACTAGAAAAGTATAAAATTTAAATTTTATTCTAGTGGGAGTCTATGAAATGAATATACCCATGCATACCCCATCTAGATTAAGAAAAGCAGCAGAACCCTCATTCCCTAAAGCCTTCTATGTAAGCTTTCTCAGTCAAGATAATCTCCACTTGATTTCTTAACATTACATTGTTTCAACTCCTTCAGAACCTTATAAAAATTGAATTAATATAGTGTGCACACATTTATATCTTATTTTTCTGGTTCAATATAACATTTTTAAATTCATCTATAAGGCTGCCCGTAGCTGCCATTCATTTCCTTCCCATTGTTTGGAAAAGAATTCCCTTGTGTAAATATTCCACAAATTATTGTATTTTTCTTCTTAATCGTGAAATTGAGTTGTTCCAGTTTCATGCTATTCTTAGAAGTGCTACTATAAATATAATGCATGCTATTTAATACACAAATAATTTCAATAGGAAGAGCATTGAAGATTCTAAGATGAACATTATTTATTTTATTTTTATTTTTTGATCGGCATTATTTAGCTTTAAGTGTTTGTCCCTAATATGATTTTTGTTTTTGTGTTGGGCATACCCAACAGGATTCAGGTCTTTCTTCTGCATTCAGGGATTATTCTGGACAAAGCTTGGGGGATCTTTTTGGGTGCTGGGCATCAAATTTGGGTTAGTCACATGCTGTACTATATTTGTAGCCCTTCCTATCTCTCTGGCTCCCCTAATCTATTTTTACCATAGCTGTATTTTCCAAATGACACTCTAGCCAGCGACACATTTAAAAAGTTGTTGCACATCTTCAACAACACTTAGTAAGTCCAGTTATATATCACACATTTTTTGAATTTTAGCCATCGCAGGAGTGAATTATTCTGTTGCAGTCCGATCTTAATTTGAAAATTATTCACTTGATGCAAAAGACTACTATGCTTAATAACCATTTGTTAATCTTCTTTTTTATTCCAATAAAACCTAACATTTGGAGTGTGGAGGGGGAGAACAGCAAGATAGTCGAGGACCTACGGCATGTGTCTTGCATGGGGCTCATCCCATTCTATCCTTGACACTAAAATGGACTCTTGAGTACCCTGGTGTAGCCCTGGAGGTTGCTAAAGACTCCAGGAATGGCCTGAGTAGCACCATATTCTTGGGCTTTGAACAAATCACTAGCCTGATTGGGAGAAACAGTCAAAACATTCACCATTTTTAAAATGAATCTTCTTTACCTCGCTCTCCTCCTTCATCTGCAGATATTTTTCCAGTAATGAGGGTACACATATATTTCCTTGGGCCCTCTGGAGATCACACTCTTGTGGCATGGTACCCATGGCACATTCTGACCCTCCTGTGTTAGCACAACTTTTAGGTTTTTTTTTCACACACTCCTTTTAGTTGCAAAGCCTGCAGAGGGTTACACCTTTCACTCATGCTTATTTGACTGGGGTTGTATCTGGAAACCACTCAAAGCCAGAGAATCCGAGCAGAGTTGCCAAGATCATACTCCATGCATGTGGCAGCACCAGGTGTTGAATTCGTGGAGTCACACTTCTAAAATGGGTTTAACCACTGAGTCACCTCCCAGATCCCTTGCATATCTTCTCTTGGAAAGTATTTGCTCAAGTGTTTTCCATTATTTGAATGGACTATCTATATTTTTCTAATCATAGAAATTGAAAAAAAATTCTATTTGAGTATGTATTATTATATTACATGTATTATTTATCTTTATCTATCTAAAATAGGTAGAGTGAGTCTTTTGCTGGACACAGGTACATAATGCCTTTGCCTTAGGGGCCAGAGGAATAGTTTATACAGTAGGGTGCTTGCCTTGCATACAGGTATTCCAGGTTATTTGATTCCCAGCACTGCATATGGTCCACTGAACCCCACCAGGTGATAGCCCTGAGCAGAGCCAGGAGTAAACCCTGAACAATGCCAGATGTGATCCCAAAAAACCAATAGGGCCATTCCTCAGTTTGATATTTTACTACAAAATTTTCCCATCCTATGTGCTTATTTTTTTTAAATTTTCCCATCCTATGTGAGCAATTATTTCTACCTTTCCAATATTGTAACTATTTCTTTTCATTAAGATAACATTAGTTGACATGGATGTATATGTTTAAGAGTAAGAACCACACATGTCTTCAAAGTAAATGTCACCACTCCATCTAGGTCTGGAGACATACTTTGGGTTTTTTTTTTTTTGCTTTTTGGGTCACACTCAGCAATGCACAGGGGTCACTCCTGGCTCTACGCTCAGGAATTAACCCTGGCGGTGCTCAGGGGACCATATGGGATGCTGGGAAGCGAACCTCCGTCTGCTGCGTGCAAGGAAAACACCCTACCTGCTGTGCTATTGCTCCAGCCCCTGGAGACATACTTTGTACAGTGGGTAGGGTGCCTGCCTTGCATGTATGTGACCCAGGTTCTATTCCTATCATCCCATATGGTCACCCAAGCGCCTCCCAGGAGTAATTCCTGAGTGTGGAGCCAGAAATAATCTCTGAGCATCACAGACTGTGGCGCAAAAAGCAAACAAACAAAAAGTATAAATATCCTTCCACCATAGTCCATTTGGCTCTCTCCTTTTCAGCTTTCCTCTAACCCAACCCTCACTAATACCAAAAGCTCTCTGACCTGAGTCCATAGTTTTGTTTTCAGGTGCTTTTATTGCTCCCCTTACTCTGCATCTTTATATCTCACATGTGAGATGATCCCATTTGTTTTCTGGCTTACTTCACTTAGTATGATTGCCCTCTGCCCAATTCCACTTATGCGATCATCAAAAGCAAGATTTCTTCTTTGGTTAGAGGTGAATAGTATTCCATTGTGTATGTGTACCACAGTTTCTTTATCCAGTCTTCTGTGGTTAGGCACTTGGGTTACTTATATAGCTTGGTTATTATAAATAATGCTGCAGTGAACATAGTTGTTCATATGTATTTTGGAGATTAATGCATTTTGGGAGGATTTTTGACAGATAGCAGTGGAATTGGTAGACCATATGGTAGACCCATTTTTAATAATTTGAGAAATTTCCAATACTTTTATTTATGTGTATCACAGTGTACTGGCTAAAACAGCAGAATTGAATTAAAGTAGCAATAATAGACAACCTTATCTCATTTCCACTGTTTGGGAGTAAAGCTTTCAGTTTTTCACCATTAATTCTGATATTTGCTATGTGCTTTTTGCAGCGATTCTTTATCAGAATAAATTCCTTTTCACGTCTACTTTTTTTCACAAAAAGAGATGAATATAGAACTTTTTTCAGATATTGAAATTAATCATGTTATGTTCCCTCTGTTTTGCTCTCAACATTTTAATTTATATTAATAGATTTTCAGATGTTATAATCTACCTCTGTTTTCCCTAGGTATAATTTTATACTTTTATATTGAATTTGATTTGATAATGTTACTGAGAATTTTATGAGAAACTGGCTGCTACTTCTGCTTCCTTGAAATAGTCCTGTCAGGTTTTATGCAGCAACCGATTATGCTGGCTTCATGACATAAGGTGGAAAATATTCTCTCTTTAAAGTTTCCTCTGATAAAGTTTGTGTCAGGTTCATTTGGGCATGACAATTTATGTGCTAAGTGTTAGTAATTATAGATTCTGTGTATTCAATAGAAAAAGTGATAGACATATTTTTCTTTTTTTCTTATGCCAGTTTTCAAAGACTACATTTTTCATCTGTTAGCCTTTTTCATATATATTTTTAAATGTATTGGCATAAGTAGGTACATAATGTCCAATTATTACCTTTTTCTAACATCTACTGAATTTGAAATGAGAGCCTTTCATTATTTCAGATACTGAAAATTTACACTTTTTCTGTTTTTCCCCCACAAGATTTTATCAACAGCATTCACCTATGTAAATAAATAGCTTTTGGCTTTGTTGAATTAAACTACTCTATATTTGAATTCAATTTCATTATTTTCTAGTCTATATTTGATTTTACCTTTCTGCTGTTTTATTTTAAGATTCTTTGTACTTACTTTCAGCCTTTTTGAGGTCGATGACTGATTTTTAGCATTTCTTCCCTTCTAATATAGACACTTAAGTTTAATTTCCCTCTAGGCTCTGTGTAAGCTGTCTTCCACAAGTTCTGTCATGGCATTGTTTTATCAGACATTTTTAGAATGTGCTAATTTCCTTTGCAGTTTTATTTTGTGGCTGTGGATGTATGTGATTTCCAATGCTATGAGATATTTTAAATTATTATTTTTCTTATTTATTTCTAGATTTAATTCCAGTGTTAGAAAAGAGTATTCTGTCAATGTTGAGACCAACTTTATGGCACAGTTTCATCTATTTTGAGTATTTCAGGCATGAAATAATTTTTCTATAAATTTTGAGTGCAATTCTTTATACATTCTATGAAATGGCTTTACTAATTATGATAGTCCTTTTGAAAACCAATTTTTTCCCTGATTAGTAGGGAGTTATGGGTTGAATCTTTACCAGTATTTCTCTCATTATTTCATTTATGAACTTAGCAACTATATTGGGCTGGAGCGATAGCACAGTGGGTAGGGCGTTTGCCTTGCACGCGACCAACCTGGGTTGGATTCCTCCATCCCTCTCAGAGAGCCCAGCAAGCTACTGAGAGTATCCTGCCCGCATGGCAAAGCCTGGAAAGCTACCCATGATGTATTCAATATGCCAAAAACAGTAACAAGTCTCACAATGGAGATGTTACTGGTGCCTGCTCAAGCAAATCGATGAACAACAGGATGACAGTGCTTCAGTGCTACCACTTAGCTATATTTATCCAAAGAGGACTTAAGGAAGAAACACTGCACTAGAAGCAGTGACAGCAAGTACTTGGAGATCATTCTACACTCCAGCTGATGTGAAATCCAACATTCCTTTTTACTACTCCATACATGCCTCCTAGAATCACCAGTGATCGTTCGGGTGCAAGGTGGCTGGAGGGCTGAGCACATGCTTTACAGGTGGAAGCCTGTTTGATCTCAGCATCAGAGAGCAGCCCTGAGTAGCACCAGGTGTGCCTGCACACGGAACAGCCATCTTGGCTTCCTTCTGAAGAAGCCCATATTCTCTTGAACACGTTATCTGTTTCTCCCCACCTCACATTTCTCTAAGTAAATTTCTTACAATAGTATGATTTTCTTCACCAATAAAAAGAAAAGTCCTTCTGAAATTCTTTGCAGCAGGGCCCAAGCGATCGTACAGCAGGTAAGGTATTCACCTTGCATGCAGTGACCCAGGTTTAATCTCCAGCATCTCATATGGTCCCCCAAGCATTGCGAGGAGTGATCCCTGAGTTCAGAGCGAGGATTAAGTAATCCCCGAGCATAGATGGAAGTTCCCACCGCCAAAAATGAGGAAAAAAAAAAGAGGGAAGCTTGTCTGCCCCCAATATGCACCGTGGGCATGATGCCAGGCCTATTACCCAACAGGATCTGAAAGCGTCAATAATGTGGGACACTGTTCCACACTTCCCAGAGCCCTCTGAATTCTGTGGGGGAAGTAGTGGCTCGTCGCTGTATTCTTCATCCTTGAATACTTCACACTAAGTCATCAACAAAGGAAAGCGAGTTTTCTTGAGGTCAGAGAGAATGGGCAGCAGGTAGGACACTTGCAATGCACTAGAGTGACCAGGTTCAATTTCTAGCACCACTCCAGAGCCGCACAAGAAGTAATCCCTGAGTGCAGAGCTACGAGTAAGCCCTAAGAACTGCCGGGTGTGGGCCCCCAAAACAAAAAAGTAATGTTTTCAGTTTATGTATCCACACTTACCATCTACAAAGCACACACTTCACTCGCATGCCCAACAATGGTGGCAGCTCAAGCAATGAGGGAGTGGTCAGCAGAAGTGACTCAGTGCTCAAGCCCCCATGCAGGAACCCTGAGACTAGAGACACTTTAGCTATGCGGTGCTGACATGCAAGGCACTTACAGTCAAAAGACAAAAGTCACATCTAAATCTGAATTACTTTCCACAAAATCTTACAAGAAAAATTAGGAAACATTTATGGCAATTGACTTGTAGAATATCAAATAAAAATTTAATGTATGAAAGTAAATAAAATCAGTCTTCAGTAACCCTGAGGGTATTTTGTTAACTGCCAATGGAATTGGGTATGTGTCTGGTGTGTGTGTGTGCGCGCGCGCGCGTGTTTTGTGTGTGTGTGTGTAATACAGTCTCACCTTTTAGTGCTCAGGGCCATGAGGGGCCAGCACTAACCATGGGAGCGGCATGTGCCCTACCAGCTAAGGGCAGCCCTGGTCCCATCCACTCTTCTGAACAAAGGAGTGGACGTTAGGAAGACGTGTATGTTGCGGGTATGGTGCCACCAGCAGGTCAACCTGTATCTGCGGGGAGAGTACACCAGCAACCCTGATGGTGCCTTCTGGCATCCTGGTACCTCCAAATTGCTGCTGTGCCTTTGGCCAGACCCAACAACTCGGGGCCAAGTTTACCAAGAAATTAAATGGCCAAAAAGTTTGTGGGTGTGGGAGCCACACCCACAAATCAACTCTGGCTCAGCTATAAAAGCTCATTTATTGGCCTTATTTCAGAGACCCATAGATAAATCTCGAAAGATTTCAAAAGTCACAGTTAATCCTGAACCTGTGCATGGCTGACCAGACTGGGGTAAATCAGAGGGGTGTGGGTAGGTTGGTGCCCGCCCAAGCAAAGCCCCTGGAAGCCGCTTGCTCCCACAATCCAAAATTGCTGCCATACCCCCAGCCTGACTCTACCATCTCAGGACGGATCTCACTGAGACATAATCTGCTGAAAATTCTGGTAGGTGAGTTTTGTGACTGAAATCTCCAGGCTTGCTTGGGGGTCATAATGGGCTACCTCCCCCCACCTCCCTTGTACTTCCAGAAGCCAGGGCAATCACATCCATACCCCAAAGCAGCCACCCAATTTAAAAGCTACTCCAGCCTTACCGTCCTGATAAAAATACCAGATGCCCTGAACAAACACTATGACCGCTCAAGCACTTGTATTGCAAACCATAATGCACAAAAGGAAAAGGAGAGAGAGAACAAAAAGGAAAGTGCCTCCCATAGAGGAAGGCTGGGAGTGTGAGGTGGGGTGTTGGGGGATGGTGGTAGGCGAGAGGGGACATTGGTGGTGGAAAATGGGTGAAAGGCTCAGTGCTGGATCACTGTTGGACTGAAACCCAACAGCTTTATGAACAGCTTTGTGATGGTCTATCTCAGATATTCAATTAAAAAAATTAAAAAAAAATAAAGTAACATGGAATTCATGCCCAAATCAATCAGCTTAATCAATGGCTGAATAAACAGCAGTATTCCTACATTAAAAAAAAAAAGAACAAAAAAAGAAAGACCTGTATGTTAAGCAATTTAGTTCAAGGTTGTTTGAACCACGTACCAACCATCTTAACAGCAGACCTTCCTCTCCTAATGAGAACCTGGGTGGCAAATAAGACCCAGATACCAATATTGAGCTGCTGGGCAACCATGACTCCACAGCTTACCTCACGCACTTTGGCATGCACTGGGGATCTCCGCTGCAGGTGGATTCCATGGTACATGAAGTCCTGGATACAAGTGTACTCGATTATCTGTAATACAACGAGTGTGAGTACTGAGCGGGTGTGTTTCCACTGACCTGGAACAGGCAGTGGAGAGTCATCTCCTTCATGACAAAACACAGAGCCCCAGAAGTCTGCCTAGCAGAATTAGTGCCAGGTCAATGCCATCAGGAAGCTGAGTTGCCCCCCATGATTGGACAGGACATCACACTGAGGCAATTCCCCAACTAAGGCAGGTCTGAGTGGATGTGGAGGGCCTCAAACAGGCTGAGAGGGAGGTCCACAAACTCCCCAGGATCACTGAAATCACCCTGTACAGGACCCCCACCCTGATCGTCCATGATTTTCCAAAAGCAAATAAAATATTAAAGATCAACCTCTTCACTGTCATCTGTGAAAATATGTTCTCACAGTCTGCAGGAAGTACCCACATACCAAGTGGCATGACCTTGGGCTACACATACCACCTTCAAATTCGTGGCAAAGAAGCTGAACCTTAGGAGGAGCTGATGGACTCTGGGCCTTTGCAAGTCTTGACTTAGTCCCCCAAGTCAAACACCGGAGGAAGGAGGGAAGGGTCCTGATATAGGATTTAAATGTCAGTATGTAGACTATGACAGTGTGCAGGTATGAATTCAAGAGGAAATGCCCTTGGAGCATTTCTTCCTGATTCCATAATAGCACAAAACACTGAGGCAAAACAGACACATTTGGACGCAGCCCTGTTTTGTTTAAAATACCCAGATAGAAGCCTGGGGGAAAACAAAGGACATCACAAAGATGCTTTCTTATTATCTGTTTTCCTTTTGATGTTTAATTCTAACTGGATTATAGGTTGACGTAACTACAGAGTGTAAATAATGTATAGTCACTAACGCTTAGTCATGTTCGAAGCCAATGCTTTACATCCTCAAGAAAAGGTTAAGGGGTTGGAAAGAGGTCAGCGGACTGAGTACGTGCTTTGCAGGAAGGAGACCCAGGTTCAATTCCTGGAACTCCTGGAACTACCAGGAGTAGCCCCTAAGCACAGAGCCAGGTGTGGCTCTGAGCACCACTGTGTGTGGATCTCCTTGCCAACAGAACAAAAACCCACCAGCAACACTGGAAGATAGCTTGTGCTCCGCAAGCATCCCTGTCCAATGAGATGATACAAGCTGCCAGTGTAACGATACATGTTCTAGTGACACACCAAAGGCAGAAGAGAGGTAAAATTACCTTAACAGTTTAACGAGTACCCTATCCTACCTGCTGTACCATCCTCTGGCCTGTTTCTATGGAATTCTCCACTTCCCCTTTCTAAGTCTTCAACAACCCCCCATCTTCCCTGCATCATCTGGACATTTCTGCAGGGATAGGTCTAACCACCTCTAGTGGGCAGTCCAGGTCAAGGCTTCCAGAATGAAGGAAAACCTGATCTCACTCCTAAGGTATGTGGCCAAGAGGAACACACATGAATCCCCATGTGGCTTTATGCTGACAGCTGGCAAACATGCTCCCACTGTCACTTCTCCAGTTACTACAGATATCAAAGTTTAAATGCTCGGGGCTGGAGCGATAACACAGCCGGGAGGGCATTTGCCTTGCACGCAGCCAACCTGGGTTCGGTTCCCAGCATCCCATATGGTTCCCTGAGCACCGCCAGGAGTAATTCCTGAGTGCATGAACCAGGAGTAACCCCTGTGCATCGCCAGGTGTGACTCAAAAAACAAATAAATAAATAAAAAGTAGACCAGAATGAGAAATAAACATGCCAAAGGGCATCCTTTCCATGCAGGAGGCCCAGGTTTAATTGCCGGCAATACATTATTGTCTCTGAGTAGGGAAGAGTGACTCTATTCCACCAAGCACCAGGCCAGGAGTAGCCCCTGAAAATCTCTCGTGTACTCTAGAAACAAAATAAACACCAAATCACTATAACTGAAACTGACTTACTTATTCCAAGTAAAAACTCAAATTAGCTTCAAAAATGAAGCTTTTTAATACAGGGGCCACACCCAGTGATGCTGGGGGTGAATGAGAGATAACAGGAGAGTCCAGAAAATGCTCAGCCCACACAGTGAGATGTTTGGGGGCCACATGGACCATACCTCAGACTCAGTTGGCCTTGGGACACTGTGGCTGAGGTCTCTCCCAGTCCTTTCCAATCTGATTTGTTACATTTTTTTGTACAACCCCTTCTGAGTTAGTTGTCCTGAGTAATTTCCACAGAGGAAACTACTAAGGTGAAACAGCACAAAATTTGGAGATGCAAAGGTTCTTGCTACATTTGATTCAGCGATTTCAGAAATCTTGTCATCAGAGTACTAAAACTTGCCATACTTATTATTCTAATCATAACTTCTGGATTTAATTACATATTTATCTAATTGATTTTAATTATAATTCTTCACCCTTTACATGACTCTGAACAAGTGAGCTATACTATGATAAACATGAACAAATGTTTCACTACACAATAAAAATGACACCTCCTATCCCACAGGCGTCATCAAAATCACGACTGGACTTGGACTCTCCCAGGAACTTGAAAATAGCAGCATAAAAGTACTTCCCTTTCTAAAAGCATTTCAGGAGTTTTATCCAAACATAAAAAAAAAAGTGAGTTATATAAGCAGAATAAGGTCAACTTTTTCCTCCTATTTAGCATGTCTATATTAGTTATTCATCAATATCTGAATAAACTTCAGCTTTATGAAACATCATGATATTTCTATAGTTCTATATGATAGAAATAAGTATTTAACAAGGCTTTCAAAAATAAGACTTCTACTCTAAAACTGTGGTTTCTATTTTATTTTATTTTATTTTGGTTTGGGGGCCATACCCAATGGTGTTCAGGGCTTAGTCCTGGTTCTGCACTTGGGAATCACTCCTCGTAAAGTTCAGGAGAAAATAAGGGACACCAAGGATCAAAATCAAATCAGCCACAGGTGCAAGGCTCCAGCCCTCTAAAACTGTGTTTTATTTGTTTTTCTTTCTTGTTTAGAGCAACACCTGGCCATGCTCAGAACCTACTACTAACTCTGGGTTCAGGAATTACTCCCGATGGAGCTTAGAAGACCATTCCTGGGATGCCAGGAATCTAACCTGGGTGAGCAGAATGCAAGGTCCTACCCACTGCACTATCTCTCTGCCAACAAAACTATGGTTTTAATGTGATAACTTTATCGATGGGCTAAGATTTCTGAGTGATAAAACAGTGCTATGTTACACAGTTATCTCTTGACAATTTAATGACAGTTTAATCTCTGATAAAGATATTTACAATGTCACTGTCCTCCTGTTGTTCATGGATTTGCTCAAGCAGACCCAGTAACATTGTGAGACTTGTTACTGTGTTTGGCATATCGAATACGTCACCGGTAGCTTGCCAGGCTTTGTTGTGCGGGTGAGATACTCTCGGTAGCTTGCCGGGCTCTCCGAGAGGGGTGGAGGAATCGAACTTGGGTCAGTACAGTTTGCCGCGTGCAAGGCAAATGCCCTACCCACTGTGCTATCACTCCAGCAATGTAACCAATAAAAAACACATACACTAAAAATTAAACTCCCTCTGTCAAACTGAAATTCTATGTCTCCAGCTAAAAACTAAGGCAAGTAAATAAAGCAGAATTTACCTCTTCAATAAATTAATCCCCTCTTATTTGAAAGAAACCCACACATAGTACAAAATCCTATCTATACTATGCTTTTCCTACACATATATACCCATGACAGTTATGAATGTACGAACAAGATTCAGTAAGAGACTGACAACAATTGGGCCAGAGAAAAAGTACAGGTGTTAAATCAAACACCTTGCATACTACATTGACCCTTGTTCAAATATCTGGTAATGCACATGATACCCTGAGTACCACTAGGTGCGATCACTCCCACCCAAAATAAGAAAAATAACCAGTAATGAAATAAAACAATTATACTGTGACCCAGGCTATGACAATGTGGTCACTTTCTTTAAAATTCCTTGTATGCTGGGGCTGGAGCAATAACACAGCAGGTAGGGCCTTGCACGTGGCCGACCTGAGTTCTATTCCCTGCATCCCATATGGTCCCCTGAGTGCCGCCAGGAGTAATTCCTGAATGCAGAGCCAGGAATAACCCCTGTGCGTTGCCGGGTGTGACCCAAAAAGAAAAAAAAAAATTCCTTGTATGCTATATTTTCAGATCAAATTTCTCCTTACAGTAGTCCTATAGAGCTCACAAAGAAGCAATTCGGGGATGAGTAAACCATTAAATGAACAGAAAAGAACCTTAATAATACAAAATAGTATGTAATCATAATTATCGTGCCGGCTGCGATAGCACAGCGGTAGGGCGTTTGCCTTGCACGCAGCCAACATGGCCGACCCGAGTTCGATTCC
>JAOXYA010000015.1:25862991-25880290 GCA_028565675.1 Sorex palustris
ATGGGCGTGTCAGCCTGAAAGGGCGGGGAAATGGGAAGGAATGACCCGTCCTCTATCTCTTGAAGCCAGGAGTTAGCGAGTGGAGAGATAGCACAGTGGGTAGGGTGTTTGCCTTGCACGCAGCCAACCAGGGTTCAATTCCTTCGCCTCTCTCAGAGAGCCTGGCAAGCTACCGAGAGTATCTCACTAGCATGGCAGAGCCTGGTAAGCTCCCTGTGGCAGATTCAATATGCCAAAAACAGTAGCAACAAGTCTCGCAATGGAGATGCTACTGTTCCTGCTCAAGCAAATTGATGAACAATGGGAGGACAGTGCTACAGTGCAGTGCTACTTACAGCTTGTTATTTTATTATAGCCATTGTCCCATCATACAGCCAAATATTGACGCAATAGTAAGTGTAGTGTGGAGCTCAATTTCCATTGTTTACATGCTCTGTGGTTCAAAATTTTGTATGCAAGGAAAATATATGTTTTATTTTAATTACTTTTAGGTGAGCGTTGCCCAATTGGTACTCAGGAGGCCCATGAGCTTATCCGGGCAAGCCTCAGTCACAAAGCAAGGACATGAGGATGTGGTGTGACTCTTGGCCCTGAAGTTCTGGGATTATGCAAGTCACCCTATGGTGCTCAGGGGCATCTAGAGCCACACCCTTGGGTGGTCAGGGACCTTCCAGGCTGCAGTAGATAATGCTCCATGTTTGGGACAATGTATGGTCCCAGGGATCAAAGAGGGTAGAGTGATATGGAGAGTAAGAGCTTTAACACCTGTATTGTGTCTCTGGCATGGCAAAAAGGTCATTTTTATCAGTGAACTTCCAGGTTGGTCGTGTTTGAGAAAGAAATGGAATAATAATGGGGAAAAAGTAGCTGAGAAGATAAAGTCAATTGTCTTGAAAGAGAATACTTATTTTATATCCCAGTCTCAACTTTTACTAATTATTTCCTTGATCAACTAGCTGAACTTTCTAAGCTTCAGTTTCTAAAGTTGTTAAACAGGAACAACAAAAGGTGAACACAGTAACTACTTAGGTTTGTCAAAATTATCAAATGTTGAGATAATCAAATGTAACTGATGCAAAGAGTATAGTTATACACACAGTATTTCCGAGTTTACTGTCACTTCTATGGCACATAGTTCCTGTTTGCATGAGACATTAACCACTATACAAGTTTACCATTTTAAGTGATTGTGATACTATTTGTAATTGAGTGCAGGTTTGCCTGATGATTTTGACAGGATTATATTTACTTGAGTTTGGAGTGGGAACACAGAAAGTCATCCTAAATATAAAAATATGATCATGTATTGAGTATGTGATTTACAAAAGAAAAATACATCATGCCCATAATCTCTGTCTTCCATCCACTCCTTCTCATAGAAATTTTTTCTATGGCAGGAAGTTCTGCAGGCTCAAAAGTAAAATGTGTATTAATGTAGCAAGTAGAAAATGAGACACCAGACACATCATTAGTACCAGTTTCTTCTCACTGCTATTTGGGGGTATGGCACTCACATTAATGCCACATCTCCAAACCAAGCAAATCCCACACAGTTGCCCAGATGAACTATAGTGCTTAGACCACAAGTGCTAAGACTAGCTTTAATGCACATCCTTATCCAGGATAATTCTGTCTGATGTCTAGCTTCCTGGGAAATCCACATCCTTCAACTTGAGACATCTGGAAATGAAAAGGCAGTGCTACTTTCTGTCAAGGATGATATTTCTCCTAATAGTGATTCAAGACTGCCGCTGCACCTGTACAGAGGAATAGATGTGTGTGGAGGTTTCATGAAAGCATTTGTCAAGTGATTACCCAGAGGGGGGGAATGGATGCTTTGAGGTTAATCTTGCAGCAGAAAGGATTTCAAGTCAAACTGTGGTGTGGGCTTCTCCATGAAAATGCATACAGAATGCAGGCCACGGAGGCAAATTGAAAAGTGTAAACCTTGCAGGATAATGTTTCTTCAAAGCAGCAAGTGTTGGTGTGTGATAAATAGGACCCTGAGTAATACCCGGAAAATATAACAACAGAATTCTCTGTTTGTGTTTTCATTTGGAACTGTTTTCGTCCCTTTGTTGAGGATACAAGAGACTCATTTAGCTGGTGACTATAAATTTGACACTGTGCCATTTCTCCAAGAAAGCCCCTATTATAATCCAACTGGATGCTGATCCTAATTACAATAATATAGCGGTTGTAGTTCCAGCTGTTGTCAACAAAAATGATCCCTGTCACCACAGTTCATCCTGCCAGTATCGAGTCAAGCATGAGCACATCAATTCCAAGGTGAATTCTGCTTTTAATAAACTCATTTTTCTACCTTGGATTTTTTGGGAAAGTGAGATTTGCCATCACACTGCTGGGCTGTTAATTATCAAAGGGCTCCTGATATCATGTGCCTCTCACCACACCTTAAAGTTTCTGCCCTCAGCAGAAGCACTCAGGTCCCTCTGCTCATCCTTCATACTATCAACAAACATTATGGACCAAATTAACCATCAAAAAAATGTACACGGTCAGGTTAGAGGTTCCAGTTTGCTGACAAACTAAGATGAAAGGCCTTCGGGAAATAAGATGTCGGGGTTTAGGTTCTGCAACTCTGTTAGCAAGCCTATACTTCTTTTTATGAGCAAGTCAGCACACCGATTCTGCACATTATTCAGAAAGAAAAATGCTGGTGTTGACACCCTGAGCAGGAAAACAAAGGTTTGGTGCAGCGTGAAAATGTGCAGGCTGGAAAAGCTAAAGACTCTTAGGATGAGAGGAACACAAACCACACTTGCAAAAAAAGTCATTTGCAATACATTTTCAGAGAATAAGCATTCAATTGCAGGTGGGAAAATAAAGCCACAGAACCCTTCCAAAGATGAAATTCAGCTGGGCCTGCACTCCAAACCTTCTACCATCCTCTTCAACTTCTGATTTAACCTTCTATCTGCCATGATTCAAGTTTCACATGGCCAAACCATGGACAGTATATATAAGTCTGGCCTTACCAACTAAGAAAGCATTATGTAAACATTCACACATTCCAAATACCACAAGGCTTCTCAGACTACAGCAATGATATAACCCTGTTTCGTTATTTTAATGAAATTAAACCCTCAACCCATCTTCTCAATCCTCCTTACCAATCCCCAAAGCCCCCACCCCTGCCATACTATATACAAATAGGAACTAAGGGGGCACAGATGTTGCCATGGCAAGCTTTCTTTGCTTATGTAGAATAAGCACCAGAATAATTTCATAAGACCTGCATAACTTGTTGACGGTTAAATTATCACTTACTAGAGTCCAAAGCAGGTGGCCCTGGTGCTTTAAATGTGTGGTGTTAAATCCATTCCTGTTTAGTTTTGCAGAACCTTGTACAGTAGTTTCTCCATAACTGATTGGCATCTGCCTACAGAATTTTCCGGTTGTGCTTCCTATGCCAACACCCAGCACAACATAACACAAACTTAGTTCACATGCAGAAAAGCTGAGAAGTAAGTGAGTGTCGTCAACCTGTTTTATTTCTTTAAATCTAACTGATACCACCATCTTCAACATTCATTTCTCCTGAAGAGTCTCAAATTAATTCTCCAGTAGAGAACCTAAATCTCATCATGATTATTTTAGTTATGCTATTTAGTTATGATATGGAAGACACATATTAAATATCCTAACCTCCAAGAAATGTCTTATGGGGTTTTTGCAGGATGAGAAAATTAAATATGAATCAGTAAAAATAAGATATCTCCTCCTCCTCCTTCTCCTCTTCCCCTCCTCCTTATCCCTTCTTTACATCCACTTTTCTTCTTCTCTTCCTCCTTCTTTATTTTTTGTGGGAAGAAGAAGTATTGTAGATATACCCAGCAGTACTCATGATCTTGCCCTGACTCTGGATTCGGAGTGACCCCTGACAATTGATGCTTGATATTCAGATGCTTGAAGATCAAACTGGGATTTGACACATGTAAGCCAAGAGTCTCACCTCTGACTTATCCCCTGTACTACCTTCTCAGCACAATTCCTTACTTTTTTAAACCCTATGTATGGAGAATGTCTACCGTAGGAAGTTTTAGGGCAAATAAAGAACAGTTTTATTTAACTATTTAACTATAAGCAAGATTCTGCTCGCAGGAACTTCTACTCTGAAAGACTTATAGGAAATGAAAGGTCTTGCATGAAATAGGCAACTGAAAACTTCATTCATTTACTCTACATTGGAAAAAAGTACTCATACAAGGTCATAAGCACCAGGGTGTTGGTTAACGAGGGACATTAACAAGGTCCTATGATACAACACTACCCTCCTCTTCTCTGGTGATCAGTCTCACAATTTACAAAGAGGAGCAGAGGCAGGACACGCTTGCCATTTCAATTGAGAAACCTCTCTTTTCAGTCACACTGTGCCCCCAAATCCTAAATGATCATTTCTCTTTCTATCTTCTTTTGCAAAGGACTAACCATGACTCTCTGGGTGTTCCACTCATGTGCCAAATATCATCCTGTAGTGAAAAGTTGCTGCCAAATTGTATGTGCTCCAAATTGAATTTATTATGGGAACCAGGACAGATTCTTAACTGCAGCCAGGCGGATGGACAGCTACAGAATATAGCCTGTCATTTCTTTGGCTTTATGATTTGGGACATAAACTGGGGGACATAAAATTCAGTTGCCATATTTTATTCTAGAATATTGAAAGGCACCAACAGTTTTGGTAACTTTATGCAACAACTGTATGCTCTTAAGATTGTGCTTTTAAAATGAGGCTGAAACTTTCTGGAACAATTAAACACTTGAGAAAATGCATTTGAGCACACAGATGTCTTCTCTTCACCCATGCATCATTCCAGCAAACATCTGCATTGTGCATCGGGTGAGGGAAATGAAAAATAGTGTACGAAAATGTGTAACTGTAAAAAAATCCCAGCTATGTTTACTATGCACAGGAGAAAAGTACCTTCTGCCTTGCTCGCAAACAACACCAGGGAAGGTGGTCTACCCACTGCTTTTGCAAAAAGATAATGAGGACGATTGGAGGCTGGTTGTGAAAACTAATAAGCTGTCTGTTTTACAGCTCCATGTGCATAAATAAAGTCTTTCAGAATAGAAATGATTCATAATAGAATAGAAAAAAATAAGGGGAAAATGGTATTTTCTTTTTTAGATGACCTATTCTAAGTAATCAAGTCTTTGCTCATATGTAAACTTTGCACATTCTGTACATTCTTAAGAAACCAATGGGCACAATTTATGAGAGTATGGCAGTTAGTTCCCTGTTGACAATGCAAAAACATTGCTACCAGTGACAATGTAGGTACTTTCTGCAATGTGTCAGGATTACAGTTGGGGTGAGTTTCATTCCTTCTATCTTATTATGTGAATCCATTGGTTCATTCATTCACTCACACAAAGACTATTTGCACAGTGTGCATTGTATCCTGGTTCCAAGTAGGGTGTGCAAAGAGCCAAAAAGTACAGCAGAATGTCTACATTTGAAGTTTATTCTAGTCAGATTTTCCCATGATTTTGCTTTCTTGTAGGAAACTGTGCAAATCTTTGCTAAATTTATTTCTAGAAGGCAGCAGCCCAAGGCAGAGAAAATACTCCTATACCACAATTATTATGTCAGAAAAATGTGTTTCATTATCTTACAAATGAGAAAACAGAGTGCTTGTATACAACTGCTACACTTTCCACAGTCAGCATAATTTCTTTAAACAGTCCCAAGCCTCAGTAAGCCCAATGTGGAAAATGGGAATAATATCACTAGCTTTGGATTTTTATTCTGAGGGGCGGTGGCTTGATCTATGTGGCTGGATACAGTGTGAATATGAGGACATCATGCATGGAAATAAAGATAAAATAACTTAAAGTGGATATTTGTTTTTTTAAATTAGCTTCTACTAAGTTTAATATTCTGGTTAAAATCCAGGGCTTAAAAATAAATTGGTCACCAGCCTTCATGTGAACTGAGTCTGCCAAGCTGAGTGTGTTGTCCCCAATAGGACAAGATCTTGAGATACTGTTGAAGGACACTGGCACTTGGGTGGTGGACAGATGTTCGGACATTATAATTCTGAAACTCTACTATTAAAGTATTGCAAATTCTGGGGCTAGAGCAATAAATAACCCAGCAGGTAGGGTATTGGCCTTGCACACAGGTGACCCGGGTTCGATTCCCAGCATCTCATATGGTCCCCTGAGCACTGCCAGGAGTAATTCCTGAATGCATGGGCCAGGAATAACCCCTGTGCATCGCTGGGTGTGACCCAAAAATCAAGCAAGCAAGCAAGCAAGAAAGAAAGAATTGTGAATTCAATGCTTAAATAAGAATTGGGGGGAAAATAGTGGTGACTGTCCTCATTCATTTTTTCTCCCCCTCACTCACTAGCTTTGTGAGAACAAAACTGTCTTCCCCCTCTCCCTTAAATAATCTTGTACAATATTTAAGTGGTATATGTGTATATTGTGAAATGATAACCACAAGCACATTAACACTGGCCAATTGTCCCACATAGTTATTTTTCTTTTCTTCTTCAATGTGAAAGATGAACTAAAAAAACTCTCCTATTAAATCTCTAGCCTGGCAAACTGACCATAGACTGAACCACTGGGATATTAGCAAGGGGGAGTCTTAAGCAAAACAGCTATACTGGGGGCAACTAATAGAGATCTAAAGTATTGTGAAGAGAATTTTTGTATTTTGGTTTTTAAGTAAGTATTTTTCAACCAACCCCAAAGTTTGTTAGTGCTAGGTGCTTGCTATATCTCAAGTCTTCTTTTAGGGACCTGAGAAAGCACACAGTTTCTCCAGCTTTTCGGAAGGAGATGGCAGAGAAACAAAAATTAACTGCCAAACCATGTGCAAAAGTGCTAGAAGAGAAAATGAAGTGGTAGAACACACAGGAAGGGTATCCAAACTGCAAAGGAAAGGTTTCTGGGAGGAGTTAGTGCTATTGAGATCAGGCCAGGGTGCTCAGTTTAAGAAAAAAGTGTATGTCTGGAGTCAAAGTTCCCGGGTGGGGTTGCAAAGCAGGAAGCATCCTCATGAAAAAGACTGATCAGGTTAGAACTTTACATAGAGAGTCAGAACAGTCTTCAGAATAGTTCTTTATACCTATACACTTATCACCAGAGTTTACTACAAACACCTGGAACTTACTAGTCTTTCCTCTTTTCACTCATTTTTCCTATTCTTCTTTTATAACCCACACACTCAAATATGCAGCGCATTTCTATGATTACCCAACAGATCCATCTAACTCATTCTCACCCGTCTTCGAGATTTAGCTAGATAACTCACTCCTCTGAACTCCAAAATCACTGCATTTGATGATTTTTGACGATTTGTCTTTTATTGCAGTGCATCAGATTTTCCTCTTTTAGACTGCAAACATTCTGGGCCAAGGAGAGAGCTCAGCAGGCTGACCACATGCATCCTTTGTACCTGAGAAGACTTGGTTTCAATCCCTTGGCACTGCAAGGTTTTCTGAGCACAGATAGGAGGACGCCATAGCAAAGAGTGGGACATAATTCCCTAGCACCTAGAAAACAATACTTTCTCTCAACTTTTCTCTCAAATCTCTCTGGGATTTATCCATCTTCATGATGTATAATGTGGCTGCATCTCTCTGGTTATTACCTAAGCATGGCTTTACACTGTCTTAGTTATATGAGGACTAAAGACAGTTGCTGGTATAAAATACTTATTTGTTTAATCTTTGAAACAAGCCTCTGAGCATTTGTTATGAATGCCTTTATTCAAATTAGAAAGGAAAAAGTCTGATATCAAAAAGCCAGATGTGGAATTATCCCAACCAACCCTCCATACCACAATACAAACATGATTCCGTTCCTGAATTTTACATGGTCAAGTGCAAGTAACAGAGCCCACTGTTTTTATTTTTCTTCCCAGCATTTCAGATAGTACCTTGCAGATATGTATTCACACATATTATAAATATATATGTTAAATAATGAATATGTGAACAAGTATATACTTAGTTCTCTTCAGAAAAACTTATTTAGAAAGTAATTCAGCAGGCTGACTCCTGGATATTTTGGATCGTGTAGTTTCTATAGATTTTTTCTTATTTTCATATTTTAATGTATTAAAAAGAAACAGTAAAAACTTCACTCCTCTAGGCAGAGTTGTCATAATCTTGATTCTGTTTTCCTATAGCTAGGCCCACTTTTGACTGTAAACAGAGCTAATATAATATTTCCATCCTAGAAAAAGCATAGAATAAACAATTAGAATAGAAGGACTTTACTGACAATCAGACAACTTAAGTTGGGAAGTATGTCTCCCAACACAGGCTGAGGAGATCTGAAAGAAAGTAGGCAGGGGCCAAAAGAACAGCATGATGGGTCGGGTGCTTGCCTGACATTCCATATTGTTCCCAATGCACCACCATTAGTGACTCCTGAGCACAGACAGGAAATCTAGCATAACCAGGCATGGCCCAAAATCAAATTTGAGAGAGAGAGAGAGAGAGAGAGAGAGAGAGATCAGAATTAGGGGGGCTGGTTTTAGACCCAGAAGAGAGAGTCAACAGTTTATATATATTCTGGTAATCTTTCAGAAAACTCATGTATATTTATGAGGAAGAATGGATAAGCAAGTGCAGTGGAGAAACATTCATTGCATGTACGGGAAATGGTAGAGAAACATCAACAAGGGAAGGTGGTCTTTACTGTGGTAATAAAGATGGAGGAGGCTAGAGGAGGCTAGTCAGGACTGACTGCATAGTATAAAATACTTATTCATTTAATCTTTGAAATAAGCCTGGTTGTTCCTCTCTGGCCAGGGACCATAAGGTCCTTATCAGTCCTAAAGTTCCATACTGGCTCAATCAGAACTAATAGAATGTAATGGGGAAGCTTCTCCCAGAGAGAGGTGGTTAGCACTCCAAAAGAGTGCCATATAAAACATGCCATTCTGTTTTATCTTAATATAACTCCAGAGAGTCTAAATTGAGGGACATTGGGGGTAGGAGGGAGGAGAAGGGTTGAAGCTGCAAAAATGTTGACAATAACAAACTCATAATTGAGCTGACTAATATTTCTTACCAAAATGACAGAATGAAGACTTTATTGGAGGAGGAGAGAAACTAGAAGGCAGACGTGTCTTTATCAGCAGAAAAGCTCTTTCAGGGAGCAGTAAAGTTCTAGGAGGAAGGGCAGGAGGGCAAGTGCCTGGGTTGACACTGGGTCAGCTGAATGCAAAGCAAGCACCCAACCCCTGCAAATGTCTATGTTGCCATTGTAGCTCCCAATGGGACCGGGGTGGGGGGGGAGTGGAAATTAGGCCATGTGGCAATCTTTGTCTATTAGCCTTGTATACTTACATGTAAAAAACAAAAGAGACTTAGCTTTCTCTCTCTGTCCCTCAGGAGGGGAAGGAAAAAGTAAGAAGTATACTTTCTAAAAACTGCCAGGCAGGCTTTTATGACACTTTAATCTCAGATTTCTGAACCTCCAGAATTTTGAGAACTAAATACTTAGACTACAGTAATTAGTCATATCAGCTAGAACTGACAGAGAATGTAACCATCTTTTATTGCCAGGATACAGGTCATCATTTAAGAAGCTACCATTCCCTTAGAGTTCCATCTAGCCCTTAGCCAACACATTTCCTCTCTATTTGAAGAAAATCAGGAAGCTAATTAACTATTCTTACAGTTGTATGTTTCAAATTGAAATGTATGTATAACAAAAGCATTCATTTCAGTCTGGAAAGAGTTAAAGTTGATCCTAACTCTAAACTCTACTTGGAAAACCTCAGGGATAACAATTACATTCAGCTACATGTATCTAGTTTCTTTTTATCTTCCCTTAATCATTTTTAATATTCAAAAATATCTATTAGATTGTTTCCTCCATTTTTCAGATGGGAGAAAAGGTTCAAAGAAGCTCAATTAATATACTAATGCATATCGCCTGTAAGTGGAGGATAACTATCATAATTTAGGTCTTCTTGCTGTAAATCCAAAGAGTTTAATTATGAAGTTCTGGCAGCCTTTGTAGATGAGTTGAGGTTATAAAAATGCCAAAAATCTACCCATACAATAAACAGGGGTTGGAGCAATAGCACAGCGGTAGGGCATTTGTCTGGCATGTGCCTGACCTGGACAAGCCGGGTTTGATTCCTCCGCCCCTCTCAGAGAGCCAGGCAAGCTACTGAGAGTATCTCGCCTGCATGGTAAAGCCTGGTAAGCTACCCATGACATATTTGATATGCCAAACACAGTAACAAGTCTCACAATGGAGACGTTACTGGGCCCGCTTGAGCAAATTGATGAACAAAGGGAGGACAGTGCTACACCCGACTGCTATGCTATTGCTCCAGCCCCTGTTTATTGCATGCATAGATTTTTGGCATTTGCATAATCTCCACTTATCTATAAAGGCTGCCAGATTCACCAGAAATCAGTGATTACAAATCCCAACAACATAAGGACTATTATTAAAAAATTAACTTTGGCAAAGAGATATAACCCTAAAGAATTTAATCTTTGAACTTGAAATCAAATTATTCATTAAGCTTGATTTCTAGCCCTACCCTTTTTACCTTAGTGTTATTCACCTCATTCCTGAATACAGA
This sequence comes from Sorex palustris, assembly GCA_028565675.1. NCBI lineage: Eukaryota > Metazoa > Chordata > Mammalia > Eulipotyphla > Soricidae > Sorex > Sorex palustris. The sequence goes on from JAOXYA010000015.1 coordinate 25,873,589, forward strand.
AATTCCTAGATGCTACTTAGGAATTTGTTTCCTTTCCACTGGGTTATCATAAAAGATATGCAAGAGGAAAGGGAATTTTATAGTTGTGTTTGAAGTTAAATGTGGTCAGATTAAACACAGACAGATCAGAGCATATGGTCAAAGATACTAGAAAGAGGGCCCTGATACTAATGGTATGCCTACAGAGTTAGCATGGGAATGAAATAGGAACTCTCATCTGCTTTAATTACATTATTGTCATGATAATAATAATAATAGGGCTGGAGCTATAGCACAGCGGTAGGGCGTTTGCCTTGCGCGCAACTGGCCTGGCTGACCCAAGTTTGGTTCCTCTGCCCCTCTAGGAGAGCCCTGCAAGCTACTGAGAGTATCTCGCCCGCACGGCAGAGCCTGGCAAGCTACCCATGACGTATTCGATATTCGATATGCCAAACACAGTAACAACAAGTCTCATGATGGAGAGGTTACTGGGCCCGCTTGAGCAAATCGATGAACAACGGGAGGACAGTGACAGGACAGTGAATAATAATAATACTGAAAAGACCAGGCCTTACTTTGACAAAGACTTAAAAAATAAGCATCTGTCAACATCTTGAGATGTTTAGAATTTGAAAGGATGGATAGGAAAGAGGAAGAGAGGGCAAGATAGAGAAAGGATAGATTGATTGCGCTTTTAGCCCTGCAGATGTACTGATGAAGCTGACAAGGACAGTATCTTTAAGTAGTTTAATGAAATATTAGTAGGGATATGGAATTAATATTTCATCTCTTCATCTTACTCTTCTCTTGGTTTTTATCCCATTTTCTTTTTATTCTCTTCTCTAGTTCCTTTTCATTTTACAGATGTTGATTTCTGTATGACACATAACTTATTCTATTTCTACTTGTAGTTATTTCTGAAGATATTGAAAATGGCCAGGGTTGGGTCCAGAGAGATAGTGCAGTGGGTAAGATGCTTGCTTTACATGTGGCCAACCTGGGTTGAACATTGGCACGGCATATGTTCCCACGAGTACTTCCAGGAGTAATCCCTGAGCATAGAATCTAGAGTAAGCCTTGAGTACAGCTGTATGTGGGCCCAAATGCCCCACTGCACCCATAGGTCCTTCTTAGCCTTTGGGAAGAAAGTGAAAAGAAATAACTTATATGCTATGCTTTAGGTATGTTCAAGAAATGGTTACCTGCTCTGGCGCTTACAATACTGAGCACTAGGGAGAGGTGGAAAGCAGGTTAGAGGTGTGTAAACAAACCTGACCTGATGAAGGGATGAAGCAGGAAGCCCAACTTCAAGGGTATTCCATGATTTACCAATGGTGACTTTGTCTTAAGAAATGAGCACCATACATGATTATCTGTATGTCAGTGTATGACATTTTTTTCTACCCCCAAATTTTATTATCACACTAAAAATCAGACTTCTTCCAAATTAGGGTTTGATTCAGAAAACAAATAAAAATATAAGACATCACTTATATGACATTTTTAAAAATATCAATATTACACTCACATAATCACAATGTCATGCTGGTAAATAACTTTTTGAGGTGCTAATGAAGGGCAAAAGGGGGAAAAAAGGCATACTGGAAGGGCACACATGGAGAATCTGGAAAAATATCTACAACAATCACTACTCTGTTGTGAAAAAATACTGAAATTTAAAAAATTACATTCAATACAATTATATCTTCACTCTTCAATTCTTCCTTCTTACAAACTTTAAGAATCCCAGGTGAAATGGGCAAAGAATACATATATTCTCCCACAGCTGTGCCTTTCCACCTATATTTTATAACATCTGTGACTTTTTTCCTTCTTAACATTTATTCAGCCTTTGTGTTTACCCTTTGGGCTAATTTGCAGTTGACCCTAGTAATATAGCCCTTTTAGCCAACATTTTGTGACAGACGAACATTGATTTAGCAGTCTTGCAGAATGCCTTGAAAATCAATGTATCTAGAAGAAGGAGCTGGTGGGACTTCATAATATCACATCTCGTTTTTATCACAAAATTCCAATTTACCAAGTTCCTGTCTCATTATTTATACCAGACAGGGCATGCTGATGAGATACACAACCGGTTCTGTCCCTTTTGGCAATCCATTTATAACTGAAGCACAATTAATATCTTTACAGCTGTTCTCCAGGCAGAAAGAAAAATGTGGCAGCAAGTATTTTGTACATGTTTGAGTATAAATGTGGGAAATGAGGAGCACGGGGATATGTCTAAAAACAGTAGAATCTGGGCTTTTCTTGTTTTTAAATTCTCCAGAGAAATATTTTCAAAACAGTATTTTACAATGAAAAATAAAGCTACCTTTAGAGGCGTTTTCCAGATCCCCCCGAAAATAATTAGAAATCAGGATCATTAATGAGTACAAACTTCACCCATAACTCGCCATCAGAAGAAAGCAAAAGAAGAAAAACACACAGACTTCTAGAAAGTTCTATGACATTTTTTCACTTCTATTTGTCTAAAGTAAATCTCCTGATTTTCTTGGAAATATTCCTTTTTATTCTAAGTAGATACTCATGAATACAACCAGATTTAGAGGAACCATTATGTATCTAGCTCCATTATATCATATGTATCAAAACTTCACAAAACTCCTAAAAATTAAGGTCATTTTTAGATTTCTAAGAAGATAGGAACAATAGGTAACCAATAAATGCTTGTTTTAAATTCATTCATCCACTCAATTGCAGATGTGTTTCCCATATGGATATTAGTAGCATAATTATATTAGCATGCACTCCATTAATTAGTACAGGCAGGAAAACAACAGCTAGCTAGCTAGACAGATAAACTCAAAATATTTGACTTAGTAATCCTGTTCCTTGGAAGTTCTCCTAAAGAAAGAAACCAAAATGTGAGCAACTATTTCTGAAACATTCTAATAGGACTAATAAATATTTATTTGAAAACATTTTAATATTATTGGTGATGGTTGTAACGTGAGTTATATTTAAATAGTAAAAGCACACAAAAGAGTCGAAGATAAAATGGGGTATACAGAACAATGAAAGAAAATTAAAGACAATGATAGGAGAATAATAGACTACAACAAATGTAATAAAACAAAATGAAAATGCAATCTAAAAATAACAAACAAGCAAACAAATGAAATGATAAGATCAGAGGCTTAGGTTCCTGTAACAACTGCAGTGTGTCAGCAGTCAGAAGCTGGTTCTAAGTAACAACATGGTTCTGTTCATTCTACTTTGTTCTGTACTATGCCTTATGGTACTAAGTACTATATCCTGTGTGCCATGTACAAAGCACTGTAATTAAAAAAAAATCTTTTTGCCATCTTATGCCCCTACTTTGTCCCCCCAAAACTTGAAAGAACTTTCTGGAGTTAAGAATGCTAAAAGTGAGGGGCTTGTGAAGTGAAGGTTATGACAACCCCTCCCTGGGGGAAGCCATCTTGCTGCCTTTTTGTTTGTTTGTTTTGACAGGGTCATGAATACTTGGGTAATGTTAAGGAATCCAGACCCCTCATTAGATGGTACTGATCAATAGAGAACTGTACAATAGAGCCTTCCTTAATTGTTTGCCTCTCCCTCATTATTTCACTACAAACAGACCCCTGGTGACATTTCCCCACAATTTTTACACATGGAATGCATAGTTAATATAGGTTTCTTAACTATAAAGGCTCACCATTCTCCTTTTTGAACATACACTGGATTTCTGAAAGCCTACTAAGTGCTAATGATTACTACAACACCCTAACTCTAGCAGACAATCAGTCTCCCACTTCCTTTCTCTGAAACTTCCTTGATGATCTACATCTGTAGACATTCTTCCCATTTTCAAGTGTTTGGTTTTTTTTTCACACCAATAAATCTCTCTTTCCCATTCAGGTGCTCTTGGAATTGTGTTTTTTTGGAATTGTAGGGGCTTATACTCTTCTGCTCCTACCTAACTGAAAGAAACAGACATCAGAAGTCATAAGAGAATCAGAAATGGAGAGATATATTGGCACTATCAGAGATTATCAAACAAGTCAAAGTGTCTCAGAAAATTCTGAGTCTCATGTGCGATGAACTTGCTCTGAATCATTTCTCCACCACGATCAGAATCATCGCTGGAATGTGCTCGAGATGCAGATAAATCTCAAGTCCTACCCATGGGAACCAATTTGGAATCTCCAAAGAAAGAACAGAAAGAACCAACATTCACAGGACAGACTCATGCAAAAAGCTATTTGTGAGTGAGGAAGAAGAAGGGGCCTGGTAACTCCTTAAAAAAGTTATGTTATTTCAAGTTTTTAATTACAAAAGTAATACAAAAACCACTGTGGGATGCACACCTCTTTTTAGTAGGCGACTCAAAGAGACACCTTAGAAGGCACAGAAGTGGGAAGGCTGGGCTTTTAGGATGGTGCAAAGAAGTGTTAAGAAGTTAATTAGCACCTGCATTCTAAAGAGCAGTGGAGTACAATTTAAGACAGATGAGGGTCAAACGCTGTGAAAAGCTTCTGGGAGAGATTAGAGATTTGCAAAAGCTAACAAGCTTAAATTTCACTTGCCTCAGTATGGAAATCTATATCTTGACTTTTTGTTGTTGTTGTTATTGTTGTACTATAGTACTAAAGCCTTAGGACTATTTGAATACTCTTTCTAATTAGGGTGTGTTTTTTATTAATGGAAATAAGGGATGGATAGAGTTGCTAATATTATATAAATAATAAAAAAGATGAGCTACTTAGCAAGTGCACATGTCCAATAAATACTTAATGGGCATAAACCAGGCCGTGGAAGGCTGGATTTTTCATCCCATCTCTGTTGCCTGGCAGAGCCCCTGGGCTGGCATTATCTCTAGGTGGAATAGAAACCCCTGCAGCAGGGTTTTCTGAATTGGGATGTTCATAGGCTTTTTAATAAAGAGGCATACTCTGAGCTTATTCAATAGGAATTTTCCTGGTCCTCTACACAAGGAATGTCATGGAGAATGGTCTGTATCCTCTTGTCTGTTTGCTGAAATTAAGTAGTGTGTGGGATGAAGTGGGCTGTAGTGAAAACACAGTGGGCAGGGCATTTGACTTGCCTGCGGCCGACCCGGGTTCAATATCTCTGTCCATCTCAGAGAGCTAGGCAAGCTATGGAGACTATCCTGCCCACAGGGCAGAGCCTGGCAAGCTTCCTGTGATGTATTCAATATGCCAAAAACAGTAACAACAAGCCTCACAATGAAGACATTACTGGTGCCTGTTCGAGCAAATCAATAAACAATGGGATGACAATGCTACAATGGGATGCAATATGCAATCAGGACACATCTTACATTTGGTAAATATTTTCAGATATAAACTTGGATCAAATACACCAGGTCCAAGATAGAATAATGTTTCATCCCAGGAAATGAATCCATTGTTCTATTTTTCTTTTCTTAACAGATTCACAGAGAATTTCAAAACAAAGAAATTCTGCACAAGACTACATGGTTTAGTCTCTCCTGACCAGACAGGAAATAGTGCCTGAGGGTTCAAGGTTAGGGAACTAGACTTAACCCATGTGGAGTCCCAAGTTTTAGAAGACATAATTTGAAAAGCTGCAGAAAGTTATTCCTTCATCCTTGGTGACAGTTTTCACAGGTAAACACAGAGAGATAAAAACTTAGAACTCGAAGGTCTTTCTCAGAATTTCTCATGCAGAGCTTCTGCATTTCATTCCCTAATATATCAGCATTATTATTTTTTAATATAAAATCGCTTTACAAATGTCCTGGTAACACCTCAGAAAGATGTGTCATGGCTCCCTCATTTGCTTCCAGAATCACTTGGCACAATCCCCTGGAATCTGAGTGGAGAAATATGGCACCAGAGAAAATCACTAAGCAAGTGGTTCTCAAAGTGTGGTGTGCAGTGCAGCAGCATCAGCTGCACAGGGAACTGGTTAGATGTGCAAATTATTGGCCCCTCTCCAGACTCCAGACATACTGGATCAGAAACTGTGAGGGGGCAGCTGAGGAACCATATTTTAATCAGTCTTCAAATCCAGCTGATATCAGATTAAATTAGGGAACTGATAAGTAAGTGAACAGGGTGAGGTAACTACTAGTATTCCTGATCAACATTGGTCTCTATTTGCATGGGTGGGGGGAACATCATCAGTAATATACCATGTTATATAAGATATTAATTGCTTTTTATAACTTTACAGTCTTTGAAGTAAGGTAAGACAATTATGAATTTTCTAATTTTATAAAAAGTCGACTGACAAATTCCCATAACCTTTTTGAGTTTTAAGGTTATACAGGAAAAATAAATGTTGGGAGGTGCTGGGCATACATCTAAGCCATTTAAGTTTTTTTTTTAATGTTTTGATGATCTATTTTAAGTTAGCATTAGGAAGTCTATAACTCATAAATTCTCCTCTATGCATGCAGATTTTTTTCTAGTAATTACGGCATTTTATGACCAAATGGTACACTGTCATTATCAAAATAGTTTTATTTTTAGATGGTAAATTAAGAAATACAGAATGTGGGGGTGACGGCAGAAAGATAGTACAGCACGTTAGGAACTTGTCTTGCACACAGCAAACCATGGCTTGATCATAGCACCACATAATGTGGCCCTAGTGAGTGAGCCCTTAGCACAGAGCCAGGAACAAGCCCTGGGCACTACTGGGAATAGCCAAAACCAAATATATATATATATATATATATATATATATGTGTGTGTGTATAATAACCAT
>JAOXYA010000015.1:26039752-26054163 GCA_028565675.1 Sorex palustris
TTGTTCATCGATTTGCTTGAGTGGGCCCAGTAACGTCTCCATCATGAGACTTGTTGTTACTGTGTTTGGCATATTGAATATGTCATGGGCAGCTTGCCAGGCTTTTCCGTGCGGGCGAGATACTCTCGGTAGCTTGCCGGGCTCTCTGAGAGGGGCAGAGGAATCGAACCCGGCTGAGCCGGGCTGGCTGCGTGCAAGGCAAATGCCCTACCGCTGTGCTATTGCTCCAGCCCAGGAAAACATAAACTACAGAAAATAACACAAGCTGTATGCTATACATATTCTCCATCTCTCTCTCTTCTTCTTCTCTCTTTTTTTGTAGGGATCAGTACTGATAGTAGGATACTGGGTAACTCATATGAGTGCTAGAGTTGGGGAGGGGGAGCTCTCCTATCAATATTCAGTGGGCAGCACTCCCACTGATGTTCTTCCTTGCTTGACAGATCAAGATATCCCCAGGAAGCACTCGGCCAGGTGGTGCTAGTCCTAGAGGTCCCCTTCAGGGATTGAACTCAGGCTGCACATAAGCGAGAAGGTACTCTACACTTGAGTTTTCTCTCTGACCTCTCCATATTTTATTTCTATCTTTTCAGTCAATATAGTTGTTGCTATGAAGAAAAAAATCACCAGTACTATTACATTTAAGTTTATAAAAAAAAAAAGGAAGAGTGGGGTGGAAAAGTCCAGCAAGAAGACTCATGTCAGTAAACATGTCGGGCGAAGTGTGACACGGCCTATATCATTAGAGTCAGCGTCTCAGTATCAGAAGAGAATGTAGTCCATGCCAAAGTCTGAACTTCCATTCATCTTCTAAACTGCAAAATACTTACTCAGTCGACTTGTTTTGTGAGAGTTTTATGAGTCAAGATAGTAAACATAGAGGCTTTATAAGCCACAAAATATGACTACAAAGTGACATAATTATCCTTATCATTCTCATTATGATATTCATTTAGGAGCTTATCATTTAGAAGCAAAGAACAAATTTTTGTTTGTTGGTTTGTTTGGAGGCCAAAACCCAGTGATTTTTGGAACTATTCCCAGCTCTGTGCTCAGGGGTCGGCCCGGCAGTGCTCACAGAACCGTGTGGTGCTGGGATCTGACCCAAGCCTCCTGCCTGCAAAGCATGCATGCACATGGCCTATTGAGCTCTCTCTCTCTCTCTCTGGCCCAGAACAATTATTTTATCAGTGCAAAATTGCAAGCTTTTGAACAGAAGGGAAAATGTGTTCTTTACCTGTACTGTCATGAACTTGTTACATTTCCTGGGAAAACTCAAAGGAGAAGTATCTGTGAATAATTATATAAAAATATCCTTAAAAAGAAAAAGTCTCTATCATTGACAGTAGTTGATATTTTCTAAGTGAGTCATTCAAATAATCCAGGAATCCTGATCTCAGATGAATGTCAGTTGAATGCTAGATATAAAATTTCCAGTAATTTCCAAATGGAATAAAAGAAATCCAGGGGGATCATTCAGTCTCCATTCCTTTTCCTTTCATGTTCTTTCATTTCCTCTTCTTTTCCCTTTTCTTTTCTTCCTTTTCATCTTTCATTCCCACTTGTCCTTCTTTCTTCCCACCTTACTACGCCCTTTCTTATCAGCAGAACAGAGAGGGACTTTAATGAATATGAAAGAAATGGAAGGGATTCATATATGCTCTCAGACTGTTTTGAGATGAGATGAATAAAGGTAAGAAAAGTGGGATGTTACATCATCATTTATACGCCAAGAAAACAGTTTACTCTGTCCTATGTAGAAATATAAAGGCTTGATCTCTGATCCACAGGGTTATTGTTTTAAGGCATGGCTTCTCAGAATGAAGGCAATACATACGGAAAATAAGAATTTCATATTTTATATTTCTGAATTCTTTTGATCAAAATAGAGAGGAATTTCACTTCTGCAAATCTCTTTTATGTGTCAATCAACTCTTCGAACAGGTAAAGACCTGACAGCAGGGATTTTAACTGACAGTTAACAACTGGAATTAATATAATAAATGTTTCACCAGTTGCACAAAGTAAAAGAAAAGTATAGAGATGGTTTCCTTTCGTACTGAACCCTTGGACATGAATATTCAAGATAATGTTATTTCTTGTGAAACGATTTTGACTAATATTTAAGAAATTATGTAATGGCAATATCTTCTTGAATGTCTTCCCTATTAGTTTTAATAGAATTTATTTCTGTACTTTTTGCCTAATACTTTAAAAATATTGTATTTTAATGTTTTGCTATAATTTTTACTTTGCATTTATTGCCATAGCATCAAATAAAATTCATAGATTTACTGATAGCATATATTTATGAGATGTTCAAAATTATTAATTTCTTTATCATTATAGAACTCTTTAATTGAATCTGGATATCTAGATGGTCATTGACATCTGAATAAAAATTAATTACATCGGTTAACAGACATTATAACTCGCCTGGATTTTCAAAATACAACTGTGAACTCCATATTTTGTTGTTATTGCTATAAATCAGTACTATATAGTCTGCGGTGTAGACTATATTGTATACTATATGTATAATATATATTGCTACATAGAATTTCAACCTGGAATACAAGGTTCAAAAAGTATCTATATGGGGTAAAAAATAGAAATTCTTAAGTAAAAGTCAGAAACTAAACTTTTCTTTTTTTCAGTAACATTAGCACCGTAGCACTGTAGCACTGTCCTCCCATTGTTCGTTGTTCATCGATTTGCTCGAGCGGGCCCAGTAACGTCTCCATTGTGAGACTTGTTGTTACTGTGTTTGGCATATTGAATACGTCACGGGTAGCTTGCCAGGCTTTGCTGTGCGGGTGAGATATTCTTGGTAGCTTGCCGGGCTCTCTGAAATGGGTGGAGGAATAGAACCCAGCTCGGCCGGGCTGCCGCTTGCAAGGCAAACACCTTATGATATATATATGTTATGTTTAATAAAAATTGTTTATATTGTTTCAAAATCTAGAATTTTTACAAGATCTAGTGACTTTATTTCCCTGAACACTGCAATTGTGAGAAAAAACTTTCCTGTTTACAAGAAAATCTTATAAACATATTAAATGGCTTTGAAATATAAAAATGACAGAATTTAATTAGCATAATGAATCATTTTAATCTAAAATTTGTCATGATAAACTTCTACATTTATTCTCATGATACCGCCATAACTCAGAACATTATTGAAACTCATATTTGACAACTATCTTCAGTGCAAATTGATGATTGAAACAAAAAACATTCTTTAATAGTAGACTAGTCTTACAGTTTAACATGCATTATGTAAAACTCCAAGCATGTTCTAGTGATTCAAATTACATTGGGATTTTCACTGAATATTCTTCTAAGAATTTAGGCCCTCATTCTTACCCCAGGCCTATCTAAATGAGGATCACGAGCTTCTCTGTTAACATAATGTCTTCTCCAACTTGAAAGGTAAAAAAATCATACGTTATCATCAATTTGCTCGAGTGGGCCCAGTAATGTCTCCATTGTGAGACTTCTTGTTACTATGTTTGGCATATTGAATACTCTCGGTAGCTTGCCAGCCTCTCCAAGAGGGGTGGAGGAATCGAACCTGGCTCAGCCAGGCTGGCTGTGTGCAAGGCAAATGCCCTACTGCTGTGCTATCGCTCCATAGATCCTTAATTTAGAAGAATTTCTAGTAAATAATAATCCAGATAAATTCTAATTATCTTTATGTCTAGAAAATAAACAGAAAAGTCCTTTTGATTGCCAGGGTTGAAATTATTATAATTTAGCATTTCTCCCCTGATGTTCCTGACTGGAGAAAACATGAACCATGTCTTCCAGTCTTCATGTCTTCATGTCTCCAGTCTTCATGGAAGGACCATGAAGAAAACTTCGTGGAGAATGGTCTTCTACTGTTCTCCACACAACCCTTCTAGTAGCCAGAGAATGTCTAGCTTTACATCTCTTATGCCCTATTTATTATACATTATATATATAGAGAGAGAGAAAATGAGAACTGAATTTCTAAAAGTGATCATTTTTATTTTCCTATTTTCTGTAGTCCTTTGACATTTCCCATCTTCTGTATAATTTTCCATCTTCTGAATATTGTTTGCTAAAGCTCTAGATTTCAGAAACAAAAGTGCCAGGGAAAGGGAGAAATGGAGGGGAGGAAGCAAAAAAGAAAAGATGTGGAAGTAATATGTGGATAAGGGTCAGGGATGCCAGGCCCCTCTGTGATGTAAAGGTGAATCATTCAAATCATTAGCTCCAACACTACAAAAGCATGGAGCCCAAACTGAAGCAAACTCAAAATGTAACTGTGGAGAAGTTAGGGCAGGGTGTGGAAAAGAAATCTTGGGTAAGTGGTGATGGAGGGATTGGTACAGTGGGTGGTTGGACGGAAGTGGAAACGTGGTATGCCTTAAACCCATTGTAAACAACAACCGAAATCACAGTGTCTTGAAAAAACAAAAATAGTATGAGCATTTCTTTTCCTGTAAAGAAGGAAGGAAAGGAAGCAAAGAGAGAAAGGGAGGAAGAGAGGAATGAATGGAGGAAGGCAGGAAGGAATTATTTCCACCAAACTGCGTTAGGAGAAAGTCCAAGATATCTATTTCCACTGTGATTATTCTCTTATTTTTTTTAGAACTATCCATCCATTTCAGGGTAGTATGGCCATAGACAGAGGAACCCAGGTGTGTGGGATCCGGGGCTGAGCTCTCCAAGCCTGCTCGGATCTGGACTGGGCCTCCTCCACCCAGATCCCCCATCTTCCAGTAGCTAGGCATTACACCCACCAACTGCCCCGGGCGCTGTGTTATCTCATCAACGACCAAGATCCAGGGACTATAAAACCCAGCTCCCGATAGCGTGCGGCCACATTTGTGGCTACGCGACCTCTTATTTTCTAGTTCTCACTCTTGGAGAACCCGACAGGCTACCAAGTGTATCCTGCCCGCACGGAAGAGTCTGGCAGGCTTCCCGTGGTGCATTCGATAGGCCAAATCCCAGTAGCAATGATGGGTCTAATTCCCCTGACCCTGAGAGAGCCTCCAATGTGGCATTTGCTAAAATCTCAGTCTATGACGAATGGAGACGTTACCGGTGCCTGCTCGAGGAAATTGATGAACAACAGGATGACAGTGATACAGTGATCCATAAATTTCAAAATGCATGAGAAGTATCTTTTCGAACATTAGCTCAACATTTAAAATTGAACTTGGGGCTGGAGCGATATTACAGTGGGTAGGGGGTTTGCCTTGCAGGTGGCTGCCCTCGGTTCGATTCCCAGCATCCCATATGGTCCCCCGAGCACCGCCAGGAATAATTCCTCAGTGCTAGGCCAGGAGCAACCCCTGTGCATTGCCGGGTGTTACCCAAAAAGCAAAAACAAAAACAAAATAAAAATAAACCGAACGTGTTTGTTTTTTAACTGCCATGACACAATTTCTAAGTTTACTTACATTTTCTAATTATTCTGTCAGACCCTCAAGCTCCAACTTAGCACCTTCTCTTCTCTCTCAGACTCCCAGTATTTTACCCCTGCTTACATTTATTGTGGTCTTATTTGAAATGTATTCCTTTTACTTTGACTGATATTGCTCTCATTCAGCATCTTTTGCTAATTAAATGATAATAAATCACATAAAAAATTCCAAAACCATTAAGAAGAAAACTTTTAATAGTTTTTGCTTTATGTGCCCTCTTCCCTTTCTTTATACAATATATATTTTGTTACTGTTTATAGTTTTAGTTTATTCTTACACAATTTCCATATCATTTTATAGATTTCATGACCATAACTATAATAAATGTGTGATAATCCACAAAAATATTGATTTTATTTTTTATACTTTTATTTGACTACTACTCTAATAATTTTTCTGTCACATTGTATAGTTTGGTGACTTTTATATAAAAATTTTTCAAATTTGGAAGGTATTTTAAGTTAAAGTTCCAGGGATTTTAAATATATAGTAAATTTATTTCCTGAAAAATTTTGTTATTAATTTACTCACTAAATGTACATAGGTATTTATTTTAACCTCAAAATCAGTTAAACAGAAATGTTTGGCTTCTGTAGGATGGAAGAGTGCTTTGAGTGTTTGCATGTGGGATCCCTAACACCTCATGTTCTCTTAACACCTCTGGGGAGACCCTGAACACAAACAGGAGTAGCCCTTGCACATCATTTAATTGTGGTCCCAACCCCTAAATTTTAGTTTATTAAAACAGGGTGAAAATACTTAATTTTTAGTTATGACTTTGTTCTAGTCTAGCACCTTAGACCACTTGGCCATCCTGATAGCACAGCGGTAGGGCACCGTTTGCCTTGTGCCCAGCCAGCCTGGCTGAGCCGGGTTCGATTCCTCCGCCCCTCTCGGAGAGCCTGGCAAGCTACCGAGAGTATCTCACCCGCACGGCAAAGCCTGGCAAGCTCCCCATGGCGTATTTAATATGCCAAAACACAGTAACAACAAGTCTCAAAATGGAGACGTTACTGGGCCCACTAGAGCAAATAGATGAACAATGGGAGAACAGTGTCTTTGTTCTAGTAATGGAAAAAGTTTAGTTAGACATGTTTTCCCTCTGTTGTGTTGATTTCATAAACTTCTGTTTGTCATCTTATTATTTATTGACCTGAATCATTTCAATACCTAACTGACCTTATTTTGTCCTTTGCATTACCTCCTACTGACAGGATAATAGCCATAAAACTCAGGAAGAAATGTCACTACAAAAAATAAACAAGAAAAAGTTTTTCTTTTATTCTGAGAGGAAGGGACTCTCCCAAGAAGTGTTCAGCTCTCTGGAACCCTCTCCTGGCAATTCTGGCAAGTGTGGTCAGCCACTCAATGTGAGGGCCCAATGGTGAAGGAAGGGATTACCTGAGTCATCTCAGTGGTGCTCAGGGGCCTACAGTGGATACCTGGTGGTTTTCAGGACCTCCAGGGCTACAGTCAGAGTTTTTATTTATATGTGTGTGGGATTTTTTTTAACATTTTTATTATAACACTGTGATCTACCAAGTCGTTCATAACATTGTTGTTTCAGGTATCAAATATTGCAGCAACAATCCTACCACCAGTGTTCCCAGTTTCCCACCCACCACCTCAGCCTACCCTTTGAAGGCACAAACAAATTTATTTCATATTTTTCTGTTTGTTATAACTCACAGACAAATGGAATTATCAAAACTTAGATCAATAAGAGTCAGTTTGTGGTAATTGTTATATCACAGTGGTGTTACTCATGCCATTGCTTGAGGATCTACTGTGCTGGTTAGTGCCAGCTGAGCCTTCCATGTTATTGTTTAGTTGAGCTTGGTGCAACTAAACACTATGCAACTTTCCTTGAGATTTGCTGTGGTCCCATTTGGTTGACAGTATTATGAAATTATGACTGCATGGTCCAGGAACTAGAGACCTGGAACAATGTGGTGGCTTGGCAGTTTGATGAGATTCAGTTGCGGGGGCGGGGCTGTTTCTATGTCAGAGGGTATCTGGTGTGATTTGCCAGCTGCACCTTCAGACATAAAGGGGGAACTGCCTGCCCCCATTCCAAGAAGGCTCCAGCGTTATTAGTCCTGACAAGTCTAGCTGGGAAGATTTGGTGGCATCATGGTAGGCCAGAGATACATGAGGAACATATCTGGTGCCAGGGATCACACTGGGTCAGCCCCATGAAAGGTCTTAACCCCTGTACTCTCTCTGTATCCCTGGGGCGGGGGGGGGGGAGGAATAAAGTCTATTAACTACAAAATAATGTCAAATTCAGTTGGAATTGTAGACTTTCCATGTTCAAGGCTTAACAGTCTGGTAGCCTTTTGTAACATTGTCCTCCAGGTATTCTAAAGTCAGTCATAGTGACACATATTCCTTAGTTATTATTCACTGTTGTCTGCTCAAAACTTACTAATAAAAATCCTCCTTTGAAGTCTACATACTAATTTCTTTTGTTTGTGTTCCTGATATGCTTTATTTAAATCCCAGTTTTGGTGCTTACACTATTTGCCTTTTATAAGTTTCAATGTCTAAACCTGGATTTTTATTTTATTTTAAGTACAGGGAAATAAAGACCTGTCCCTAAGCACTTTTTCTCTTCTTTTTTTTTCTTCTTGGGTCACACCTGGCGATGCTCAGGGGTTACTCCTGGCTCTGCATGCTCTGGGGACCATATGGGATGCTGTGGATCAAACCTGGGTCAGTCACGTGCAAGGCAAACACCCTACTGACTGTATAGCCCCACCCTAAGCACTTTTGATTTTTCATAGTGCCCCATACAGTAAATACAAATAACTAGGTTTAATAACACTTATTGAACTAGTAGAATTCAATTAATTGAATGATTATTTATTAATTAGAATTAATTAATAATTTTATCATTGTTGTGTTTAAAAACTTAAGGAAGATAAAAAATCTGGTAAATTATTGTTAAAGGAATTCTTCTAAATGAACCCTGTAAATGAATAGAAGTAAATCTCATATAATCTTACAATTTGGAAATGTTACATGATCTTTATTACTATTCATGCATGAATGAACCCTTTAAATAATAATAGTGGAAATAGATATAAACATTAATGTGTCTTTGTGTTCTTAAACAATTTATTTGAGAAGAGGTGTATATTTGAATCCAGTTACCCTCAAAGACTTCTAAATCTCTTTCTGTTCACGAGAATATTCTAGTTTGAATGCTTCTGGGAGTAGGATTGTAATTCCAGTTTAATCTCTAATGACTGCTTCCTTGATGGAGACCATCAACTAGCCCTGAGGATAGAATGTGAGATTACCTCAGCTCAACCTGAATTTGCCAGAATCAGGAAAACAGTGATAATAGACCCTGAGACAATTTTATTCAATGACATAGCTTCATTAGTGATAATGAATGGATTAATAAATAAAGGAATATCTGCATAGCCCAAAATAGTATTCATTAACATAATAGCTTACAGTTAGATAAAGCTTACTAATGCTTTGCACTGTTTTCTTCAAAACTAAGGCACAGAAGAATGGCTTGTTCAGGGAACACTGCTGATATGATGCATGCCACTATTTGACTCAAAGTAATCTAACTCCCAAATCCTCCCTCTTAGGACAACACCCTCTTCCATGATATAAACACTGGGTAAGAAGGAGGTGTCAGGTATTGTGGATAGAAAGTCAAAGAGGGCAAAACTTGTATCTGCAGAAAGCAGAGGGTCTAGAGGACAAAGACTAAGACAAAGACACATACAATATTTACTGAAATTTGGTCCTAAAAGGGTGGGGAAATATGAAGTGAAGCCAGTCATCTTGATATCACTACAAAAGGCTTCCTGCAGGAAGTGTCACCTATTGTTGGCACTGGTTTGCTTTGTTTGATTTTGGTTTTGGTTTCTGGAGGACCCCTGCTGGTGTTCAGGGCTTACTCCTGGCCTTGCAATCAGATATCACTCCAAGTGTGCTCACCGGGACTACCTGAGATACTGGGAATCCAACCCAAGTCAACCTCATGCAAGGAATGCACCTTACCTGCCATATTATCTCTCCAGGCCCAGGAAATGATCTAAATATTTAGAGGGACTTCCCTAACTGGAGAAGGAATAGGTGTGAAAGGACACTAAACTCAAACCATATATGGGAATAAGATACCAACTAATCCAGACTTGCTGAAGCATTCAGCACCTGTAGTCATTTCAAATCATTTCTTACTACATAAGTGAATATATAGTCATGGCCTCTTAGTATTAACCCCTAAGTTCATGCTGATAATGAGCTTTACAGAGTACATGACAAATAGTATCCTCTTGTCTCCATTACTTCTTTGCAGAGAGGAGGCTTGATTTCTCAAAAGGTTAAGGAAAAGATTGACATTGTCATTCATGCCAAGAGTATAGGAGACTGGTGAATACTATTCAGACCAACTCCTGAACTTTCAGAGAAAGGACATTTGGTCAATGAACCAAGGAGATATGACCTCAACTCCATGAAAACCCTTCTTCGTCCATCATTAACATTAACACGTCCTTGAAGAGATCACAGAGCATCTGAAACACATGTAAAATCCAACCTCCCATCTTGCAAAATTGTAATTTTATATTTTGTTGAAAGTTTAGATTTATTTAAACATTGAAAGTCAGTATCACTTAGCACAGAAAGAGTCACAGTGAACACTCAGAAAGTGAATAACATTTAAATCTCAAAACAACTGTTTGAGATAGGTTGGGGTCAGGAAAGTACTGAATGTCTGAGAACCCTGTTGGATTTCCGAGCACACCTGATCTCAAGGCATTTCTAGATGTAACTCAGGAGGCTTTTAAACACCAGTAGGAATGGTCCTCATGGTCAGCACCACCACTGGGCCTAAGTAACACTGCAGAGTTGGATCTAAGCTTTGTCCCCTGTCACCAGGCTGGCGGAGTATCACCAGGGGTGGCTCCTGGACCCTGTGAGCACTGCTTGGGAGACCACAAAATAAAAATATACAGACAACACATGCATATAATGGTTCTTTGGAGAGTAAATATAAAGACATGTCAAAGTAATCCTATGATGCTTTATTACTATTTTATTGGTCATCACATTTTAGAGATAAGCAAACTTCAGTTCTGATCTTCTAAATAATGTTCCATTTTTATCAAAACCTGAGCTCATTTTTGCTTCCATCACATAGAGATGAAGGTATGCTATCAAATATTTAAAATATTTTTCTGTATAAAGAAATCCCCCATTTCTGATTTTCACTTCTATGATATAAATATTTCAGCCATAACCAATCTAAAGCCTTCAATGTAACTATTAACCAACTCAGGCAGGTTAATTTCTGAAAATGTAACCATCAGCTCTAGTTAGAATCAGCTCCAGGACACACCTGGTGCGATATGTGAAACTTTAATATGAATGCAAATCACTAGGAATCTTGGTGATTAAAACAGGAGGGTCTTAATACAGTAACTATAGAACAAGACCTGCTCTTTGGTTTTTTTCAAAAACTCTCCTGCAATGCAGAGGTTACTGACTTGAAGATTGCAGTTTGAGGAGTCTGGGCTTAGAGAATGAAACCAGCTCCTACTTCTGGCCTTCTACTCCTTGCAAAGACTTGAAGATCCAATGGTGTGGTGGGGAAACCCTTCATCAGTATTAGATACTGCCATGCCCATGAACAATATATTATTTTTGTGTCTGAGCACACATTTATCAGAGTTTGGCAAATCCAGTACTGAAACATCCAGTTATCTGGGATTTGTATGATGGCATAAAACATTTGCCCACTCTCTATCTACTTTGTGTGGGACACTGAGGAAATTGTCCAGGTCACTGCACTATCCACATGTACCTGCATGCCATTGGTGGGTAAAGGAAGTTGGTTGTGACTACAGTGAAGTTTTTCTCTTGGAGAGAAATAGGAATCAACTGTGAAAATTGGAACCATACTATTTTAATGTTTATAGTTCTGTTGCCGGCAGAGTTCATGTTGTCCTCTTTGATGATCAGAGAATAGCTTTATGGGAATTCTTGAGATGCAACTGAATGTTATGTCACTGTTATCAGAGTTAATAAGTATTGTGCTGCATATACAAACTGCTTAACTCAATGCAAGGAAGGAGAAATAGAGTAGGTTGTAAAGCTTGGGTAAAAAATCAATTTTATTTTTAGATTTTCCAACCACAGTATGTATGTCTGGCCAAGCAATCCACTTTATTATAATGCTGCTGCATTGATTTACACCCAGATTGTGAGATAAAGAGATTTTACAGTTTTTCTGGAATTTTTACAAATAAAGTCTTCAGAATGTCCCCAGGAGAAGATATCTTTTCCTAGGTAAGGTATTTACAACCTGACTTCTCATTCATACTTAACAAACAACATTAGAGATAGTTCTAATTACATCCTGGATGTTAGTTACTCTGCTGACCCTAACATTTTTTTAAGGTGAGCTCAGTCAATTCTCAGATATGTGAAGTTATTATGCAAAAATACAACTGCACCATCGATTTTGTAAACAGAGCAGACTCAAGTTCCAAATGATGAGCCACACACTGATAGGTGAAGTCTAAAATGAAAATAAGTTTTTATAGACACTTTAGGATTGAATCCAGCAGATTACTGTGTTTGACAGGAAATTATGCTTTTATTATCCATGGACTTAGTGGCCACACTATTTCATGGAAGCAAATAAAATGACATATAGGACCAAAGAGTTGCTATTAAAAGTGTTTCTGACCTTGAATTTAGAGCCATTAGCAGGCTGCTTCCGAACAGGTAAATGCACATTGAATTCTAAGTGATACTTCAGGTAAACAGGGAAGTGATTTCAGCATGTGGCCTGATACAATTTACACAGAGCCCTGGACAACCAAAGCAAAATAGCTAGGCACAGTATTTGGATTTTAGGAAGGGGAAATACTTGTATGCATTCAAATACAAATAATGCATGAGAATCTCCCTCCCTTAATGCCTTCAGAATTCCCTGAACAAACTCCCTTGGCAGAATAGAACTGTTTGTATGCACACAAACACATACATCTGTTCATTTCTCTTTCCTCTTAGCCACTGTCCTATTGGTCATCTTTATTTGGCATCAAACCATATACTTACCCAGCTGTCTCTCTCTCCAAAAGAAAACTGTTGACTTGTTTTGCCACCTGCATAACACTAGCCAGATCCACCTCTGTCTTCTATTATTAACACACTTCTCTAATTTCCTTCAGAAACTTCAGTTTACATGAAATTCTACAATTACTTGCTACATTGGCAAATAAATAAAAATATGTGTTCCTCTTTCCTTCCCAAGATGGAGTCAAAACTTGGTTCCGAAAAGCATTTCTGTAGATTAAGACATCACAGAATGAGATGAGTAAACTCCTGACAAACACAAAGTCAAAACAAAGCCCCTTTCTAGCATTAGAGACCCAGACATTTATTTATGCAATATTCTTAGAAGCATTTAAATGAGCTAAGGTATTGAAGACTGTTCCGTTGAACTTGCTACAGGCAGAACCAGACTGTGATCATCTCAAAAGGATGAATCGAAGTCCTCCAACTGCCTGGCCAATTATGGATACAGTTGCACCAGGAAGGCACTTCTCAAATCTAATCTAATTCCTTCCTTCTCTATTTAATAGCCACACTCTTTGCTGCCTTTAAATTACCTCTTCAAAATTTAATGGTCAAAGACCTAAGGAGTGAAAACAATTTGTACTGGTCCTTTAAATCACAGTAACTATCAGAATCAATCTTACTCATACTCATAATACAGCTGAACTCTGGGCTGCTCCAAGGTGCAGTGGTTGAAGAACACGAACTCTGGAGCCCGCCAGAAGTAGTTTGAGTCGCATTTCTATCATTTATAAAATATGTGACCTGGGGAAATTCATCTCAATTATAGCAGATGAGGCAATCAAAGCTCTGTGTTTAATGCTATCAAAAATGAAAGATTTTGGGGCGGGAGAGGGAATCAAATAAGATAGAATATGTAAACATAGCTAAGACAGAGTCTTGATAAGTGGAGCAATCATAGCTACCATGTATTGAATGTTTCACTGGTTTGACTATGAATCTTTACTGATTTTTAAAAATTGTTTTATTGCTATTTCTCGTAGCACTAGGGGAAAAAACCCAGTATGATACAGAGGGGGTAATAAAAGAACATTTTCTAATTTTTCATTTCTTTTTAAAAGACATAAACCAAGTTGGAAAAAATAAAACAGAATTTAATAAATAGATTTTTCCTTCCTGTGCTAAGATACAATTAATGGCTTTATATTTATTTTATAGGGGCCTTATAGATAATACAAGGCTGACCCAAGTTAGATTCTCAACACTGTATATGCTTCCCAAGTGATCTCTGAGTACAAAGTCAAGAGGAACAGAAGGCCCTGAGCACAGCCAGGCATGACCTAAAAAAAATTTCCCAAATAAATAAAGATAACAGTTGTTTTATTAGCCTGTAAAGAGTATTTTTTTAACCTTTTCTACCCCTAAATCAATTCTGCTCTTCTACTGAATAGAAGACATGAACATGTTTCTCTATGATTTGCTTCTAAAAGGGCAAAGCAAAGTGATTTACTCTCAAATAAATTGCAACCACATGCCAGAAAATATGGTATTGCATTTTTTGGAAGAATGGTCCATATGTGGAATCCTGACTAATTCAACCAAGTGCCATTGAAGACTTCCTCAGACAGAAAGAGCCTTCCTCAGACAGAAGATGGTAGTAGTTAATAAGAGTGTTGGGTTCAGAGAATGTCCTATTCCAAAATCACTCAACAAGTTTCTTCTATTATTTCAAGGAACTTGACACAACAGTTGATATAACTTAAGAGTTCTCCCTACTTGCCTTAGAAATGTGGAAATGGTTAAAATAATCAGTAATAACACAACCAAAGTTAGGACCCATAACACTGAAGCTAAAATGCTGCCAAGTACCCCCGTTTAAGTGAAAATTCTGTCAATTAG
>JAOXYA010000015.1:26139349-26159088 GCA_028565675.1 Sorex palustris
AGCTACCCGTGATGTATTCGATATGCCAAACACAGTAACAACAAAATCTCCAATGGAGATGTTACTGGGCCCGCTCGGGCAATGATATGGTGGCTTAATATATTTCAAACTACCTGAATCTTGTGCCCCCATTACAGTGATCTGGAGATATCAGGACTCCTTGTTGCTCAATTGTATTGTGGGTGAGTTTCCATTCATCTCCTATCTTTACTATAGATACAGCATGCCAAATCCTGACATGGTCTATGATAATGTTTAATGCTCATCCACTGAAGAATTCTGTGGTTTCCCAGTTCTCTGGCTCACTCTCTGTTTCTAAGTATTGATAGTTCTGAAGGATTGACCTCTCCAGGTTCAAGAGTCCTGTATCTGTCCTGAGTCCAGTTGGTTACTAGAGAGCCTCATAGGTGATTCTCTCTCCAAAGTTTCTTTCCCAGTAATCTGTTTCCCACCTCTCAGCCCAGCCCTCTGGTGATATTGGTGTGTGTTTGGGGATGGGGGTGGCGGGTGGCAGGGTAGATACTTATGGTGCTGGGAGCAGGGTTCTTTGTGTTCCCACTCATCTGTGCACTGGGTCTGCACCAGACATGCCATTCTTGTCTGAACACTGGTTGTCGGGGGCCCTTCCACTGCAGACTTTATTGGAAGCTTCTCTTGGTTCTAGGGACTTACAAGTCTCTGCTCCTGCCTGACTTCCCATCAGATGCAGAGGTTCATGCCATGGGACCTGATCTCTCAGCCTTCTTCCAGGCTTTCTTACCCGAAGGTTCCTGACACCTCTCATTGGCAATGCCAAAGATTTATCTCGTGGGATCTGGGTCTTTATTATTTTTATATATTCCACTATAAACATTTGTTGCTATATACAGTGTTATATACAAACTATATATATACACACATATACAGTTTTATATACATATCAAATCTAATATGGTCAGCCTTTCAATTATCTGTATTTTTGTACATTGCATATTGAGACATTGAGACAAATATCAGCGAGTGAACAAACATGTTGAGCTGTGGTTTGTTGGCACTGCCTGGTAACTGATAGTTTTGTTTCAAAACCATTTATTCATGGGGGAGACATTGTGCCTGTGTGTGTGTGAGAGATAGCGAGAGAAACAGAGACAGAGAGACAGAGATAGAGAGACAGAGAAGGAGAGAGACAAGGAGCTACCAATTTGCCTATTCAGGAAGCAAGCCTTTTTATCCTTAGTCTTTTTACAGTTGGATTTTAAAACTATAAAATAGAAAATTTGTTCAGTAACAGCATGGATTACTGAATAGAGTGGTGGCTTGATTGTGACATAAAAAATGTCTTTGTGTACTTTTGTCACCACCAAAAGAAAACGTGCTGTAGATGCTTTACTTGAAATGCATTTTATTAGCTTTATAAAAGTCATTATATAAATAAAGCCACGATTTTTTATTTAGGGCTATAGTTATAGAATAATTAGGCTATAGTTATAGAATCATTAATCATTTTTAAAGGAATACTTTAAAAAAATTTTATTGTACTTGGCTACATTTTATTGAGAGGAATCCTATGTTATACTGATTTCCCCAGAAGCTTTGAGATGAAAATGTCTCCAGCCACACATAATTCAGATCAGAAGATGTAAGATTGATGTTCAATCTTAGTAGCATCTTACAACATATTCTACAGTATAACTAATGATCCAAATAGAAAAGTACTTGCATCAGGTTTAAAATTCCGGTTAGTCCCAAATTGAGTTTCATGTCTAACGCTATATTTCTGGAAGCTCTTTAAGTTTATATACATTATATCATCTTATTATTTGAAACACACCTTAAGGTATATTCTGGTATCTGTATTATATAAGAATGCAAAACTTTGATCTAGATTTTAGCAACTAGTTTAAGATAGCACAAAATAAGACTTAGATGTTGCACTCGGGTTTGATCCCAGACATTCTGATTCCAATCCCACCATATTTAAGCTTCTTCCTTCTTGTGCACAAAATTTTCTGCTTTGAAGTGAGGATTGGATTACATGATGGGTCTCTTCCAGCCTAGCATTCTGTGTTCTTGGCTGGTAGAAGACTGGACATGTAGTTCTGAGTACATGTTCACACAAGCCCCCCGTTCACATGCGTCAGCTGGATAGTCCTGTTGAAAGGCTGGCAAAATCATGAATTCTAGTGCTGTGAACGAGGACAAAATCCCTGTTCACTGTGCATTGGAGGATCCATCAGAGGAGAGACAACTATTTGTCCCTTGTTAATTGTCTGCCACACTTGGTGATTGATAATGGGAAAAATGACACCTACGATATTGAGAAAAAAATTTCAAGGCAGAGAAGGGGGTGGTGCTCTTGTGACTCAGCCGAACAAGGCACAGAATGTTTTTTTTATGCAATAAAGAACACAGACTCTCATTGAAAATAATGTTCATGAAAGCTCTTGGAGCTCTGATTCCTTTTCTGTTTGGGAGTTCAAATCTATTGTCAGAATTTGGAGTCAGTGAGAAGATTTCTTGCTTATCTCATGGACCCAGGTCAGCCCTGACTCATTCCCAAGCTTAACAAAGGGTAATGGAAAGGTGGAACCTAGACACCACAGGAAATGTGAGTGGGGCTCTTAGGCCCTGCTGGATAGACAGCAGCCATAGTGCTGCCTGGCAGACATGTCAGTCAGCCGGATGTGCCCCTTCTGAGCAGTCTGTGCAGGTGCAGACATGACATGGAGATGCTCCTTTTAGTCTTCCTCCACATTATACAAAGAAAATCATAACAGGGTCACTGAGAACCAGAGGGTTCAGGAAATATCTTTCTGCATTTAGTGCCTACTTTTAATTAATTAATTAATTAATTTTTAGAATGTATATATGGATGGAATCAAAGAGTGATTCCTGATGATATGTTGCCAACTGGGCCAGTAGTTCAATGCTAGGAACTGAGGATTCACTTTTCCTTGAACCCTGTTATACTGGGGTACCCCTAGAGCTACCCTATTGATGTTTGGGGACCCCATGGCTACAGCCAGCCATGCTTGATATAGGCCAGGGGGTACCAGGCCTGGGTTGCTAGGCATGCACTCCAATGAGCTATCTCCCTGACCTCAAACTTACTTTTTAAAGTCTCATAGCTGTACAGGATAGAATATTCATGTCGTCTTCAAGGCCTCTTGTACCCCAGTACAAGAAAGGGAATATTTGTGGGGCCGTTTTTAGACTTTTTCATCTCATGACACTCATTTCCAGATCATTCCTATTGTGCCTTCAGGCATGGAAGTGGTGTTTAATTTAGGAAGCCAGTCTATGCTTTGTCTTATTTCGCCTTCCCCTGCTGCAGCTCTGTCACCAGGGAGGTCACTTGATGAGCCCTTTCTTCTGCTCTTCCAACTCCCTCCTAGGCATCGTTATCCAAGGGGCCCAATGCCCAGAACAGGGGAGAGTTGGGTGGGAAGATTCATCTCCTGATTCTTCCTCAGCTGACCAAGAGCTCTGTGAAGACTTCTGATCCACAGGCTTTTCAGCTAAGCAGCTGTGCAAATAGATCCCACTAAAGGAATTGGTGTAGGGGCTAGAAAGATAGTCCAGTGGATAGGGTATTTGCCTTGCATGCGACCAACCTGGGTTCCATCCCTGACATCCCATATAATTCCCAAGCACCAGAAGGGGTGATCTCTGAGCTCAGAGCCAGGATTCAGACCTGAGTACTGCTGGGTATTGCCTAAAAGAAAACTAAAAGGCGGGTGGGGAGGGGAGTAAATTGGCTAATCTGTTATAGTTGTTCACTGAATGCTAGATCATTGAATGGATAAAAGCCTGCAGAAAAAGTGTAAAAGTTAAGACATCTGCTTTTTAGTGAGAAAAAAGGTTGGAAGGGTGATTGCTTTAACTCAGAGTACTCTGAGGAGAATTCCAAGACTAGGAAAGCTGTGGTATGTCCATGACTGTCCAGAACCAGTCCACTCATGCCCCGCTGTGAGTAATGTCCATTTGGGAAAGTCAAGCATCCCACCCAGTCCAAGCCTTCATCTGACATGGTGTTCTTGAAAGTCTTCTTCTGGGTGTCAATCACTTGGGAGAAAGCTCTGGCCTCTGGGAAAGGAGACACAGCACCTGGCATTGGCTGATCTCATCTCTGCCTCTGCATGTTCACTGGCTTTCTTCTGAAAGCCTATACCCACCATTCTTGTTTGTGTTGGTGCTGTCAGAGTAGTGGTTCAGCCAGGAACCATGGATGCTGGGAGAGCTGAAGGAGAAGCACCGAGTGGTGCTCAGAGCAGACCTGGACTGGGGGGAGTGGGAACAGGGAGCCAGACTATGCCAGACCTGCAACCTAAGGTGTGTGGTGTGACACCTGCACCAGACACCCCCAAAACCATCAACATCTTGAGATATCTGTAACCTAGTGTTTAGGCATTAAAGAAAGCATTCTGTTCCCAATGAGTGCCTGCCCCGAATATGCCAGAGCATATTTCTGGTGCTCTCTGTAGACCAAATTCATACCTGTCTATCTTTGGAGCAACTGTTTCTTATATATTTTAATTCCTTTTGTGGTTCCTATTTGTACTCAAGCATTACTGAACTATGAAAACTTTTTCCAAGATGCATATTTTTCTTCTACTCATCTATCATTCCTTTATTATTATCAAAGGTCACTTCAGTGGTCCATCCCCTGGGGTTCTGCTCATGAAAAATGAGCAGAGAAGAACCACAGTTAGAAAAAGGGTCCAGGAAGACCTTGCTAATAGTCCACTTGCAAACAAGACAATGAATGCCACTGAAAATGTTTATTAAAAGCATTTACAAAATCTTTTAATGAAGACAAAAAAGGGAAAATGATGCTTGCTGGTTTGTCTCTGGAAAAAAACATCTGTTTTCTCGTCTCCTATCCTCACAGGTCACAAAACAGAAGAGTATGTTGTTAGGTACAGTGCCTAGAGGTAACAGAAATCCAAATGCTCTGTTAATTGGCTTGTGCAGGTCTATGGGCTGTAGGGCTGGCAGTTCAATCTTGGCAACATCATCTGTACTCACCAGAAGCTTGAAGATGTATTTAGGCTCAGGAGTTAACAATGGCCATCTGGGCAGTAAAGCAACCCCCCAGTGTTAATCCTACCAGTTTTAACTAGGGAGGCATAATGTAACCTACTATTGAGCATTGACAAGCATCTAATGTTGGGAAGTCTTTATCTCATTAATATTGGTGTGATCATGGTGATTCGCCACATGTATAGAACTCTGAAAAGGCTTGGCCTTCAGGGGAAGAGGGCTATGATTTTATAAATAGGCAAGGTCCTATTTATTACCTTTCCCACTGAGCTGCGACTTCACAGACTCCCTGAGATCAGGAGGGCTGAATTGATAAAAACTCATTCTCATTTGTCTGCATTCTCATTGCTTTATTTTCATGTCTCTGCAGAAATCCTGAGGAGTTGTAGAAAGTCCTTCCCAAGTGTCCTTTGTTCCACGGGAAATATGTGACCTTAGAAGTTTATCACTTGTGTTTAATTTTCTCTCATAAAAAATAGAGATATTGAAATCACGGTTAATTGACTCCTTACATGAACAGGCAGAGGAGGTGAATAGATTAGCTTGTATGATTTACACAGCTTGAATGAACAAAGTCAAATGGACTCTTTGGATTCAGTGGGAAACTAGTGGAGTGGAGCATGTGCTTTTTTTTTGTCTTTTAATATGACTGGTTTTCTCTTTAGCTTGCATGTCTGTTTAGATAGATAGTCAGTGGTGAATGCATAGATCTCTGGTGCAAGTGAAAGAAAAGAACTGAATTCCAAGAAGTACAAGGTGTAATTCCCTCCCCATTCAGAATTTTATACTTCATTTAAAGTTGACGCAATTACTAATCATCTCCTGTGCTAAACACTGGAGATGCAAAGATGCTGATGTGTCCAGGACTTGAAAGGTCTTGCCAATGGGTGAGACAGCCAGACATAGTGGCAGCAACTTGACAGGCACTGTACTGGGGGATGCTCGGGTTGCCATGGGAATGTAGAGCAGCAACATTAATTTGGGATGGAAAAGGAGAGGTTGAGGAAGGCTTTGCAGTCATTGCATTTAAAAAAAATTGCTGAAGTCAGTAGGCATTTGTCAGATAAAATCAGCACAGGTCATTCTAGTTAGAAGGAACTGAGCATCAAAACACATTGAGGGGACACCGGGATGTGCTGGAGGATATTAGTGTGTTGTGGTGTGTCGACTTCCAGGGTGCTGTATTGCACAGTTGGGAAATGAAGTTGGAAATATGGCCAGGACTGTGGTAGAAGAAAGGGACTTAGATGTAGCTATATTAGCTCATTAGCTATAAGAGCTATATTTTGAGTGAAATGGGAATTTAAGTACAAGAATGAGATGATTTTATGACTTAGAAATAATTACTCGCTAAAAAAGCCTTCAGTGAAAAATTATTTGAATGAAAAGAATATTTTTTATGCCAAGACATTATTCTTAATGTTGACAACAGAATTAATGTTGTCAAGGATATGGAGCCAGGGAGGAGATTAAGGGAAAGAAGTGGCCTAGAACTCTGATAAATGACAGAAGGCCAATGACAGAGGATATTTGGTGTGGTGGAGGTTTGCTAATGTTGTACACCAAAATCATCAACATTGATACTATTATAGAATGTTATCACAATAAATCTTTATTTTTATAAAATTGTTCACAATAGTTCATTACAAACAGTGTTCAGACACCAATTCCACCACCATGCACCTTCCCACCACCATAAGAAGAAAGTGTGTTAAGATTGTTGTATTTCATCCTGGAGCCATCTAAGCCCTTATACAAGAGATTAAAAGCATGTATATTAAAACCAAACAAATGTGTGCTACTTTTGGTATACATCAGTGGTCTAGAGTGTATGAGGATGTGCATTTTGTGGCCACACGCTTCAGGATGTTCTGTGTTGTTCTCTTCCAGGAGTTTTATTTCATAGTCTCTGGGTCTTGGCCATTGATGAGATTATATGGCGCGGAGAGGGGGGAGGCAATTTGCGGGTGTGACTACCAAGCTACTGGAAAACTAGGGAGCTGGGGGAAGGAGGAGGTGTAGTCCCATTCTGAGTGGGCTTGGAGATCTGTCATGAGTCCCGCATACCTGGGTTTTTCTGCAGGTTCCCCTTAGCTGAAGCTCATCCGAGCTGGTGGAGAGCAGCCTTGAGCGTGACTGAGGTTGGGTTCTGAGGGTTTTCGGCTGGCGGGAACAACAAAAATAGTTTAAGTGAGATATTTCAGCCAATGATGGAACACATAGCAATGGGGTTGCCATAGGCTATACCATAGAGTTTTGATGTTTAATGTGTTATATCATCTAGGCTTGTGTAATTGTACTCTCTGAGAGTTGCAGAACAGAATTGTCCAATGGCCTAATGACTTATTTGTCTGAATGTATCCCCATGGTTAAGTGATACATGGCTATTTGTATGAACTATAAAAAAATTCAGGCAAACTATTAGTTTGAGACTAATAAGTTAATTCTAATTACTTTTTGAGGACCATAAACAAAAAAAAAAACCCAATTAACTATATGATTTTCTCAAAGGTGCTAAGGATGATAGAAAAAAAATAAAGCAGGAATGTAGATTTGGATGGTTAAAGTGGGTGGGGAGAGCTACATTTAAAAATACATAGGTCGACAACCCTGCCATATCTGTATTGCAAACCACAATGGGCTTGTTTCTTTCCTTGGTGCCAGAGCAGGCCATCTTGAAGAGACCAACTCTGAGAATCTTCAGCTCTGATTTCTGATCTGAGCATATTTAGAGGCTGAGTATTGTTTCCTGATAGAAAAATCATATACAAAGCTTGTAAGAAACTTATAAATTACTGTTGAGTCAGACTAAAGAAATAGTCACAGCTTGTCTTGGTTAGCATTTTTTCAAACATTTTGTTTTAAAGTGCAGCAAATAGTTTTTATTTAAGAATTTCCCTTGGAGAAATGTGAGAGGGGAGAAAAAGAGAGATCTGTGTTTGAGAAAGAACACAGGCTTCTCAGGAGTTGAAAAAGCCCCCAAATCTTTTCCCATGTCTATTGCATATATTGATAAACCATTTTTGTTCCTCAAATTGTTTTCAGGTGATGCTTACTTGTTTACTTTCAGGAATATTCTAATAAGCTAGTAGGCTACAGGATTTATGCAAGGTTTTTACAAGATTTATATAAGTTTTTTTATTTTATAGACAAGAAAATGCAGAAACAAATTTGTTTCTTAGTCTTAAACACAAAAATGTTATACTGCTGCTTGCCAAGTCAAGTTCTAGGGATTTTGATGACTTTTTAAATGCCTGATATGGAGCTTTAAAATTTTTATTGTTGGGCCAGAGTGATAGTACAGTGCATAGGGAATTTTCCTTGCATGCAGCTGACCCAAGTTTGATTCCCGGCATCCCATATGGTTCCCCAGGTACTGCGTGGAGTAACTCCTGAATGCAGAGCAGGAGTAGCCCCTGAGCATCAAAAAAGCAAACAAACAAAAAAGAAGAAAAGAAACTATTAAAATTTTGTTGTTGTTGTTGTTTTTGTTTTAGGATCACACCTGTGGTTCTGAGGGCTTACTCCTGGTTGTATGATGAGGGGTCACTCCCAGCAGTTTTCAGGGGACTGTATGTGATGCTGGGAATCAAACCAAGTCAGTGGCATGCTAGGCAAGTGACTTGCCCCTGGTACCCTGTCTCCAGCCTCTTCTACCTGATTGTATTTTGATGAAATCTGAGGTCCTTTTTACTGTTCCTAAAGGTGAATGTAACTTGGTCATTTAAGAGCGTGGTTTTTTACTGCGGTACTTAGACAATTTCAGACACATTAAAATAATCTTTCCATAATAAACTATGCACTCTAAGTCAGAATGACTCAAGTTTTAAAATTTTATTAATATCTTAGATGGTTGTCTATTCTATGTTAATCTTATTGGATTGGGCAAATACTCTTTAATCATGTCCTATTTGTCTTTCTAGAGGACAACTGTGGTTTCAGCAGCACCACTTAGGATAGGACTTTTATTAAATGCTTGTGGAGTAACTTAATTCATTACACAGAATATAAACTTCAAATTAAATTCCTCTTTGTCCCAAATTTATGAGCAGGAAAGTCAGCCTTGTCTTTGGGTGAGGGCAGAGTATCATTCATTAGTGATGCAGTGCTGGTCTCTCAGCCTGCTGTGTCAATTGCCTTGTGCTATTCCATGAGCCACGCACAGCTTCTGCGGCCTCTCCTCTTTGGTTTCTGAAGAGACCAGTGTTGATCATATGCAAGAGATTAAGTCCCTTACAGGTTACTCAAAATGTACTCAATGACATTGAACAGTTTTATAGAAGAATGCGCATATATCAGCCTTCTGCTATTCACACACTGTTAGAAGCTGGCATTTGAGAAGAATAGCTTTGAGGATTAACTTTTCATTTCTGAAGATGCTTAAAGCTTTATCTTTGTAATTTGCTAAATCACTACTTTCTGGATGCTGTCATTCTTCACTGCCTTTGCAGAAACTACTCAAAATTCCTCCCTCTGTGAAGACCAAACTGGGATGAAATAACAAGAGGGGCGAGATTTTCTTTTCTTTTGATAAAATTGGCCTCTAAGCTGGCCTCAATAATGTTGTACAATGCCCTTTAGTGAAAAGAGTAACAGAGCCTCTTAAGTTTTAGAAGCAGGAAAAGAAGCTGTTCTGATTAATGGGAAAGTGATCGCTGTGGTCCAGCAAAGGTGCCACCATACGGCTGCTTGGTTCATCTCTGCCTTGTCTTGTTTGCCCAGAGTTTAGCCTAATGATAGTTACTAGAGCTCTTTTCAGCCACACTGTTGGTCTTTCTCCTTTCTAATCATGTGTTTACTGGTCCATAGTTTTTATCTTTTATCATTGCCTTTCAGTTTTGAATCTCATTTTCATGACAGGTAATCTTGTACCTTTCAATAAAGAAGGCAGGGTATACATCGATCAATGAAAACATTGTTATCTCTATACTGAGAAATGTAAAACTTGTATTGGCTATGCTAAAAAAGTGGTTCTACTAATTTTAGAATCTATTAATTCTTCACTTATAGTTTACTCTCAGCAAAGCTTAATCCTTGTTTTTCACATAGTAAGATTATTTGAAAGGCTCTGTGACTGAGAGCAAGTTCTGGATTTTAATGTCAGAAATGCTGGAGCCATAATCACTCTCCATTTTCAGGTTTGTGAATGATAGAAGTGTGAACTGAATGAGTCGATGTTGCTATGAATTTTAACAGAAATAGCTAACATAGACTACTTTGCCAATTCACAAAAAAAAAGCTTCTTTTACAGCTGTGATGTAATACTGTATATAGGGCTTTATTTTGTTACTGAGATCATATCTGTGAAAACTAAGGTTTGAAAAAGAGTGCAGAAAAAATTGAGAATAAGTTTTTTTTACCTTTCCCCTCAGCTTTATTGAAATATAATTGACACATAAAATAGTTTAAGTGTTAAGTCTACAACGTGTTGATTTGATAGATTTGCATATTGCAAAATGATGACCATTGTAGTTTGCTTACACTTGTATCATGTCATTTAATTACTTTTTTAAAAGACAGGACATTTAATATATATTCTTAGCAAACTTCAAGTACTTTCTGTTGCCCTTTCATAGGATATTGTCTCTATCAAGTAGATTAACTTGGGACTCTGTGATGCAGAAATTAAAATTAAACATTTATCTCTGAATCCTACCCAAGTTTAGGTTTCCAATATTTAAATTGTTAAACTACTTATCCTTAAAATGTTTTTGAATGAAAATATTTTAGATTTAGATTTACAGAGAAAACTAGGATATTCCGTTTCTTTACTGGTTTCAGAGCTTTGAAAATTTCTTGTTTTATTCAAAGATAACAAAATATTAGGAAATTATCTTACCCATAATAATTCTCTTTTTTTCTGCCATATTATAAGGAATATTTAACCTCATGTTGACATTACCTTGTACCTAATTAGATTGAGATTTAGGACAAACAGGTTTTTCCTACCAATGAAATAGAAATCTTGGGTTCTATGGCACATTGCAGGGAATTTGTTCTCTGACATTCAGTAAGTTAGGAATTCCTTAGAGATGGTTTTTTCTTTTGTTACATGAAAGGTTGGACTTCTATGACTCTAGGACCCTCTTAACATTAGAATTTCACATACATATGAAAATTCGGTCACTGAATTTGATCAGAAGCTTTGTGGAGAAGTGCAATGAAGGAAATCAAAACTAAAGAAGACCATATAGTAGAAGAAAAGCTTTTCTTACTAAGAATATGTAGTGATTGTTCAATTGCTTGCTGAACTAGAATATTTTACATAAGAGATCAAATAGAGCACTCTGGCAGAAAAGAAGTGCCAGTTTCTTCATTTAAAATAGTCTGACTTTGGTGTAGACTATTGAATATCTGTAACAAATCATCATAAACAACTTTGTAAATCACAGTATTTATATAAAGTGTAGGGAGAAAATAAAATTAAAAAACAAATAAATAATAAATTTTTAAAATATCCTTACTTGAGCTGGAGTGATAGTGCAGTGGGCAGAGTGTTTGCCCTGCATAACCCAAGTTCAATCCCCAGCACCTTGTATGGTACCCTGAGCCTGCCAGGATACTAACAGTAATCTCTGAACACAGAGTCAGGAGTCAACTCTGAGTATTGCCAGGAGTGGCCACACAAAAAAAATAAATAAAAATTAAATATCCTGATTTTCTTTAAAAAGAGCAGGAATGTTGATTTTGTAACCTGCCACTTTACTATAAAAACTTACTGTTTCTAGGAGTCTTTTAGTAGAGTCTTTAGGATTTTTTAAGTGTAGTATCATATTGTTCACAAATAGTGATAGCTTGACCTCTTCCTTTCTTATCTGTATGCCTTTGATATCTTTTTCTTGCCTAACTGCTATTGCCAAAACTTCCAGTATTATATTGAATAGGAGTGGCGAGAGTGGGCAACCTTGTCTTGGCCCCAATCTTAGAGGGAAGGCTTTTGGTTTCTCCCCATTGAGAATGATGCTTGCCGTGGGCTTCTGGTAGATGGCTTTGACTATACTGAGGAAATTTCCTTCAATGCCCATTTTGCTGAGAGTTTTCATCATAAACTTGTGCTGAATTTTGTGAAATGCTTTCTCTGCGACTATTGATATGATCATATGGTTTTTATCTTTTCTTTTATTGATATGATGGGTTGATTGACTTGTGAATGTTAAACTATACTTGCATCCCCGGGATGAATCCTAGCTGGTCATGGTGTATGATCTTTTTGATGAATCGTTGGATTCTGCTTGCTAGGATTTCGTTGAGGATCTTTGCATCTGTGTTCATCAGGAATATAGGCCTATAATTCTCTTTCTTTGTGGTATCTCTCTCTGCTTTGATATCAGGGTAATATTTGTTTGATACAAACTGTTTGTAAGTGTTTTTGAATCTTCTGTTTCCTGGAAAAGCTTAGAGGATTGGGAGTAGATCCTCTTTAAAGATTTGGAAGAATTCACTAGTAATCCGTCTGGGCCAGGACTTTTGTTTTGGGTGACTTTTTATTACCATTTCAATTTTCTTGATCGTGATAGTTCTGTTCAGGTATTCCAGGTCTCTTGGTTCACCCTCGGGAGGCTATAGGAATCCAGAAATTTATGCATTTTCTTAAGATTTTCTTGTTTTGTGGCATAAAGATTCTCAAACTAGTCTCTGAGGATCCTTTGAATTTCTGTCGTTTCTGTTGTGATGTCCCCCTTTTTGTTCTGATTCTGTTTATTAGGGTTTCTCTCTCCCTTTCTTTGTGAGTCTTGCTAAAGGTTTCAATCTTGTTTATTTTCTCAAAGAACCAGCATTCATATGACCCCACAATACCACTTCTGGGAATATATCCTGAGGGTGAAAAAAAGCACAGGAGGAATGATATCTGCACTTGTATGTCCATTGCAACACTGTTCACAATAGCCAGAATGTGGAACTAACCTGAGTGCCCAAGAACGGATGACTGATTAAAGGAACTTTGATATAGCTACACAATGGAATACTATGCAAATGTTAGGAAAGATAAAGTCATGAAACTTGCTTAGAAGTGGATGGACATGGGAGGTATCATGCTAAGTGAAATGAGTCAGAAAGAGAGGGATATCCATAGAATGACTGCACCCATTTGTTGAATATAAAATAGCATAATATGAGATGACACCCAAGGATAGCAGACATAAAAGCCAGGAATATTGCCCCACAGTTGGAAGCCTACCTCATGAGTTGGGGGAGAAGGCAACTGGAGTAGAGAAGGAATCACTAAGTCAATGATGGTTGGAGGGATCATTTGGAATGGGAGATGTGTGCTGAAAGTAGATAAAGGACCAATTGTGATAGCCTCTCAGTATCTATATTGTAAACCATAATTCCCCAAAGATAAGAGAGAGGTTGGGGGAAATTGTCTTCCATAGTGGCAGGGGTAGGGTTGGGATGGGCAGGGGGAGGGATACTGGGGATATTGGTAGTGGAAAATGTGCACTGGTGGAGGGATGGGTGTTTGATCATTGTATGACTGAAACTCAAACATGAAAACTTTGCAACTGTACCTCATGGTGATTTAATTAAAAAATTAATAGTTAGGGCAGTTGTATATAAAAGCAAATTCCATATCTCCTCTAACATCTCCCCCAAAACAAAATTTAAAGCACATTTTTAAGAGTTTGAGTCTAATTCTTGCCACAATCATTTTCATACCATGTGCTAATTTACAGATTGAATTTTAGAGTCAGAATAGACAGAAAGAATTTAATATTTAATATTGTTTGTACCTAGTTTAAAGATTGTTTTGATTATTAACAAAATATACACAAGTATTTAACAGTGATTGACAGTGATCAATGCATCATTATGCTTAATATCATTATTAATTCTTACTCATATACCAGTGTACAGCAATATGAAGAACACATGATTGATATATTTTCCCTTTCAATACATAAATGTTTGTAAAGAAAAATAAGATTTTAAAATTATCTGTTTAAGGATGAAATAATGCTTTTGCAGCAAATTCTATTTACCTCTTTCAGAAGATTATGTCTTCAACTGGAAATGAATTATGCTTCATGTATTCTGATTTCTCTCCTTGCAATGGCTCAGATTTTCTAGATTCAGGCTGGGTATAATAGGCAGGGTGCTCTGTTTAGACTCTTTTCCAGAGCTAAACTATCCAACTCCCATATTCTGGTAATATTGATGTCCAACAGCTCACACTGAGTTTCTTAGTCATCCCTCTTACCTTAGTCATAGATCATTCAAATGGCCTGATGGGTGGTGAAAAGGCATTGCCACTTTGACTCTGACAAGGTCAGTTCAGCTTTAGAGCTCCGTGTAGAATATTCTGGAGCTTCTGCCATAAACTTTTCAGCTTCTAATTATCCCCCTCCGTCTCCATCACTTTCTTAGAGTTTCCATTTCCCATCAAACTTTGGCATACAACTTTCTATCACAGTCCTTTTACAAAGCATGCATTGTATATTGCTCTAAGGTCCAGACACAGATTTATAGCAGTTACCCTTCCTTGGGTTACTCTGGCTGTCTGGTTTACCGTGCATAGTCTTGTCCAATTGTTTAGAACATTATATCAACCAGCATCTGTACACCAGGTAGTCACAATGAAGAGAATTCAAGCAGTCATTTGAACATCTTAAATAACATTGGATCTATCTTCCTATGAAATCACTGAATACTAAAAATGTAGGATATTGGTTACATAGAACTATGCTGAAATTCATTGCAAACAGCAAGTACAACAAAAACAAGTCTGCAATGTCACATCTATCTCCGTTAACACATCTGTCAGGCTTGACTGCCATGCATTCTTTAAAAAAGCTAATAGGAAGCTTTGGCAATATAAGGAAATTCTTAGTGCTACCCAGACATGGCTCCTCTTGTAAAATTAAATTCTATTTCTTTTCCTAAGTTACACCAAATAGCATTGATTGAATACACAATGAATAACGTTCTAGTTGACAGACATCCTATAATATTAGCAGTAAATTTTATTCACAGTGACTACAAAACAAATGTGTTTTATATTCCTGGAAGTGGTTAGTCCTTAAAGTCTTACAATTCCCCGCTCTATTTCAACCAGTTCCTGCTCCATGTTTCCCCACTGTTTTTTATCATTCATCCAGGCACCTACCACCCTCTGTCATGAATCACAGGGTCCTTCCTGACTTTCAATCTTCTGATTCTTGGAGCACAAACCTGATTTCTGCCAGGCACATATGAATAGTTCTGTCCTTCCATCAATCATCTGAAAGACTCGATGACTAGGCAGGAGAACTAAGTTCTTGATTTTTTTTATCTTATTTTAAGGTGTCAAAAGTGGAATTAATGGGCCACAGAAAGGTGCTTTAAAAGAAAAAAAAGTAGATACAGGAAATGAAGTTCATGATTCAGAGACTAGAGATTTGCTCTCCATGCACCTGGTGAAGGTGTATTGACGAAAAAGACTCGAAAACATGTGGTAAAAAGAGACTTTCGCAAACCAATATTGTGAATTAGGTATGCATACCAGGTGCTTGATTTGCTCTGGAAAAGGTTTTCTTTCAGAGTTATGGCAAACAGAGAACGTATCTCCCTTTTGCCCCAGAGCAGGTCTATCTTAATGTCATGTCCTTAATGCCATGTTTCATACATGCACTCTGATTGATTGAGAGACCTTTACAAACATACTCCAGACTAGACAGATAGGCCTTGGGGTTAGAATTATACTTGCAGGGCTGTCATTAAGGAAGGTGACTGAGTGCTGACATTGAGAGGTCAATACCATGCAGAGAAAACTCCATTACTTAGAATCAGGACCCTGGGGAAAATTTGGGACCAGAGGTTTTACTGGGGTTTCTTCAGGAGAGGCAAGACAAGGCAGGGTGAAGAATGTAGGACTAGTTAGTCTGAATAATGTTGATAGGGCTTTACGGAATCCTGATTCATTG
The DNA here is from genome assembly GCA_028565675.1 of Sorex palustris. NCBI lineage: Eukaryota > Metazoa > Chordata > Mammalia > Eulipotyphla > Soricidae > Sorex > Sorex palustris. Next base: position 26,155,273 of record JAOXYA010000015.1, read on the forward strand.
TCTGGTACCTGCCTGTAGACTATGGGGCAGGAATGTTGGCTTAGTGTTTCTGATGTAGCACTGTAGCACTGTCCTCCCATTATTCATCGATTTGCTCGAGTGGGCCAGTAACGTCTCCATTTTGAGACTTGTTGTTACTATGTTTGGCATATTAAATACATCACGGGTAGCTTGCTAGGCTTTGCCATGTGGGCGAGATACTTTTGGTAGCTTGCCGGGCTCTCCGAGAGGTGCGGAGGAATCGAATCCGGCTCGGCCAGGCTGGCTGCATGCAAGGCAAATGCCCTACCGCTGTGCTTCTGATGTAGGAAAGAATATAGGCACTGCCATGACCAATCTGAATATAAAAGACATATACTATGAAAACTTCTCATAACCTCCTGAAATGATCTAGTCCTAAGAGAGGCAGTCTCTTCTGGGGGCTCTATGGCCCAAGGAAAGATGTTAAAACATCATAAGATGTGGAATAACTTGGAAAAACATAATAAATACACACCATCACCACTTCTAAGAATCAGTTCTTTCCAGTGATTTAGACTTTGTACTTCCTTTAAAACATGACAAGACTGTCAGTAGAACATTGAAATTTTAGTTGGCATTTTAAAGTTCTCAGTTTTGGGCCAGAGCAAAAGTTCAGCAGAGAGGGCATTTGCCTTGCAAGTGGCCAACCTGAGATTAATCCTCAACATCCCCTATGGTCCCCTGAGCACTGCTGGGAGCAATTTCTGAGTGCAGAACCAGGAGTTGCCCCTGAGCATTGCCGGTTGTGACCCAAAAAGCCAAATAAATAAGTTATTAAAAATCTCAGTTTTTGAACTGATCTTGAGAAGGAAGATAACCCTTGGTGAAAAGCATGAGAGGGCTCTGACAAGTCATAGTTTCAGAGCTTGACTGAATTTTTTTACACCTAAAGAAAAGCCATGAAAATACTGTGTTAGTTGCTTGTGTGTTTTGATCTCTGCACACCCAAGATAAATACAATGAGGATAATATAAGTGGTGATTACGTTGTAGATTCATGAGCTTTGCAAAGAGGGTTTCTTTTCCCCCTTTACTTTTAGTTGGTTTAGGTTATTGTTCCAATATAACCTTTTTCCTCAGGCCGAAGACATAGTACAGGGGTTAAGACTTGTCTTACATGGTGCAAATCTGGATTTAATACCTGAGACCTGGGTCATGTTTGAACACAAAGCCAGGAGTATCCCCTGAGCACTGGATGTGGCCCCCAAACACAATCAATCATTTTGACTTTTCTCAAGTATGTGTTCTGTGATGTTAAGAAACTATACCTTGGGGCTGGAGGGATAGTACAGCAGGTAGGGCATTTGCCTTGCACACAGCCAACCCAGGTTCAATTTCCAGTATTTCATATGGTCCCCTGAGCACTGCCATGAGTAATTCCTGAGTGAAAAGCCAGGAGTAACCCCTGTGCATCGTTGGCTGTGACCCCAAAAGAAAATTAGTTAAGTAATTAATTAAACTACACCTATGATGCAATCTTCTGAGTAGGCAAACAAGTTTCCCCCGAGTTTCCAGTTTGATTTTCTGTTTTGTTTTGGGCAATAAATGAAGCTCACATTGGGCAGAAACACTACAAGAAAGAAAGCCATTGAATAAGAACAAGTCCTTAGAATAATATTTAGAAGTTTCTGTAAAATCAGAGAACATAACTAAGAATATTGAATACCCCAAAATTTAATGATTAAACTTCAGTTTTGCCATGTGCTTGGAAAGTCAGAATTATAAATATGAATTAATGAGACAATCTTTTTCTATTTCTTCATATATTCTGTAAGAGAGAGATTTTCTATATTTGTCTACCTGTTATGTGTCATTGGTTTGTTTTGTTATAAATGTGTACTTAATTTAGTCTATGTGGGCTGATGTTTTGAATATGCTTTTTTTTTTCAGATCACATTGGCTATTGAATCGTAAGACTATAAGACAAAGAGCAGAAAGACCAAGGAAAATAGAGCTATCACAACAATTCAGAAGAAAGCCAATGACGGTATAGACTAAATGGTTGTGAGTGGGTGTGGTGAGGAGACATACAGAGAATATTTTTTGGAAATTGTAATTTGCAGCTCTTATATTCCAAAATCTTACTGACTTTTAAATGACAAGGTAGTTTGAAAAAAAAAAGAAAAAATATGTGTGTAAGAGAAGGATGGTTTTGTCTTACACTCAGTCCTCTATTTAATACTGGGTTGGAAATGCAGTATTCTGCCAAGGAACCCACTCTAGAATGCTCAACAGTTACTGATGCTGACAAGCATCACAGTGGGGATGAAGGGATGGTGCCAAAGAGCAGCTTAAAGGTGGGTGAATCTGGAAGATCATAAAATAATCCCTCTACATTCTTTCTCAGCTACTCAAGTGCAAAGTTTTAGAAATGCAGCCAAGAATACACTTATGTTAGCTATTTAAGAAAAGAAAGACTCTAGTCATCAAAAGTGGCTCACACTTTGCTCGTCCACTTGTGTTTTCTTATGTCATAATATTATGTCTAAGACACTGGTGAGTAATATTTCAGCACATTTGTTGGGTGACCGGGTCGAGATGAAAAGCTATCCAGTGAGAGAAGTGAATGGAACTGATCTCATTAAAATAGCAACAACTTACTAGTTCAATTGCAGGTTTCTAGGAAATGGGAGAGACACACAGTATGGAAGACAAAGATGAAACTTGGTCTGTCGACTCAAAGACTATAATGTGAAAAACAGATTTTATGCTGTAAAAAAATTGAAGGACATTTCCCCTGAATTCACATCCCCCCAACTCCACCTCCCACCTCCCAGCTTGAACTTCAACTTTGTTGTATTATAGGACAAGGCAACTTTTTTTTTTCAAAGTAACATTTTTATGAACAAGTTGTGTGTCTGTGATTAGCCTTCCTATGAAATTAGTTTTGTCCCAAATGCCTGTTATTCCAGTTGTTAAATTACTTCATGTCATGCTCCAAGGCTTATATAGTATACAACAATCAAAGGAGAACAACACTTTGCATAACATTAAATGCCAAATATTCTCTGACACTCCAGCAACTGAATGGCAGCCAAAGAAAATGTGTGTTTGCTAAGGTTCCTTGCTGTACTATTGCCAAGTGAGCCAGCTTGGGAGATAGTAGCTTGCCAGGTGTCATCACTGTGTTAATATTGTTATTATCACCCCCGAGTGAAGACTTTTATGCCATTTCCTCCAAAGGTATTGTCGATGGTGTGGATTAACCATTACAATTTGTACAATTATTGCAGCACCAATAACTGAGTCTTCTCCATCAAATATTTATGTAACCGTGCTGACTCAGCAATGCCAAATTTTAAAGGCATTCCATAGACTGGTTCCTAGTATCTTGACTCTCTATCTGAACATGTAATCCATATGAGGTTTTCCTAAATAATCAGGAGAGGAAAAACTAGGTCAGATTTCACTTGATCAGATTCTGTTCACGGGTCAATGAGGATGAACCAGAGGGTGTCTACCTGGAGAGGCAGGCTCCTGATGATTCTGATCAGCTAATTCGCCTATTTTCGATTCTCAAGAACAAGAGCTCCTCTCCCCATTGCATGCGGGTGCATACCAAAATGAAAAGAGAAGGCTTTCTAGTGAAGCTCAAGAAGATACTACTAACAAGATGGCTATCCTGATTTTCCAGAGAGAAATATCCACTGACATTTCTGTTTTTTTTTCAGCATAAATCTACATTAATTTTTTATTTGTTTATTTTCCCCCTTTCTTTATTTTATTTTATTTTATTTATTGAATCACTGTGGGAAAAGTTACAAAGCTTTCAGGTTTAGGTCTCAGTCATGCAAAT
>JAOXYA010000015.1:26173319-26184570 GCA_028565675.1 Sorex palustris
GAAAAAGTAATGTCTCCCATAAAGGAAGGCTGGGGGGTGTGGGGGGTGGGAGGGAAACTGGGGACAATGGTGGTGGGAAATGTACACTGGTGAAGGGATGGGTCATGGAACACTGTATGACTGAAACCCAATCATGAACAACTTTGTAACTGTGTATCACACAGTGATTCAGTTAAAAAAATTACTGATAGAATCTCATAGATTCTAACAACCTAACGTGGCAGATATACTGTGATTATTCTTATTTCTTGAGAGTTTACTTTGCCAGTCTTTTATAACAATGAATATCATCACCATGTTACAGATTAAAAATAAACAAAAACAAAGAAGCCTGTAATTGACCAAATCAAAAGTAACACTTCCTCTGACCAGATTTCAAAATCTGGGTTTGAAATGGAGGTTAAAGAGATAGAAAGTCTGCACTTCTAGAGCATATATAATTTATAAAATATTATAGGAGGTGCAGGGGGAGACTTGGCCTACAACTGGCAATGCTAACTCCTAAGCGTTACTCCCTCACAGATCACTCCAGCTGAGCTCAAGCCAACTTGTACTATTGCTGTACTAACTTTAGCTATCACACCGTCGCACTGTCCTCCCATTGTTCATAGATTTGCTAGAGCAGGCCCAGTAACGTCTCCATTGTGAGACTTGTAGTTACTGTGTTTGGCATATGGACTATGTCACGGGTAGCTTTCCAGGCTTTGCAGTGCAGGCAAGATACACTTGGTAGCTTGCTGGGCTCTCTGAGAGGGGCAGAGGAATAGAACTCGGGTCAGCAGGGTTGGCCACATACAAGGCAAATGCTCTACCCACTGTGCTATCGCTCTAGCCCTATTTTCAGACACTATGGAAGAAATTGTGGTAGTTATTTTATATAATCTCCAAAAGAATTTCTCAAGAGGTATGATTCTATCTATCATATGATAGAATATAAAGATACTCTGTTCTTCCTCCTGAAAATAAATTATGAGAAACTTATCTTACCAATATGATAAAGGGAGCTTTATAATTGAATTTAGATTACTAATTGCAGATGGAATTAAGGTTTATAATCGGTGGACTTTAAAAGAGGGAGATTATCCTGGATTATCTGGGTGGGCCCAGTATAATCACAGAAGTTCTTATAAACAGGAAGAAAGACAAAGAAATGAAGCACAGGGAAGATAAGACATTCCAGGCAGGAGATGCTGCTCTAAGTGGCTTTGAAGTTGAAGGCCAAAAAAACAAGCACTTAATCACTGTAGTAAACCAACTGACCCTTAGCTAATTATTTTCAAGACTTGTAGTATATAAAGCATATGATTAAAAATGTCAACAGCTTCCAAATATAACACATCTCAAGATTCTTACATACAAAGATTTAAGTTATTTTTATGAAGAGCCATTGAAACCGTAGCAATGCATGGCTTTATCTAAATCATCAATTAAAATTGAGGGTTGGAGCTAAGGTTGTAACTAGACATTTCAAATGAGGTAGGTCAGGGTTTGTTCCCAGGCACTGCTGGGTATAACCCCCAAGCACTGAGCCAGGAGAGCTACTGAGCACTTCTGGGTGTTACCCCTCAAAGAATAAAAATAATAATATTAAAACATAAATGGGCTGGAGCAATAGCACAGAAGTAGGGCATTTACCTTGCACACGACCGACCTGGGTTCAATTCCTCTGCCCCTCTCGGAGAGGCCAGCAAGCTACCTGTTACATATTTGCTGTATCAAAAACAGTAACAGCAAGTCTCACAATTTGTTGTGAGATGTTACTGGTGACCGCTAGAGCAAATCCATGAACAAGAGGAGGGCATTGTTATTAAAACAAATATTTTAATGTAAAAAAAAATTGAAGTTGATGCTATTGGACCCCTTGAGTGACTTATGTGTATAAAGAGGACAGAGACAGTCATGCCACCTCAGGACTGGCTGGGAAGTCTAGGACTGATAAAGTCTGTGATGAGCCCCTGCATGGCAGTCCTGTCAGCACCCCCGGGTAGCAGTCAAGTCACACTTGATGTTCGCTTGTTCTATGTGGCACGGGAGTTAATTCTCAGCACCTAATTTCAGAAGGAGCAATGGACTCAAGCTGGAGCAAGGAATTGTTCTTTGCAGGAACAGAAGAAAGCCAGTCCTAGACACCAGGCCTCTGGGGGCCATTCCTTCTCACAGAAAAGAATTTCAAGAGGAGATGAGCAGTGAAGACAAAGAGATTTTCTTTGGAGGTTTTTGAGGATTGGAAAGGAGGGAGAGAAAGAGAGAAACATGCTCAAGAGAGAATACAGTCTTCTCCAAAGGCTGAGGGAGCTTCTGCACACATCCTAGCATTAGATAAGAAGTTACACATCTCAAGAGGGGAGATGTCTTTCCTTTGTTCAAATTGGATTTTATAGGGTTTCTTCCAAGCTTCCCCATGTGAGGTTTTCTTCCTAGGTAAGAAGCTGTTGCTTAGGTTGTTGCTGAAGGGGTTGAGTTGGTAATGGTTGATGATCTCTGAAATACCTTTTCTTGATCCTTGTTTCTGCTGGAGCTTGTCTTGGAGGGGTTCCAGACCTGTCTGGTGCCAAGTGAAGGTCTTATCAGGCCCTACTTCCTGTGACAACAAGGAACTGAGGGTCTTGAAAGCCTTAGGGCTAAGATGGTTTATTATTTTTCAGGAGTTTTTGTTGCTATGAGGCCCTTTCCTATGTTTGAGAGAAAACTCTTGAAAGTTAATAAGACACTGTCTAAACTATTTAAATAGTTTAGAGAGTTTCTTGTTTACTCTCTAAACTGCAGAACCAAATATTAGGTATTTTCCTTGCCTTCTGTTAACAGTAACTGCTAATAAAATTTTCTCTACAGGTTGGTATGTTTGAATTTTCATTTTGAGAGACATGGAAGGAACGATATTGGTGTAAATTGGAAATGGAATGAAACAGGATATTTATACTGGTTTTAAATATTTCAGCATTCATCATATGTCATTTTTAACCTGCTGATGAAAGGTAAAGATGTCAGAATGCTTCATTTCACCAAACAGTGTGCGGTATTTTCTGTACTAGACTTTGTTTGTTGTCTAAATTCTAAATACTCAGTTTCATTACATTTCTAATCAGTGTCCATCTCTTCTCCATAGCATCTTATAAAATACAAATCAATACGCATTTTTATTAATAATAATTTCAATGCTAACTAGGATGTGGCAAGGATTTGCTATATACTAAAAACTTACAATGCCTTCTCTATTTCCTGCATATCAAATTGATGAATAAGACCTATTTGTAATTGTGGGTAAGAAATGACAGACAATGAATTAAAAGGAAACTCATCTGATTATTAAGGAAACATTAATTCAAAAGGAAATTGCATGTTGATTTTAGGGAAATAGAACCTAGGATTCTTTCTTTTGCCAATGCCTCCCCCCCCCACTCAAACCAAAGAACCTATTACATTCTTTTAATTATATTTACATACGTAGCATATTTATATATTCTATATGTTTCAAAAATAATTCTGACTCACATATTGTATCAACTTTGATAATGTGTCAATACACTTAAATCATTTAGTCTCTACTCTTTTCTTCTTGCATCTGGGAAATGATATATATTCTCTTTGTTGTGTATTTTTCAGTAGCACCCAGGAAAGTGAAATAAATTTGCTTCACCATCCTAATGATGCTTGGAATATCACGCTTCACTCAAATGAGAGATAGAATCCGGAGTTCTGATCTCTGTCATCGCTCAAGAATCAGGGACGCTGTCTCATTTGCCAAGGCATCAAAAATCAGATGGGCTGGACACGTAATGAGGTTTACAGACAACTGCTGGACTAGAGCCATTACTGACTGCATTCCACGGGACGTCAAAAGATCATGTGGACGCCCACCTACAAGATGGTCAGACTTCTTCGTCAAGACCCTGAATGATCGATTTGAGGCTCTGCAAGTTCCTAGAATGAACAGATGCCACTGGGCTACGCTAGCACGCAACAGGGATGAATGGAGATGTTACTGGCACCCGCTCGAGTAAATCGATGAATAACGGGGATCAAGTGATCAAGTGATCCTAAGGACAGTAGGTAGTCCTCTGGAACTTCGTTTGTTTTTGTTTTGGGGCATCAGTGCTCAGGATTTACTCTTGCACTCTTGCATCTGTGCTCAGGGATCACTCCTGGTGGAACTTAGGGAAAAATATGGGATACAGCCAAGCCTGCATGCAAAGCAGTGCTTAGCCTTACAAAGCCTTACCAGCAGTGCTCTCTATCCAGTTCAGAGTACTTATTTCAAATGATGAAATGTGGAAGAAAGTGACACTATACCAATATACCAATAATCATCTGACATTTCAGTGAGCAGTGGTATTCTGAAACAACGTAGTTCGGCTTGTTCTTTTGTCCTTCTGCATGGATGCTGTCCCTCATCTGAGTCTCTGAATGAGTACATGGATAAGGGTAGGATAACACTGCTTTGTCCTTTCAGCCTCGCTGCAGGGAGCTTAGGTTTATTGGGTTACTCCTAATCACATTGCTTCTATTCCTCTGCATTTATTTGTAACTTCTTTCTTTGTGTTCCATTGACTTCTAAATATTGTTTTCCTCATCTCCTTAAGTCCTTTGCATAGTTAATTCAGAGCAATGTTCTTTTTGTATGGGCACAAGAAGACAGTAAATCCTATGCTTTTGTAATATGGGTGATAATTCACTCTGAATGATATTCACCTCCTGGACATCTTCTCTCTCTCGACTTAAGCCTTAGTTAGCCTTACTTTATAGCACCCACAAAGCAGGGTCCCAACGAGGTACTGGATAAACCCAGGGCAAGTGGTGAGCTATGTGCTACCCTGGCATCGAAATGGGCCTGGCCAAAGTGCCATGTTGCTTAACTACAAGTTAAGAGCTTGGTCATGGACAAATGCTGTCAGGATCCAAAAAGCAATAACTATATTCAGACCCTGCTAGGGTCAGGAAAGATTAATCTGGCCTGAGCACTGTAGTCTGAGCCTGTGGCAAGATGTTCCCAGGAGAGCTGCCCCACAGGCCTCAATGTATCTCTTACTGTGTCCAGACAAAATAACTAATATTAAGAAGTAGAATTAAGATGTTAATTATATTATTGGACTAATAAGAGGAATACCCCTAGGTGGTGTTTCCACCCTTGAGTCTGATGGGCAGTCAGGAGGGGCTTTCCTATGTTGATTTTGCTACCTGACTGGATGTAGCATCTACCTCCAGAGCGAGGGAGTTGGAGAGAGGAGAGGGTTGGAGAGAGAGGAGAGAGAGAGAGAGAGAGAGAGAGAGAGAGAGAGCAGGGCAGCCAGATGGAGCACAAAGAGAGGAGCGGGAGAGACAGGATGAGACAGGAATGAGGGGCAGTGTGAGACTAGAATGGGGGGTGCTCAGGGAGACTAGAACAGGCGTGTGTGGAGAATGGAATAAATGGCTACTGATTAACCAACCTGTTTGGCCCTAATTTTCTCCTCTGTCTGCCCCCTGGTGTGGGCTGCCCCGGCTGGGGGAGCAGCCCAAGGTTCACGCAACCTGGGCAGCAAGGAGGAGAGCCGCTGCCTTCCCCCCTCGGCCCCCCCTCCCCCCGGCCGTCCCAGGCATTAAACAGATAAGCTTTAAGCACAGTGCATAGTGGTGAGTCAAGTCATCTGGCCCTGCAAATGAAAGTCAAGTCACCCAGCCTGGTCTAGCCAGATTAGAATGTCCCGCTGCCAATCTGAACAAATATATAAACCTGCTGATGTCATCAAAATTGAGCCAACTAACCACAGACACAGTCAGTAACAAAAGTTTACTGTTGTATGCCTTTCAGAACTTGTAGTTGTATCTATGCAGCATTATTTGTATATCTGAGTAAAGATTTTTCAACCTAGCAAAGTTTTTAATTTTTTTTCTGGATGGTCATCTGTATTATGAGGCTCTGATGTCATTGCTTCTTCCTTATCAAGCACAGTTCACTTAGCTTTTCTCGTGTGCCTTAATAGTATTCATTACATTCTACTGGAGTGTCTTGTCTGTGAATATGCTTCTCCCAGTTATTAATGTTCCTGAGAGACAAGGACAGCATCTTAGAAATTTTGAGGGCTTCTACCTTTCAGAAAGTCTCACATTTAGTTGATAAATACACTTTTCTGAATGGTGGAAGGAATTCAGTTGGATATTAACCCTAAGTGTTTTGGCTTCATCAATGAATTTCCTCTTTTCCTCCTCCCAGAGAAATTTATAGGGCTCTTACAGGCACTCCATTCCCCCCACCCGAGTTCATCTTTTTCTTTTTCTTTTTGAGTCAAATCTGGCAATGCTCAGGGGTTACTCCTGGCTTTGCACTCGTAAAGCCTTTGGAGTCACTTTGGAATCCCTCCTGGCAGTGCTCAGGGGACCATATGGGATGCTGGGAATCGAACTCGGGTCTCCCGCGTGCAAGGCAAACACCCTACTTGCTTGTGCAATCAGTCCAGCCTCCCGTCCCCCCGAATTCATCTTTAACCTTTTCTTTGTGTTTTACCTTTCCTTCTGTTAGCTACTAGATTCCTCAAGTCAGGCTTGGTTATTTTTAAAGTCAAACCTTCAAGTGGCTCACTCTGAACTGTGTGTCTGTAGGGAATTACTTGCTTTTCTCTTTCTCCTATAACCTTTACATATTTTACTACATGTTTTTTGCTTAAACACAGAAAGACCGCTAATGCTGCTCCTAATATTTGGAGTTGATTGACTGTGAAATATATCTATTCGTGGGCATCCTTCATAATTATTTGCTCAGTCTTCAGTAGCTCTATTTCCTATCACCCCAAAAGGGTGGGTCAGGGGCAAGTAGCAAAGCTACCCCGTCTTCGAAATGGGACAGTCTAGAAAGCATAAAGTATGGTCTTGATGTAAGTTGTGTGACCTAGAAGACCCCAACAGGTAGGAAAACCTAAACTGGCCTGAGTACCTTGTCTGGGATTTACCGGTAAAAGCCTAGACAGTTTTAACACTTGCTTACCTTTGGATTGCAGAGAACTAAGTTTTGGAATATATATTTCTTACTCTGTTTCTCCAAATAACTGCAAATATTAACAAGAAGTAAACTTCATTGTTTAATATGTACTAGTAGCAAGGGTAAAGGAAAAACAATATAAATGCTTATCGCCCCTGGGCGAATTTCTCAGTATAGCCTCAGGGAGACAGAGCATCTCCTTGAGTTAATTCCCACGCATACCCCGCCCCATGTCCCCCAACCTCCTCAAGAGAATTGCCTTATTCTAAATGCTTTACATCTGTAAATGATCAATCACACCTACGTGCAATCCTATACCTCAACTTTTATATAAAGGCTCAGATTTTATATAAAGTCTATATGATTTTGGAATTAATGGGGTCATTTTGACCTCTATCTGTGAATCCCCTGTCTTTTTGATCCTCTGCTGGGGAGGCTTAGGAGGTGGCTCTTGGCCACCAAACCTGTGTACCTTACTCACAGATACCTACATCAATGTTATTTCCATTCACTGATGTTATTTTTTCCAACTGATTATGCAATATGCAACATTTTCTACGGATATTTTTAGGAGGAAAACTTAAGGCATGTAACCTATTATAAACAATGTCAGTTTTTGCTCATAGTAGAAACTTGTTTTAGAACCTATTTTTTTGGGGGGGGAGTCACACCTGGCAATGCACATAGTAGGAACTTGTTTCAGAACCTAATTTTGGTTTTTTTGGTGGGGTCACACCTGGAAATGCACAGCTTTGCTGCTTACTCCTGGCTCTGCACTCAGGAATTACTCCTGGCGGTGCTCAGGAGACCATATGGGACGCTGGGAATCGAACCCGGGTTGGTCGAGCGCAAGGCAAATGCCCTACCAGCTGTGCTATCACTCTAGCTCCTGAACCTAGCTTTTTAAATTGTGAGATTGTGATCCCAGGTGGGAACAATAACTTTTTTTATTTAAAATAAAGGTATGCTTGATTAGTAGTAAATATTTTATTTGTATACTTATTTTATAGATGTATATGTCTGGGGCTGCTCAAAAATTTTTGGTGGAAAGCTGTCAAAAGTGAAAAAAAATTTAAAAGCCCTGATTTAAAATGTCCTCTTAGTTAAATTCCAGAAGGAATCTCCTTTTCCTTTTCCTATTTACTCAGACATAATGGAGTAAGGTGAAAAACCTTCTTCCCTCTCAATGATTTGTAATTTGCTGGTGTTTCCAAAATGACATATTCTGAGCCTTTAGCTAAGTATTTTTAGCATTGGGAGTTTGAATCTCAAGGTAGGACTGGAAATGATGATGAGATTGCTGTTCACTATACACACTAAGTATGTATAGAAGCCAATGAGTTTCTGTGCTTCATGTATGTGTGTTTGTGTGTGTGTGTCGATGTCTGTGTGTTTGTGTGTGTGTGCAGAAAGTTTGGAGTACACCCAGTCATGCTCAGGGGCTACACCTGGCTCTATGTTCAGGAGATAATACTCGGGGGATCATATGCAGTCCCGGAGATTGAGGTGGAGTAAACCACATGCATGTCAAGAGCCCTAGATTATCTTATCCGGCCCCAAAATGAAAACCAACTGAAAGAGAATCAGCCATCTGAATTTTTACTAGCAATGTCATGAAAGAAAATTAGCATAAAACTATAGTTTTCTCTTAACACAGCCATTGACCAAAAATCTCAGACTGACTTTCAACCAGGGGACAACTGCTCCAAAGCAGGAACTGTAAAAAGTTGTGCATACTATGTCAAATAGCTGATAAAGTGTTTTTGAAGACCAGTTGTATGATTTCTAGGGTAATTTTTCATTTTATTAAAATCTATGATCTGAGAGCATCTTTTAATACTTATGGTAGTTACTGATTACTAGGAATTTTTACATATGTTACATTTTTGTTAATGTATGCTTGAACCCTTTGCCTCCCAATCAGAGTTTGAGGACCCTGTGTCAGTCCAGGAGATACTCAACCACCTGGTTCAATGCTCAGATCCAGTAGACTGGGGGCCTCCTCAGAACCTGGGGCGGGAGAGGTGGAAGGTGGGATGTGGTGCCCCAACCTCTCAACTCTTTCTCTGACTCCGAGAAATGACCCTTTCCTGGCAGGGCATAAGGATGGATATACTTATATTGATTGCTGTACAGGTTATCTGTGGTCTTGCTTTGTATTTTGTGGACTTAATTTGTCTGGCGGCTGGAAAAAAATGTCTATTTAACCCTTATTACTAATGTTTTTCAAGCAAAGAATCCTTAGTGCTGTTACATCTTTTGCTGTATTTATGCAGTTGCTTCATGATGTGACACATATATATTTATGATTCTTCAGTTTGAATTGTGATAGTTAACATTCCAAATATGTTTGTCATCCTGTATAGTATGCTGTATATTCTACTTTGTTTGAGTATCTCTACACCTGCTTTCTTACACTTTCTGTTGTGTTGTTTTGACTTACTAGGATTGCAAATGCTCAAGAATGAAGGCTTGCTTTTATCTTTTTCTTTTTCAATAGTAGTATAATTTTCTTTTAAATGTGATTTTTGTAAATAGAAATTTATTGAATCTTTGTAGGATTAATTTATTTAATGGGGTGATAGCTCAAAGGGAAGGAGCACATACTTGAGAGCATGAAATCTCAAGTTTAATACTCCAGGTAACCTCCCACTACTACCTCCAGAACCAGCAACTGTGGCCTGATGGCTCCCACTCCCAGCTCCAAAGCATTGACCCATTCAGCCTGCCAGTAATGGCCAACAGGGCCCCTGAGCACTGCTTAGAAATCCCCTAAATGTAGGTAAAGGATGGGCCATGGGGCTTAAGTGGCAGAGCACATGCCTTGCTTTTGTGGTCCCTGGATTTATTCCCTTCCTTCAAATAGCTTTTCAGTACTACTGGCTATGGCCCCCTGTCTCTGAGCACTGTCAGGAGTATACTGCCTTCTCCCCAACAAAAGGAAAGTGAAGCCTAGTCATATTTATTAATGAGATTTATACCATATTATGGCACGAATGCCATAATAGTAACTTGGTCATATTGCATTTTCTCACGTTAAGTAATTCAACTATATTTTATAGCAACTTTCCAAGATATTTTTAAACTTATCATATTTCGGATGTTCTGTAGTTTTGCATAAGTCGATACTTTTTTACTTCTATCTTTTAAATGTTTCTTATCAAAAGACTTTGTATTTAATATATTTCTGTTCTGATTTGCTATTTGTTAATGATATCATTTAAATCACACTAATTTCTTATGAAAATAATTTTTTCCATTTATCTTCACTTTTCTCTCTCCAATTTTTAGTGGTCTTATTTCTAGTTGTCAGAACATAGAATGAATTACTTATATATTATTTCATAGCATATTATTCTTCTACCCACAGCCTGCCTTAGCTTTAAATCCTATAAATGCAATATTTCATATTAAATATAAATCTAATTGATCTATTAAAACCTTAAATGCTCATCACTAACCCTTCGATTAATTTCTCCAGACATCTTTTGTTTGGGTAAAGAACTGCTTTTCAGTTTCCAAAGAAGGGCTCATGATTTCAGAATTCCTTTATAATAGCCTTATTCTTCAAAGGAAAGCTTTATTGACAATAACTGTAGGAAAAAGAGCATAAAGCAAGATTTGTTTTGTGCTTTAATTTCCTTCAACTTATTGACAAAGCTTCTTCATTTTGCCCTTTTTAGTATGCTATTTTGGATAAATGTAAATCCAGTTAATTCTCATTTCTGTGTGAGATATTTTATTCTTTTTGCTGGAAATTCTAAAGTAACTTGCTTTGGTTTGGTTTCTATAGGAACTGTATGCAGTGGTGGCTGGGTGGAAGGTGTACACCATGGGCCCCTCCCTTCAATGCAGGCTTAACAACTTGGTTCTTGGACCTGGATGTGTACTACTTGGGTCCACTGTGCTTGGGGGGTCATCAGGGCCACACTCAGAAGTGCTGGAGCAGGTAGCAATAAGGAGGTTGGGATTGAATCCGGGGTCTCATACATATTAGGCATGCATGTATTGCTTGAGTCACATGTTCTGTTTCCAAAAACTACTTAGAAACTATAGTAATTGTTAGTTTGTAACACAGAATTCTTGGGTGCAGGCCAGTTCTAGAGTCAGAAGATAGCTGGAAGCAGAAAGCCATTGCAAATTTCATGATTTCATTTTTTTCTAAGAGCTGCATAGTATTCCATTGTGCAGTTATACTAAAGTTTCTTTAACTAGTCATCTGTTTGGGCATTGGTAGAGGGATGGGTACTTGAGCTTTGTTTGACTGAAATGCAATCATGAAAGTTTGTAAGTCTGTAA
>JAOXYA010000015.1:26230610-26245232 GCA_028565675.1 Sorex palustris
TTCCTTGCTGAGCTTTAGTCTGGTTGATCTATCAAGAGGTGACAGAGGGGTATTAAAGTCTCCAACTTCTGTTGTGTTGCTATGAATGTCTTTCTTCAAGTCTATTAGCAGTTTTTTCAAGTATTTTTTCTGGTTGCTTGTTAGGTGCATATACGTTTAGAAGTCGTGTGCACTTGTTTTAAATGTAAATTTTATGGAAGAAGATAATTGTCATCATTCAAAATGTCACTTATATCATTTTAATGCACTTTAAAATCTGTGGAATTCAATTATAATTTACATAATTATATATTTAATGCCCTAATATTTAAAGTTTTAATAATTCATTTGAAAATCTTTGAGTGGGAAGTTGGGAGACAATTGACAGTGCTTGTCAGTTATTTCCAATTTTGTGCTTTGGGCCACCTCTGGGGATGTGCTGGGGATTGAACAGGTCTAGCTGAATACAAGACAAGTGCCTTAAGCTCTGTACTATCACTAGAGCCCCTGATATGAATTTCTTTTAAAGTTTCTATCTCTCCTTAAGATTTTTTATTGTATGTGAAACAATTTGGCTGAAGGATAGTCTATTTGAAAAGATATGATTGATATTGAAAGGGCATGCAACTGTACAGTAATGAAATATTAGTTCCTATTTAACTGTACTCAACCATACTCCCGTCATCAATAATGTTAGCATTGATAACTGATGAATAATCTTAATATATCTACCACTCAATATACACATTCCCAATATAACTTTGTTTTCTGATACTGTTGAATAATTTATATTGATATATCTATGTATCTCTCAAATTTTTCTTCTTCCTTGAAAACGTTTCTTGCTAATACAATTTTGAGGGCTGGCCCTTAACAGGAACCCATTAAGATACTAAGGATGCTTTAAAAAATATGAAGTAAATGTCTAATTTTCCTAAATTTTAATACTATTTTTCTCTTTATTTCCTACTAGTGTTCTAGAAGTAAAGAGGGAAATTTTTTACTTTATTTGTGATTTGGTGCTGAGGGTACTTTTAAACAAAATAATTAGGATAGGAATAAAAGCTAGTTACAGTTTCATTTTAATCACAATTTCCATGGTGTTAATGTTAGAAGGGCAGTACTATTTATTTTTATTTAATGCACATTAAAATTACAAAAATTATAAAAACATTTGCAATTTCAAACTTATGGTAATTTAAAATTTTTTATTGCCACTGTTAAAAAATATTACTTGTATTTTTTTAATTTATTGAATCACTGTGGGAAAAGTTAAAAGCTTTCAGGTTTAAGTCTCGGTCATGCAATGATCAAACACATTTCCCTTCACCTGTACTTATTTTTCACCACCAAGAACCCCAATATAACCCCCCTCCCTCCCCTCCCAATTCCTGTGAGGCAGATGAATTCTTCTTAACACTCTATCTACTTTGATTACATTCATTATTTTGAAAAAAAAGATGCACCGTTATTATTTAGAGTTTACATCCAACAATCAAAATTGCTGAAAAGGCATTGTGAAAAAAATTTGTTTTCTGCAGTTACTTATGAGAACCATATGATGTCGTGTGGCCACAATAGTGGCCACGTGATTTTGTATTTCCGATATTTTACTTATTAAGCCTGGAGGTATTAGCCTTTAAGAGCCAGATAATTATGAGATTAGTTTCTGTGGCTCTGGAGACATGGCCGTGCCAGAGAGCCTCTAGTGGGGGGCAAATCGTGACCTTCGTAGGGCATGAAGGACGAGCCGGGAAAGCCCCCATTCCCATGAGGTTTTAGTTGCCCCATCACTGCCAGCTCATACCTGGCTTTTCAAAAAGCTCCAAGGAGGCTGCCATCATCTTGCTGCCCAGGGGAAAAAAGGCAGAAGTAAGTGACACCCCTTCCCTTCTGGGCAGGCATGGTACTGTGGATTAACGCATAGTCCATTCATTTTTCTGCCACAAGCTGCCCAGCTCTGCATTAAGTTCTTGTGCTTCTGGAGCCATGGCCATGCTGGAGAGCCGCTCATGGGGGGCAACTCATGACCACAGTAGGGCATGAAGAACAAGCCAGGAATGCCCCCTGTTTTCAGGTTTTGAGAGTGTTCATCCATTATCCATACTACCAAACAAGATGTAAATATGTGATTGTGTTTGTTAAATGCTATGTTAAACACATACAATCAACAATTGGTGCTGTAGGATTTGGGATCAGGGACGATTATCACTTTGTGTGCAAAATCAAGGGTTTTTGTCTCATTTGATACCACTTTGTCCTCAGATTAAGGCTCTGGGATGAACGTCAAATTCTTATTATATAAGAGCATGAAACTGAAAGTTCTATTTATACCTTTTATCAGAATAACTAAGGAAGTGACTTTCGGATGAATTGGAAATGTCAAATGCATTGTGTTTCCATGCCAGTATTTAATATGTGGGAATGTACTTCTTACTCTACTTAACACAGAATGACCTTGTCTATTGAATTAATGAGGAAATTATACATGTTGTACTCTCTTATTTGCAAAGGTTTTTGTGTTGAAGACACAGCAAAGAGGCTTCTTACCAAGAGGAGCTGGGTGTAGCATCAACATATGGCAAAGGAAAGGCCACAGCAGTTGAGCAGATGACCCGTGAGGTCTCAGACAAGGCATATTTAAGGGTATTTGGGGAAGTAGAAAAAAAAAAAGTTATCCCTAGGCAGCAGTCATGTGTCTAAGAAATGGTGGCTTTGGTATCTTAAATAAAATCACAGGACCTATTATTTGACACTCTCTTAAAATCAAGGAGATCTGTTTTGCATTGGACTTAGAGCAAAAGAGTAACTATTAACATAATTACGAAGAGACCTGTTTGATCTATGCTTTACATGCCCAGATGGTGGGTGTTCCATGGACTTCAGTAGTTACCACTCTCCTAATAAGCTCTGTTAATTAGGTAATAGGAACATTCTCTCATTGTGACAACAGAGTTTTCTAATTCACTCAAATTAAACCAAGCTAATTTTGTTAAGCATGGAGATAGCAGATGGCCCCTAAGGTACATTTGGGTGTGAAGGCAGAGAAATCAGTGCCTTTGTGATCTGTGATCTACTTTTAGGCGATGGAAATTAAAGCTTCTGGTGATATCTGTAGGAAAAGAAGGGACACGTTGTCTTGTTTCTGTCTCCCCAAATTTTAACTCATGAGATATTTTATGCACATGTAGATAGCTATTCATTTGCATGTCTATATACATATTTAAATAGGTGAGGGGAGCTCAGCTTCTTTGCTCAATGCTTCCTAAAGAGTAAAGGCCCCGGAAGCAATGGGATGGAATAGTACACACCTAACTTCTTTTATCTCAGTCCCTGAAGATATCTTTTAGCAAGGGAGGACGTGAAAAATAACTGAAGGAATTTTAGACTTTTCACTCACCCACACATACAATTTGTATATAGAAAACTGAGGAGAGGAAAAATGTCCCTATAAAATAAAAAATTGAATTGGTGTCAAAATCCGAAGCTATGTTTTATGTTCTATTTGAAGGCTACCTACTTGAATTAAACTATCAGCTAGGGGACAGAAAGAGAATATAAAGGATAAGGAAACTTTGTTGTTTAAAATCTCCTGAGCACTTGTCAGGAGTGACCCAGTGAGCCCGGAGCACAGATCCAGGAGTAAACCCTGGTTACTGATGGATGTGCCCCTAAAACCAAAGAGCAGAAAAAAAGCAACAGCTCTATTGGGGTGACTCAAATGTATCCTTATACATGTTCAAATTAGTTGTTTTAACTGCTCTTCCTAAAAATTTCTGAGGCCATGGATTCTTTTTATCTGTATTCTGCTTCTTTTTCTTCTTCTTTTCTTTTAATCACTGTGAGATACACAGTTACAAAGTTGTTCACTATTTGGTTTCAGTCATACAATGTTCCATCACCCATCCTTTTCACCAGTGTACATTTCCTACCAAAAATGTCCCCAATTTCTCTCCTTCCATCCTTCCTGCAGCCTGCCTCAATTGCAGGCACTTTTCTTCTTTCTCTCTCTTTTTTTCCTCTCTCTCTTTTTCCTTTTGGGAATTATGGTATGCAATACATATTAAGTTCTTTTTTTATCAATATTCCAAAAATGAGTCCAAATCATTCTATATCTTTCCCTCTCATTATGACAACTCGAGTGCCCAAGAACAGATGACTAAATAAAGAAACTATGGTACATCTACTAAATGGGATACTATACAGCCACCAGGAAAAATAAAGTCAGGAAATTTGCTTAGAAATGGATAGACTTGAATTTCACTCATGCTGAGTGAAATTATCTGCATTCTTAGAAGCTGAGTAGCCAAAAGCAAGTCGAAGAAGGAAGTGAGCAATGGAAAGTTATTATAGTCAAACATTACTAGCAGCACCACCTAAGTTTCTGCTTTTGACTGGACTAAAGTTTGCATAGGAGGAGAAATTGTGTGTTTGGTCAGACACATACACAACAGTTTGAAAGATTGGCCATAAGGGACCTTCCCAACTGAGGAACATGCACATACAAATTAGATTTGGTCCCTGTAGAACCTTCATGGCATGTCAGTGCTGTGTGTCAATCATTAGACAGGGTTCACATTGACATTCTGCAAGTGAAGATGTCTCTGGGGTGAAGAGGAGAACAGCGCAGGAGAGGAGAGAATGTCAAATGAGGAGGCAAAATCAAGATGAATAGGATCTCTAGTTGAAATCCTATAAAAAATCCACAACCTCTGACTTAAGAAACTGCTAGCATCCCTCAGATCAGCCTACTAGGAATGATATTCTTCTGGAGTTTATTCTTTATTTTGTAGTAAAGATATTTCCTTATCATAGCTCTCTTTGAGTATTTTTGCTATATTCTTTACCCCAAGAAGACAAGAACCAAGAAGTGGGTCCATATTCCTTTCTCCTGATAACACATAATTTTTCTCATATTCAAGATATGAAAACAAAAGGCTTCAGCTGACGTCCTGATGGAAATAAATTCTCCCAAGTGTAAGCTCTGCAAATATGACAACAAATTCCCAAATCACGTGTATGTATTTAACAAAAGTTTTTGAGGGTCTGCTGTGCTGAAGACCTTTCTAGGGACTTGTCATAATAAGGATTTAACTATCCCTGCCTTTCTGAAACCACATCCCAAAAAAGAGCAGTCAAAAGTGACACAATATGCTGGTGATTTTACATTTCAGATGATGGAAAGTGCAGCAGGAAATAATTAGCGTCAAAATAGAGCAAAAAGAGGTTTGGAGAGATAGTACAATGGGTAAGGCCTTGCACCTCTCCAACCTGGGTTTGGTCCCTGTCATCACGTATGGGGACCCAAACCTACTTGGAGTGATCCCTGAAGGCAGAGGCAGTAAAGATCCCTGATCATCACCAGGCCTGACCTAAAAATAAAAATAATAATGCTAAAATTATAGAGTAAACAGTGCTGCAATGAACAAATAAGTGCACATGTCACTTTGACTATACTTTTTTGCCTCTTTGGAATATATTCTCAGGAGTGGTATTGCTGGGTCAAATGGGAGCTCAACTTCTAATTTGTTGAGAATCATCCATACTGTTTTCCAAAAGGGCTGAACTAATCGACATTCCCACCAGCAGTAAAGGAGGGTCCCTTTCTTGTCACATCCGTGCCAGCACCGGTTGCTTTTGGTCTTTTGGATGTGGGCCCGTCTCTGTGGTGTGCGCTGATATTTCATTGTTGTTTTGATCTGTATCTCCCTGATGATTAATGATACAGAGCATTTTCTCATGTGCTTTTTGCCATTCAGATTTCTTCTTTGAGAAAGTTTCTGTTCATTTCGTCACCCCATTTTTTGATGGGGTTGGATGTTTTCTTCTTGTGGAGTTCAACCAGTGCTTTGTGTATCCTTGATATAAACCCCTTATTGGATAGGTATTGGGTGAATATTCTTTCCCATTCTGTAGACTGTCTTTATATTTTGATCATTTTTTCTTTTGAGGTGCAGAAGTTTCTTAGTTTAAGATGGTCCCATTTGTCTATCTCTGTTTTCACTTGCTTGGCCATTGGTGTGTCATCTTTGAAGATACGGTTAGCTTCAATGTCGTGGAGGGGGTTTTGCCAACCTTGTCTTCATTGTACTTTATGGATTCCAGTCTGATGTTGAGGTCTTTAATCCATTTTGATCTTACTTTTGTACATGGTGTTGGGTAGAGATCTGAACCCATTTTTTTTTTTGCATGTAGCTGTCAAGTTTTGCCAGCACAATTTGTTAAAGAGACTTTCCATGCTCTACTTCACATTTCTTGCTCCATTATCAAAGATTAGCTGATCATATATTTGGCGGGGGGTGTCAGTATATTCAACCTGTTCCATTGGTCTGTGACTCTGCCTTTGTTCCAGTACCATGTTGCTGGGACCTCTCAGGACCTCTCAGGACCCAGTGCTCCTCAAGAGATTTTCCCTCAGCTCCCATATGCCACAGACAAAGCGTTCTCCACAGGGTGCTAACCCTTCCCCCTCCCAGGTTGCACAAGTATGGGTGTGTGGACATCCCTGTCTCTTAGCAGTGGAGAGCTGGGTGACATCAGGCCAGGCTGGTTACAGAGACTCCCCTGGTTGAATGTTAGTCAGACTCCTCTAAGCTCAAGCCTGTCCTGGGAGCAGATCCTTAAAACCTAAGTTTAGCAAGAACCCAGCAAGGTGTTTTTAGCTCCAATTTCCTTCTCAATGTCTGGCTGTTCTCCTTATTGCCTGTGACCTGTAGTTAATGTCCAACCTCTCTGCGTTCAGCCAGAACCCAGTCAATTCAGGTTAACAAAGAATTTCCATGCTCCTGAATAGTTTTACCATTTCCTCACTCCTCCAGCCCCACCTCACTGATTATAAACCTCCACTTTTCTTGCACTAGGATTCTAGACTCTCTCCTGCACCGTAAAGCCTCCCTACAATGGTCTCCTCATGGAGTCTCTCTGGCCCTCTTTTACCTTGTTTGTTTGGGGGAGTGGGCTGGAGGTCCCCACTCAATGGTGCTCACTCGCTCTGTGCCCCGAGGCTGTGCCTGGCAGTGCTCAGGGGCTCCTGCAGCATATGGGCTCAAATCCAGACTTCCCTGTGCCCAGCACATGCTCAGCCTGTTGCGATATTACTCTGACCCTCTCAACATTCTTATCAAGAGTTAGAATAACTTTTCTTGCCTTTCCCCTTTCCTTCTGTGACTTCTGTGACCTGGGTCAGAATATCTGGTTGGGTGCTTGTTGCCTCAGGTGCTGGCACCTTTAGTTGTGCTCTTTGTTTGCTGGCAGGTTTATGCCCATCTCAATCCTGCTCCTGCTCATCTAGGTTGTGTGGCTCCCCAGAGTGCTCACACACTTGCTTGCTGTGGGACGCACTCCTGACCACAAGTGCGCACACATCCCTAGCAGTGCCAGAGATCATGGGTAACCGCAGAACTGTACTAAGTGCATGTGGGCTGCACCGGGGATGGAAATCAAGGCCCCATGCCACAAGGCAGGTGCTTTTAGCCACTGATTCATCCATGAAGTGGGTCAGATCCTTTTTTTCTTTAATATCTGACAGACCACAAAGAGGTGGCTCCCCTTATGAGTTCAATGTTCACAAGAGGTGTCTGACATCCCAACCTTAGACCCACTTCTGTGGAAAATTATGTTCTCTGAGGAATAATTAAAAACTGACTATTTTTTGAGCATTTAGTCTCACCAACCTTTTATTTTTATTTTTTATTTTTAAATAATGTAGGAATACTGCTATTTGTTCAGCCATTGATTAAGCTGATTGAATTGGACATGAACTTCACATTACTTTTTTATTTTATTGTATCATCCTGAGATAGAGTTACAAAGCTTTCATGTTTGAGATTCAGTCATACAATGACTAAACACCCATCCCTCCACCAGTGCACATTTTCCACCACCAATGTCCCAAATATCACCCCCCACCACTCACATACATACACATTGCAGTCCTCACCCTGCCTCTATGGCAGACAACTTCCCCACTACTCTCTCTCTAATTTGGGGCATTAATTTTGCTCAAATTTTCCCATCACCATTCAAGCCTACCTGGCAGGGGCAGACACTAGATAATATATTTTCCACAGGGCTGTTGGTGCACTAAAATGGCATCCAGAGGCAATTGTGGGTATGACAGTCAGTCTTCTAGGCAGGTGGTAACCTGGGAAGAGACAGCTCAGGTTCTCTGCCACCATGTGGCCTGGAGATTTGGTCCTGAACACGCATGCCTAGGCCTTGCTTTGAAAGCTCTTTGTCACCAGGATTCCATCTGGAGTAGGTGGGGAGACTGCACCTGCTCCATCTGGGGTGTCCTGTCACCACCCTTCTTAGCTTGCTACTCTGTTCACTTATTTGTTACCATTTTTAAAGCTGTGTTTTTGTTTTTGGTTTTTAAGACAGGAAAGCAGGCACCAAAAGTTCTAAGGACAGCCGTCATCTTAACGCATCAACAGCCTGGATCAAGAGACACAGCAGTGAACCCCAAAAGACGGTCGCTCACCGGAAATCTCTCCTGACCCGTACAGAGCCAATTTCACGGGAACACCTCAGAGGGAGTGGGTGTGCCCTCTCTGCCCACTCCAGATGAAATCCTGGTGGCCACGAGCTTCCAAAAGAAAAACCCAGGTACACAGGTTTGGGAACTAAGACTCCAGGCCACATGGCGGTATCGGAGATGGGCTGGCCCTTCCCGTGTCCCTGCCTGCTTGGGGTCCTGTCTGTCATGCCCACGATCTGTCTCCAGGCGCCATCTCAGAGCATCAACGGCCTTGATCCAGAGACTCCCAAATGAGTCTCAAAATGGATTAGCTCCCTACAGAGATTTCTCTGGACCCCAGTTATTTAAAATGTTAGAATTCTAGAAGTGACCTCTCATGATATTCATAATAAGCAATAGATAATAAATTATTTAGCATCTGCCCCTGGTAGGCAGGCTTGAATGGTGGTGGGAAAATTTGAAATAATGGTAGTGGAAAGGTGGGATGGTAGTGGGATTGGTGTTGACATATTGAATGTAATCAATTGATGTGAACAACCTTTTGAAAATAAAATTAAAACGAACAAACAAATGTTCTAAGGAACTAAGTCAAGATCAGCCAGTATTCTGGGTGCCTGAGTCTAAGTGACCCTGGGGACACCCTCTTTCTCACCCCTGAACTTCACAGACACAGAAGCAACACTCTGACATCGAGGGTAGACACTGGCTTTAATCTTCCTCAGCGGTATCACCTAAGGCAGGAAGGGCAACCTGGGATCTTGGCTTGTTCTTTGGTGCAGTGTTTGTGAGCATGTTTTGGACAGACTTTGGAAGAAGTCACCTAAAGATTTAACCTCAGAGCCTGGCTCCCCATCACCACACACACCATTGCCATTTACAAGGAAATGCGCTCATTGGTTTCATTGCTCATAATTAAATCTCCCTTACACACAAACTAGCTTCTTTCAGGCTTTCCTGTTGGTCATCGTCCCTTCTCCATAGCACATGGCACACACAAACAAAGCTAGCTTCACAGTTTGAGTGTTCAGCAACCTTAGCTCCTTTCTGTGACATCCAAATTGAGCAAATTGACACACCACAGGCAAGGAAGTGAGGTCTTGGGATAATGGCTGATCTTTCATGCCTCTTGCAGGAGGCATCTTTCTTAATATAATCATTATGCTTAAGCCACATCTCTGAGGTTTTGAATTTTTTTAAAGTCTTATAAATTTCATTGGAATGATGCTTGCATTCAGTTTGGTGTCTTCTTATTCTCTGTTTTAGGAATCATGTCATTTTTCTATGGTGCTTGGAAGTAATGCCATCAATTAACAGAGGAGAACTTGGTTGAATGACTTATCCTGCCTTATGATTGGCAGACGCTCACACCAGGTTTGTTTTATGTGCTTATTTGGATGCGGGACATGGAGTCACCAATCCTATGGCAGACCCTTAGTCCTAGCCCTCTTGAAACCCTCCTGAGGCTATTTCCACAGTGTTCCTTTTCGGCACACACATCATTCTCCCATCTGTGGTGGGCAATTTTGCATAGCCACATATCAATAGTTCATTGATCAGCTGAGTAGAGAAAGGAAGGGTTCCCATTTGTTAAACTAAATGGAGCTTATCATTGCAAACAACGTTCTTAATTTTTTTTCTAATCATATTTAAAAGAAACGTTTCTAGGAGCTATGTGTCCTAGTCAGAACCAGCTTAGTAGTGGGTGACCAAAAACTACTCAGCATAGCTTAATGAAATGGGGAACTTTTGAAATTGAGTCCAGGGGTATTTTATTGGTTTTAGAACAAAATATGCTCAAGGTTTTCTAAGGAGAAAGCAACACATCCTACTTAGTCCCAATTGTACTTGTAAGGACCAGACAACAGCTGATCCCTACCTTTTAATTAACTATACTGGACACAACTTAGGGTCATGTAACTTACGAAAAGGCAGGAGGTTGGATTTGGGATCCGCTCTGGTTCTGAGTAAAGCATAAAGTGTAGCATTTGTCAACCATCTCAGGAAGCAGGGGTGCAGGGGTCCACCCCAAAGAAATCCTAGGAAACAGATTAGGGATCATTAGGGCATCATTATCACAGTGACTTAGGGCGGGTAATTGGCTCACAACTTGTGAACAACTGTCCAGCACTTACTGTGTTCCAACGCACATAACAAGCCCAAAATAAAATATTCTCAATTCACACCATTCCCTCCCTAAAGGCACTTACAAACAATCCATTTTTTTGTGTATGTGCTATTTTTTGGCTCCTTCTCAAAACTATAAAGACTATTGAGGATTATAGAAGCAAATATAAACACAGATTGGGTAGAGGATTTTTGTTTGGATGCAACAACCCCTCCTTTGTGTCAATAGGGACCTCAGCCCGTCACCTGGGAGGAACTGACCCATAGAGACTATGAGCCAAGACCTCCTTGTCTGAGTCATTTACTTCCTCATTACCCCACTAACACATATTACAATGACATTTATCTAATATTTTCTGTACGTGCAATGTATGGTAATTTATGTTCATTGTATGTTCCTGTGTATGCCTAGAATGCCCTCTCATAAGCTTGAATTTTCCTGGAAGACTCGTAAATATGGAATAGACTGTCACATCATCCTAACTCAACTTGGAATAATACACACACACATAGACACACACACACACACCTATTCTGAAGTTTGTTTTTTAGCCTATGTTCATCAGATATGCCTCCTAATTTAGAAGTTGTCCTATCACTGATAAAGCCCTTTTCTATTCAGCTATTTCTGTCCTTGTATGGTGATACTACCAAATACCACCAGTGCCCTTACTGAGAAATATGTGCCTTTGTCGCCATCTTACTTTCCCAAACTGAGTAACTACTTTATGATAGTTTTGAACTTTGTGTTCAAACCACTTCTGCCTAATGTATTAATTCAGAGAAGTCCTTGGTGTGATGATTTATGGAATTATGCAAACATTCTGATCTTGGGATCAGGGAAGAGTGGAGTGTGTGGCCAGAGTTTGATGTTGAGTTCTAGGTCAGAAACCATGGAACTTCTGGACAGACTTAGTGGTCACTGAGCCAGACAGAGATGTGCCCTTACCTCCTGCCACTACACCAGCCCAGGTAACAGATGGTGCCTCTCCATGAGTGGAGTCTACAGTGAAGAGAGCCATGCTCTGATGATGCCCACAGTGATGGACATAGATATATGTGAAAAATAAACCTCCCTTATATTAATGATGCTGTGATTCAGGGGGTATTTTCTTACTTTGGCAAGCCCATTAGAATCCAATGGACAGTGGCTCTTTTATTTGCCATGCACCAAGACACTACTTAAGTCCTTTACTAATATTAATTCCCTTAATTCTTAACATATTCCCAAAATAGATGTTAGTATTATCTTCATTTTATAAGTGAATTGTAGAATGACTGAGTGACTTGTGCAAGCTACAATAAAACACAGTGCTGGGATTCAAATCCTGGCCGTCTGGTTCTATAATCCAATCCTTCACTATAATGCTCTGTGCTCTCAGGTGCCCCTACACAAATGACCTAAAATTGTTGTGCTTAGTCATCTCGTTCCTGCTTTCAGTGCTTTTAAAAATCATCATTCTTCTCCCCTGTTAGTTATCAGTTCTATCCTGGCGCCATCATCATACCTGTCTCCTGCGATGAACCCTTTCTTTTGCTTCTAAAACACTGTATCTAATCCATTATAGCTTAGAAAACCAGATCATTAAATGTGTCACACATGTTATAATTGTGACTAATTGAGTCTGGCCACCTTGATAGTAGTACTACTGAGTTCCACCCCACTTACGTTGCTTACTCTCATGTAATGTGTCATTGGTCGCTCTTGTATGTCTCCCCCGCTAGATTGCATGTTCTTTTGAGGAAAGGTAATAAGCTTAATTCACCTTGACATCTCTCTGCCCCATTCCCCTAGCACCTAGCACAATGATTTGCATATGTTAGGAGACTAATAAATATCTGCTAAGACTATTAAGTAATTAGGTTCTGAGTAATTGCCCAGGAGCTCGCTTATAAGTTAATTAGATGGGTTTAGCTACCAGCCTTTGGGACATTCATTTTAGCTGTCTGGAGGCCTGTGGAGCTTCCTCAATATGTCTTGGATACTTAAGATTATGGGACAAAGAGATCAATGAATTCCTTCATTTAGTTCCTCAGTAGATATTTATTGAGTTTCTACCATTATATTTAAAACAAAACTACTAGCAGTTTATACTTCCTGAATAGATGACATGGGCCCTGTGGATTAGAGAAAAAGGGGCTAGAGAGGAGAGAAGGGGCATCTAGAGCATCTAGAAGCTGTGGGGAAAGGTGATCAGAGAAGGTGCCTGCTCTTATGACGTTGCAGCGTGGAAGTCTAGATGAGAAATAAATGAGCAACTAGTTACCTGAGCTTGAAAAAGTGTGGAAAGTTCTAGGGGAGGGATGAGAAGAGCTGGAAAGGAAAACAAAGCAAGAGCATATGAAGGATATCTATGACAGGGCTGTGAAAAGCTGACAAATGTGAAGTGATTTAAAAATGGAGCTATGGGGCCAAATAGATAGTACAGGGGTTATGACTCAAGCCTGTCATGTGGTTGACCTGGGTTGGATCCCTAGGACAACAAGCTCCCCTGGTCTTGTTACCTGACAAGACTCTTCAGTTTAGGATTAATGTAAGATTATGTCTAAGGCTGTTTAGGAAAACCCTTCTCTTCTGGCCATTCTCTGAAAAATTGAGGGAAGACCTGCCTCTCTCCCTGAAGAGGCTGCCTTCCAAAGCTGGCCCAGCACACCCCTGGATCACAGGCTAGTGTGTGCTCAGCCTCTGTGGAAACAACCCAGCCACACTGCTGCCAGTTTCAGATGACTTCTGAGAGTTTTCTCTCTCCTCTTAGTCTTTGGAATAGCTGGGTACCCACCTGCTCACCTCCTAGTCAGCTGGGGACCAGGCAATGTGCCCCAGCTGCAGGACATTCTAGTCTAACAAGAAATACTTATTGTGTCCAGGGGGTTAGGCGCTTGTCTTGCACAGAGCCAATCCTTTCTGATCCCTACAACTGGACATCCCTTATGGGCCCCTGAGAAAACCAGGAGTGACCCCTAGGCATAAAGTTAGGAGTAATATCTGAGCACTGCTGGCTGTGACTCCCCCAAAGAATCAAAACAAGAAGCCTTTCTTTTGGTATATAACGTTTGGAATCTATAATTGGCCTTTGTGCTTCTGACCAGAGCTTCCAAACTTTTGTCATATCTCAGGTTGTAAAGGTGCTAAGGGCATCCTCCATTCTAATATTCAGTTCTTGATTCTGGTTTCAGATGTGGGTCTGTCTCCTAGTAAATCCTTTAGGATTAAGTGAATGATGAGAAAATCTTCTGTTCTTGGGGGCTCGTGGACAGGGAGTAGTGACTGGCCAATCCCTTCATCTATGACAGGTTTTCATCTCACTTCCCTCGTTCCCCAGAGGGGAGGGCCTGAATATGGAGTTATTAACTCATCATTCCTCTGTGATTAAGCCTGAGACACCCAGGGCTGAGCAGCTTCTGCACTGGTGAATTAATCCATGTGCTGCAAGGGTGCATGCCCCCACACTGGAAAGAATGAAGTGTCTGTGCTCACAACTTTGCAGTTTCCCTGTGTATATTTCCCATCTGCCTGCTCATCAGCATCCTTCATCATATTTCTTTATATTTGAAACAGCAAACATAAATGTTTTCTTGCATTCAATGAATCATTGCAGCAAATGACTGAACCTGACAAGTAAATCATGGGACCCACCAATGTCAAACTTAGCCAAGTCAAACAGAAGAGTGGGTACCGTGTTTGCAATGGGCATCTGAAGTGGGGGACCCATCTTGCAGGGCTGAACCTATAGGATCTAATGCTAATGCCAATCAGAGAGTCTAGAAATTGAATTGTAGAAATTGAAATTTGGCTGGTGGCAAGGAAGTAGTTGGTGTGGTGAGGATACTCACATACCTTCACCTCTACATGCAAATGTACCCATGCCCCATTACACACCCGTTCACAACCCCGACTAACATACTCACACCCATGCACACATACCTCACATACTACACACACAGACTCATACTACACAGAAGTACAACAGGCACACCAATACCCCCTAAACTTCCCATGTGCACACACATCGACACACCCTACCCTCTTCCTGCACATG
>JAOXYA010000015.1:26419759-26436733 GCA_028565675.1 Sorex palustris
TCTTGTGCAGTTAATTTAGTAGAAAGGCAGAGAATCGCTGCAGGAAACACTTTCTCTTGTTATGCACCCCGCAGCTAAAATACCTTGTATACCTTTTCTTTTTTTTTTTTTTGAAGGAACAATAACTTGGCTGAAGTGATAAATTTAAAGCTTATGTGGTTTTAGGATGGCACCTCAGCTAAATTATTGCCGAGCTAGTTTCTGTATTGAGAGACACACATGTGAGAATGGGCAAGCAAGCTTCCCCCCTATCTTTCTAAGCCTTTCAGCATCGACCCACCCCAACTACTTTTTAGATTAACTACACATTATCTAGCCCAAAGAAATGAACACTTGGAATATCACTGCTTTCGTGTCATTGGCCTCCCACTCTATTCTGACTAGGTTGTTTTATACAAGGCAGGCAACCCAACAAAAGGGGGACATACTTTGTTCTATCTCCGCTTGAAAAATGATGCATTGGGACTTGACATTATCTAGCCCCCAGGTCAGGAAAGTTAAATTGAGTATCATGTGTTCTCCAGCGGCCTTAAAGCAAAGTCCATCACTCCCGTTAATTAGAGATGTTCTGTGGGTTCTGCCTGAAATCACCTTGGTTGCTTGCTCCAGCTCTCACCTGACTCTAATTAGTCCCCTTGGAACATTAACCCAGCTCCCTCCTCCCGTCACCATCTCTACCTCATGATTCATCTCATTAGAAAAACTGATAAGTGGGCTACTAATATCTGCTAGGTAAGATGTACAATTGTGGGTTCACCACTAAGCAGTTTGCTAATGATAAAGGATGGAGTTCCTTATGGCAAGCATTACAGAGTATCATTGCTTAGTGCCCTTTAACTTGGGTAATTAAGCACGTCAACAGTACAGATAATTTTTTTCACAGTGGGGGTTAAGGAGAAGCTGGAACAAAAAATATACCTTGCCCTCGCTGAGCTGACATCTCAATAAAGCATTTAAGCAGACTTAATGAAGGCACTTTACATATTGATAGCCAAGTGGAAAGTACTCTGTGGCTTCCTGATTTCCGAACAAACTGCACTTATAGAATTCTTTAAACTCAAGCAAAAGGTATATGGGTAGGGGGTAGGGACCATAAGAGACCCCTAGCCAAAGATCGGCATGCCCTTGTCTCTGTAACATGTGAAAGTATTATCTTACATGATCTCTGCAGATGCCAGTAAGGTTTTGAATCTTGGGATGAAGAGACGTTGTATTGGATGGTCTGGATAAGCCACTCGTAATTACAAGAATCCTAAAGGCACCAGTCAGAGGCAAATGGATCCTTTTATAGGAGAATGGTCAGACATTTATCAAAGTTGCTAACTTTGAAGATGAAGAGAAGAAATGCAACAGTCTTGGAAAGCTAAAAAAGGCAAGGAGACTACTTTCTGCTCCCACTTCTGGCAGGAATATAGCCTAGTTAACAACTTGATAGCCAGTGATACCACCATGTGGGATTCTGGAGTCCAGAGCCACAGTATTAAAATCAGTATTGTATCAAGTCACTCCATATGTAATAATTTTATCAAACAGCAGTTGAAAATATGAGAATTTTTTTTTCAGAAAAGCTCTCTCAGTAGACAGACCATACCACGAGACATTGTTTTTTTATGGTGTTCTTAGATACATCTATATCTGGTGTCTGGTAGAAGCTCCACAATTATTTGTTGAATCAATATTCTTTTATTGATAACCTACTAGGTGTAAGTGAATTTATAAGTGTTCCAGTCATTTGTAAGTGGGAATGATCAATCAAATAAATCAAGACAATTACTAATTTAAACCTCACAGTCATACAAAAGAAACTAAAAATTCAAATCAGAGCCCACTATCCAGTGGCCTAAGCTGTGGCCACAAAATACTTCTAATTTCTGCAGTCATCATCTACCCCTGATTAGAACTTTCAAACTATTTTGCTCTAATTACCTGTAAATCATCTAGATTTTTCAGATCTCCAAAGTGAGAGTAACTTCCTATTGTTTCTTAGAAGGAAAATATGAGAACAATTTTAAAAAATGCACTTGGTAGAATCCAGGGGAGGGGGTGTTTCACCAGTTAAATGCAGGTGCCCACATGAGTTCATGAGACCTTAAGTTTAATTCCTAAGGCTACCCACATGTTTAAAGCATGCAGTTTGAGGTTCTGGTTTCACACAGTGTGCATCTCTGGTTCACAGAGAGTTATCTGCAGGTGCTGAAACTAAAAGGTGTGTAAGCACTAGGTCAGGAGCAGTATGGCCAGGGAACACAAGTGCAACTGAAGTATGGACCCCTATAAGAATGACAGCCTAGTGCTTAACCCCTTCTTTCCACCAAGCATTGTAACAATAGTAACAAAGAAAAGAGCAAACGTTGCAAAATTTATTTCTAAAAATGCATATTTTTTTAATTTTCCATCTGCGTCCCACAGTGTTTAATAGGTCTGGCCTGGGTGCCAGCCCTCTCTTGCATGAGCTCGTCTAGGCTTACTAACCACTGTGGACCTCAGATCCAAGAAGAGTTTTCCATTTCCTGGTGGAATGTATCTGGAGACAAGGAAGCATTTGGGGGGAACGTGTTTGCATAACCAGCTCCACGGTGCTTTATCTAAAATTGTAGGCCTCCTCTTTCCAATTTTTTTTTTGAAGGAGAATGTTCCAGGCTTAGCGGCTATCATCTGAAGGAAGCATCTTCTAGAGATTCTGACTCTTGGGACATAGATTTTGTGACGTTGGGAGTCTCACTGTTCTCTTCCAAGTGGGGTTGTCTTGGTGGTTTCAGCAGAGTCAGACAGTCAGATGGTTATTTTCATGTTCTGGAACTAGGAGCATTTGCAGTGCATTGCGTGTGATGGGTGATCTGCTCATCTGGGCAGGGCATATGATAACAGAGGATCTGATGCTCATTGAATGTGACAATCCAAGAAAAAGTGTGCAGGAGATGCTAAGGTTAGTCCAAGAGTGGACTTCTTATAAGTTGAGAGTAGGAACACAGGTGGTCAGTTGGTGAGCTTTGCAGAGCACCCTCAAGTTGGCCATCAACTGGACTAGTTCTCTGGATTCTAGAAAGACAACCAGGAGAATTTGACTTTTTCCAAGAGAACATCAGACGGTCCTTTGTAGATATTAAAATATTTCTAGGGGGCTGATGGGCTTCCCTGATGTCCCAGCTCAAAATAAATAACATCGGACACTGGACGTCCAGTCCTGCCTCCCTTTCAGGGGTATTTGGTACATAACACTTTTGCTTAGGATCATGACACGTGAAACTATGAGTCAACATGTCAAAATTTTTGATTTTCAAAATTTTTACTATTTTTACTATTTTACTTTTGTTTTTTACTATTTTATTATTTTATTCACTATTTTATTTTGCTATTTTGCTATTTGAACATTTTTACTATTTTTACTGGAGCGATAGCACTGAGGGTTAGGCGTTTGCCTTGCACGCAGCTGACACAAGTTCTATTCCTCCGTCTCTCCCAGAGAGCCCAGAAAGCTACTGAGTATCTCGCTCACAGGCAGAGCTTGGCAAGCTCCCTGTGGCTTATTTGATATGCCAAACACAGTAACAAGAAGTCTCACAATGTTACTGGGTCCACTTGAGCAAATCGATGAACAACAGGAAGACAGTGCTACAGCGCTTATTTTCCATACTTACTATTATTAAAAACAAATTTAAATAGGGAACTGGAGAGTTAATGCAGAAGTTAAGGCACTTGCCTTGCAGGGGGTCACCACTGGAACATCATAGGGTAGAGCTCCAAGTACCACTGGGGTGCACTGATTAATCCCTAGAACCTCTCAACACCAAAGTAACCCAAGTAACACAACCTGCTTGGGGCCCTCACAACCTGCTGGGCTGAGAACTGCATGGATGGGTCCCGGCTTTTTGGCAACCAGTTGGGAAGCACCCCCTCCCCAAGTGGAGGCCTGGTTTGTAGCTAAGCAGTAGAGCACTTGCATATGAGAGGCCCTGGATTTAATCCCCAGCATCTCCAAAAAAAGAGTCTTTTAGTTAAAAATATACAAAAGACACATGAAATATTTTTAAGAGTACACAAGTTAAAAAAAAGTCTTCTAAAATAATGAGAAAGACTGTGTAGAAGACTGTTTTGTATTTGTCAGTCATGAATCTAATGTTTTTTCTTACTTTAATGTATTTATTCCTCAAAATAAACCCATAAAGATATGCATCATTGGTAGCTTCACCATGGACTAAAAAAAAAAAAAATCACACAAACAAGAGATAAAAAAAACACACAACAAAAGCAGCTTGTCTAAGACATCATGCTTTATGAACATCACCTGTGGAATGCAATCAGTGCTGTCTGACACAATCAGTTAACAATTACATGGCCCTAAATGACCTTTACTATAAGGGGTCCTGTAATACTTCCCTTTTCAAGATCCTGAGGTTTATTTGTTTTTTGTTTATTTGTTTGTTTGGTGAAACAGCTCTTTAAAACCCAGTGAAAACCATGGATCAACTTGCCGGCAGAAGATACTGTACATTTTTATAGTATATATTTTAGAAAAGAAGTAAAAAGTGTTAGGGGCCTCTAGTATACTAGTTATGTGGGAGAGTGGTATTGTTATTTATTCAAAGTACAAACTCAATAACACTGAAGACATGAGATCTAAACTTCAACCACCGAACTCTGAAACGTGTCTGTCAAGACTCATCTATCAATAACTTTGTAAATCACGACCCATTAATTACAGATAAATAAGCATTGTGGCACTGTTCTCCCGTTGTTCATCAATTTGCTCGAGCAGGCCTAGTAATGTCTCCATTGTGAGACTTGTTGTTTCTGTGTTTGGCATATTGAATACATCATGGGTAGCTTGCCAGGCTTTACCGCACGGGTGAGATACTCTCGGTAGTTCGCCATGCTCTCTGAGGGGGGCGGAGGAATTGAACCTGGGCAGACCGTGTCAGCCGCATGCAAGGCAAACACCTTACCTGCTGTGCTATTAAAAAAATTAAAAAGAAAATATCAGTCTAGGGATAACAACCCTGGAATTGTAATTAGTGGGGAGGGCCCCAAAACATTGAAATTCTAGAGTCAAGATCACAATCAAATTACTTTTTTTCTTCCTTTTTTTGAGCTGGAGATAGAACCCAGAGCCTCAGAAATGCAAGGCATGCACTCTCTGCCACTGGTTTCTCTTTGTCCCATCCCCTAATTACATTTCTAATTAAATTGATTTGATAGAGAAAGATGTTTTCAGTAGTCAATTAAGTGTTTTCATTTTTTCCCCTATCATTTATTTCTTGATCTTTGGCACCGAGGTACCCTAATGGTTTTCACTATTTAAATTTCATATATTGAAAATATTATGTTTGTTTTAAGATGCTATGGATAAAACACAAGCACGAAACCCAGATCCTTTCCATCGGGGGGACAATATTCTTTCTATTTATTTTGGTAGCAGTAATAGGAATTGAATTCGAAGCAAAGGCAGGCATTTTACAATTGGGCTAAATCCCCTGGTTCATTTTATTACCTAAGTGGGAATGAAGGCTGCATACCTGGCAATGCACAGTGGCTAATCCTGGTTCCATTCTCAGGGGTCGCTCTGAACAGCACTTAGAGGACCAAGTGCTGCCAGGAACTATATTTATTTCAGCAGTCTATACTAGCAATGGCAGATTATGCTATCGTGATGTTAACGAATTTCAAAACATCTGAATGTTTGAGGACCAGCAGTCCATCAGACAATATCTATGATATTTTGTACTATGAGATATTGTTACCAAGAGGCAAAAATTTAAGTAGCACTTGACCCACAATACAATAATGGATTTGAGCACCATCCCCAGTACATAGTTGCTGGCAGGGCCTTTCCATTCTTCTACATTGTTTCATCCAGAACTACCTACAAAAAAAGTATTCTTCCCTTCTATGTATGGATGAGCGTTTTGATTTTACATGGATCCTAGGTTATGAAAAATGAAAATCCAGATATCCTTGACAAGTGAATTCCAATATAATATTGTGCATGAAATGATAAGCTAACCCTCTCTTTTTCTCTTTCTTGTTTTCCCCATATCCCCTCTCAATTTACTTACATAATAACAATATATAAAAACAAAACTTTGACTCTGGTTCCTTGTAATATTTTATGAAAGAGAAACCTTAGTAGAGAGTGCTCCTCATCTGAAGAAAGGCATCCCTATTGCTAGTACCTATCTGCATCTTTAGAGTTGTGAGAAAGAAAATGATTGCTTATTGTTAATAGGGATTTAAACAGGAAAGAGAGGCAAAGAGAGGTCTTGGCAGAAAGAGACAATGATGAACTTACAAAGAAGGAAGGCACGTGATTTAAGAAAGCAGAGCAAATAATAGGATTTTAGCATTCCTAAAGGGAGATTGTAGCCTAACACAATATGAACATACTGTGTTCAGACTGAGTGCTTATGCAATATTTGTCTGTGGTTACCATGGTCTGACCACTGGAGTGAGGTATAAAACATGGTTTTTGTTAGGTTCCTTATTATTGACAAACCTACATGAGTACAAAAATCTAGATTACTACTGTTAACATTTTACTCGTTAAAAAGAAGAAAATAAATAGAAAGTAACTCTTCATAGAGTATCACAGTAGGGTGTACATTTATGTGAGAGATGGTATATCATAAATTCACAATTGAGAATTCAGACTGGGGAACAATTATAATAGAATTTCCTAAGCACAATGAAAAAGGTTAGGTGTACCATCTGCAAGAAAAACTTGGAGGAGTTTCTGAGCACTGTAAAGAACTCACCTCATCTTAGCATCCCACTTTGTTTATTTTGGAAGAAGCATAACTTATACCTCCCTTAGAGAAGTCTTATTATATGGGCATTTGAGCGGGAAAAAATGAAAGCGTAAAGAAACAGTCTTCAGTAGAATGCTTGCCAGTGGGGGTGGGGTGGGGGGGTTGAGAAAGGACAGGGAGGGGAACATTAGAACAATGGAGGAAGGAAGTGGTCACATTGATAAAGGGGGTGCTGACAGGTGGTAAATGTTATGTATGAAGCCCTATGAGTATCTGTATCCTAATTCACCGTGCCACAGGGCAAAATGATGCCAGACATAGAGGCAGGATCAGCTGATAGGAGGGAAATTTGGGACATTGGAGGAAGGAAGTGGAGACTAGTGAAGAAATCAGTGTAGGAACATTGTGTAACTGAAATTCAATAATGAATAACTTTGTAAATCATGGTACTTTAATTAAAAAAATACATTAAAATATGAAGTTCCAAACAATTCTTTCTCATTCAGACCAGTGTAGGGGATAACCCTGAATTAGGATTAGCCTAATTATCTACTTGGAAAATATCACAGACAACATCCATGGACAATTTCTGGGACTTGAGGGTAGAACTGGGTACAGGGTAATTATCTGTAAAGAAGTTTACTAATAAAGTCAGAGGTGATTAATGTTTGCTGGAGAGAGATGATTACTGGTACTCATGACTATGAGCTCTGATAAATATGCTATTAGGTCACAACCTAAGCCATGGAATAAAGAAGATATAGATCACTCTTTCTCTTCCCGCCCCCTCGTGTGTGTGTGTGTGTGTGTGTGTGTGTGTGTATGTATGTGTGTGTGTGCATACCTAACTCTATCTTTTCCCCGGCAAAGATGACTCCCAGTTTTTGTTTTATTTTCTTCTCTTAAAATAAGGAGGAAAGGGTTGGAGAAATAGTATATAGCAAGTAGGGTGCTTGACTTGTACATGGGTATTCCACATTAAATCCCCAGAATCCCATATGCTACCCTAAATGGTGCCAGGAGTAATTCATGAGTGAAGAACCAGGAGTAACCTCTGAGTACCCCCAGGTGTGACCCCAAAACAAACAAGAAGAATGAGAGGAGAGGAGAGCTATAACCAGCCTATCTGTGACTTCTTACTGGAAGGGAACTGGTTCTAGGAAGAAGTATCTGAGTATCCTAATCATGAAATAAGAGTAGGGACATATTTTTAAAAAAACAAAGCAAAACTAAAAGCTGGTCTCAGAATTCCCAGAACATCATATTTTCTAAATTAAATTAAATAAGCTAAGTAAACCTACCTTATTTTCAAAAAGAGGCAAATTAGAGTCTATATTATGAAAAGAAGAGAAATATGCATTGAAAAGTGTTTCACATTATTAAAAATTCATTCATTGCTCCTTGGCTAGAAACATATATGGGAGGCTACAATAGTGTGAACAGGAGAAACAAAAGAAAACAAGAAAATGAGAGACTATGAGGAAAATGTCTCAGAGATCAGAGGCAGAAAGAAAGGGATAGATTAAAATCTAATAAGAAAGTAAATAGAGTCCAGTGAACTGAAGGGAAGATAAATCACTCTTTCTGATTATTTTCCAACTATATTATACACCTGGGCTGAACATACCACATCCCTGGTTGATATTATTTTACCAGTTTTATCAACATTCCCTTCCATTAAAGTCACACCAGACTTAGTACAATCAGTGATGGACTGCGTATATGCCAAGTATATGCCTTGTATAACTATTA
Source organism: Sorex palustris (assembly GCA_028565675.1). Taxonomy (NCBI): domain Eukaryota; kingdom Metazoa; phylum Chordata; class Mammalia; order Eulipotyphla; family Soricidae; genus Sorex; species Sorex palustris. The sequence goes on from JAOXYA010000015.1 coordinate 26,428,255, forward strand.
AAGTTAAAATTAAGAAATTGGGGCAGAAGTATTGAGTAGCTCTAAAGATTGCCAAGGATCCAAGATTACCATGCACACACAAGGAACTTCTGCAGATAACTTGTAGGTACGAAGAGTAAACCAGCTGAATTGTTATTTCTGGCCACCATTGACAAGGACCTTAAATGGAAAATTTAGAAGATCCCTGGAGTACCCATCATCTACTTTTTTTTTTAATCGAATTACAGCGAGATACACAGTTACAACGTTTTTTTGTGGTTGAGTTTCGGTCATATCATGTTCGAACACCTGTCCCTGCACCAGTGTACATTTCTCACAACCAATGTTCCCAGTTCCCCACCCCCATCATGACAAATAATCCTCTTCCTCTTCCTCCATCCCCTCCTCCTCTTCCCTCTTTCTCCTCCTCCTTCTCCCATTCTCTCTTTCTCTTTTCTTTTGGGCCTTATGATTTGTACTACAGATACTGAAAAGTTATCAGTATATCCATTTTTTTATTTTATAAAGTATTTCACAATATTTGATTACATTTAATATTTGAACACCAATCCCACCGCATTTACACTTTCCCACCACCATATTTCAGATGTTTCCATCCTGAACCCCAAACCCTGCCCTAAAGCAGAACCAAAATAATTTATTTTGTATTGTTTGTTATTAAAAAATACTGAAAATGCTACCAAAAGTATATCCTTTTACCTATTTTCAACACTCAGTCCCATTATCTACATTTCTAATAGCAGTTTTGGTATTGAGTCATATGATTGTGGATTCCTTTAGTTCTAGTTCTTACAAGACAAAGTAGTACTCCTTCCTTTAACTTTTTCTGCTGTTAGCTCACTAAACACACTATTGCAGGTATGTGAATTATCATCTCACCCATCCATTAGTCTGTTTTTTAGTTAAATACAATTTTTGATTTTGTTTTGAAAACAATAGTTTGTATCTTTACATATTTTACTGCATCTTTTCATAAATCAGATAGGTACTTACATCAAAGGAAGTAATTTATCAATATGTTAATAGTATACTGGGTTCCAGTGAAGAATAGTAAAATAAATGTTTCCCTTACACCTTACAATGTTCAAAAATAAGCCATAACTTTGGGCAAATATGATAGTTTTGAAATTTACCGTTAGCCCTCTTGTGTAAATTCTCACTGTTACTACATATAGATGCAGCATTTTAGTGAGAACCCACTACCCACAAGAAGTAGAATGAAAATGGGTGATCTGAACTGACAGATCTCACAGGTGCTTTCAGAGAAATTGTGCAGAGGACATCAAAAAAAAAAAGGAAAAAAAAGAGAAAGGCAGCCTGATTACTGCTGGCCACTCAGTGCAGAGTCAACCTTTAACCAGACTAGCAGGCTTTTAGGTTGATTAATACTTTAATTTTGCAGCTAAGAAATTACAAATTGAAAATATCTATTAGGTCATCTGGCTTGGCACTTCCACAATTACAATATGCATTATGACATATAATTATCATCAGTGAGAGGAAAGGTAAAAAATTTAACCTCTGCCGTTTACCATGACATATCCCAATTTTCTTTGGCTGGTAAAGTCACTCCGAGAGGTCTTTTAGATTTAGTACTCTTCTCCTGCCCGTGTCTTATGCTAATTCCCCCATAATTCGTGGATGATAAATGGAAGTGGGAAATGGGTCTCAAATGGAAGCCACGGCAGCCTGGCATTGTCATCCTTCTGTAACTCAGATCCACCCACACATTAATCATAGTAGCCACGATTTCTCTGTGATCCAGAGTTTCTCCTGAAACACTTTTCTTGTTATGAACATTCACTTTTTCTCAACCCAAATGCATAGTCTTAGTGTGAGTTTGTCACCCATACCAGGCTTAATGTTAATCTAATAGCACCTACAAGCACCTACACCTTCACTCTCTTGACAATTAAGCTTGGAACAAATATTCTAAAGAATCATGAAATGCCAACTTGGACTCAACTTCTTTCTCTTTCTGGCACATGGACAGACCCACTTGGTTTGTTCCTTTTCCTGGAAAACATTTCTCCTGTGCGACTGACTTGTCATTGTTCGGACTTCAGTTTAAATGTCACGTCTTTAGAGTGAGCTCCTGACATCTCTATAGCAAAGCTCAGCCATTCTGATTATATTAACTTTATTTATTCTTCAGAGACTGCGAGTGGCACCATGTGTCATTTTGTCATATTTACTCAAACCATTACTTATATTATTTCATTCTCCAACTAGAATGTTTATTCCAAAGGGCTGGTACTTCTGAGATTTTAACCACCAGCACTGAAGATAATACTAGTCTCTATCCAATATGTATGTAATGAATGTATCAGTGGAGAGATGAGATAATGCTTGAGACAGCAGTAACTACAAGTCTTTGACATTTTCTATTTAGAAAAGAATGAAGGATACTTTTATTCTCTCCTTGACGGTGAGTCCTGGCACTATGATGAACTCCCACATCTCATGGCATTCTTGAATCTCAGAAAGCTCTGCAGATATACCTCTGTATAGAAAACAGCACAAACATGCTATTGCATTATTAGTTCTCTGACATGGTTTTGTTTTTGTTTTTTGCTTTTTGGGTCACACCCGTAATGCACAGGGGTTACTCCTGGCTTTGCAATCAGCAATAACTCCTGGTGGTCCTTGGGGGAAACAATATGGGATGCTGGGAATCTAATCCAGGTTGGCCACGTGCAAGGCAAACGCCCTATTTACTGTACTATCACTCTAGCTCCTCTCTAACATGGTTTTATGTGGCTAATAAAGATGAAAAAATTTAGTACAAACATATCAATAAAATAAAAAATCAGTGCGAATTAAACAATATCTTACAGAAGTCAAGACACTCTGTCAGTGAGAACATGAGACAAAGTCAAGGAGAAGGTCAAGTCAGGGGGTGAATTCTCATCCTCCCAATTGTAAAATTGAATAACTTTAATTTAGCCACCAAAAGTATAGTTTTCCCATGGAGACATTTATTACAAGCTTTTCTTTGACAAGGATTGTTTTGATCAGGTAAACCTGGTTTCAAAAGTTTCTCATGCCCGTTCTTTAACTAACTGTTGAGGTTTTAACTCCTAGTACCTCAAAATGTGAACATTTTGTAAACTAGGGAACTGTAAAGATAGCTACTTAAGAAGTCATACTGGAAGAGGGTGGGCCCTTAATTCAATATAATCAGTGTTCTTTTACCATGATGATGTGAAAACACACACATAGACAATATCATGTCACGATACTTTGCAAAGATTATAGTTAGAAAATTTTAAGGAAAGAATGCTAAAGATAGAGGTCCGCAGAAGAGGCTAAGAGAAAGAGAATGGAATGTGTTTTATTCTAGAGTATTGCCCCCTGTAGAAACTGGCATGCAGATAAATGCATTTTACTTTAGGATCATTGTCCAAAACTCTTCTATTGTTTATATTCACCTCATTTGCTGTTCTTTATTACAGTCACTGTCACTGTTCTCCAGTTGTTCATCGATTTTTCTTGAGTGGACCCAGTAACGTCTCCAGTGTGAGACTTTGTTGTTACTGTGTTTGGCATATCAAATACATCACGGGGAGTTTGCCAGGCTCTGCGTGCAGACGAGATACTCTCGGTAGCTTGCCGGGCTCTCCAAGAGGAGCGGAAGAATCAAACTCGGGTTGGCCATGTTGGCTGCTTGCAAGGCAAATGCCCTATCTGCTGTGCTATCACTCCACCCTTTTGTTACGGTAGCCTTTGAAAAGAAATATATCCAGGAAGCATAGCTGCTAGAATATATTTCCAGGTAAAATCACCACTACTGTATTTCATCTCATTCCTCCTCATCATACCCTTTTAATCATTTCAACAAATTTCCTTTATTTCTCAGTATTTAAAAATTCTTAGCTATTGGCTTTTTATAGAACATATTTAATTGCTGCAATTTCATCATAAATCAATTTCTCAAGTCCTTAAAACATTTCTAATGCCAACTTTTGCAATGCTTTCCTATCACAGGGAAGTACTAATGAATTGCCTCCAACAGGAGACTGTCACTAAATTCCAGTTTCTGATATATTTAAACAAAATGACTTCCTCCCTGTTATATATCATAAAGTAAACCTGAATAACATACATGCCACTTTTCTTCTTTTATGTTTCATTTCTTCAAGGTGTGTTAGATATGTTCCACATATACTGGTCTACAGTTTAGAGACAGGATGATAGCAGTCTATTTATCTTTATGAAGAAACAAGTTTTCTGCCAATAGTGTTCCACATTGATTTGCTACTTTTAATTCTCTGAGGCCATTTGAAGAAGTTGCTGAAGAACTCTTTCCCATTTCCAGAACAATCCCTGGCTTGAATTTTTTCCCTACTATTTAGTGTCATTTATAAATTTTCATAAAATGATGCGACCTCTTATTCTCTAGTTCTCATTCTCAGAGAACCTGGCAGGCTACTGAGAGCATCCTGCCCGCATATATGCCTGACTGGGAACACCTGTAAAGGTGATTAGAGGCTGCCCAAAAGCCTCCATTCCTCTCGGAGAGCCCGGCAAGTACCGAGAGTATCCCGGCCGCATGGCAGAGCCTGGCAAGCTACCCCTGGCACACTTGATATGCCAAAAACAGTAACAATGATGTTCCTCATACCCCTTACCCTGAAAGAGCCTCCAATATGCCAATGGTCTAAACTAGAAGGACAGGGACAAATGAAGACGTTACTGGCACCCACTTGAGCAAATTGATGAACAACGGAGTGATAGTGATAGTTATAGTTATGCTTGATTGCTCTTTCACTAAAAACATTAGAAAGATCCACCATTTAGACTGATTTGTTGAGGACTTAAGGTCAGTATTACCTGAAGAAGAGTTATTCTTTGCCTCTAACAAAGTGGCAGGGCTACCAAATGGCCTCCAGGAATAGAAACTCAACAACAAATGATTCAAGTGCCAAGACCTGTGCTTGAGTTCAGCATTCAATAAGGAAATAGGCCTGAATCTCATTTAATAGAGCTTGATTATCTAATCATTTAGGAATACACACATAATTGCCGCATGCTTAATTTTATAGCAGATTTTTTGGGGGTGGCTTTTTTGGGTCACACCCAACAATGCTCAGGGGTTACTGGCTCTGCACTCAGGAATTACTCCTGTTAGTACTCGGGGAACCATATGGGATGCCAGTTATTGAACCCAGATCAGCTGTGTGCAAGGCAAATGCCCTACTTGCTATACTATTGATCCAGGCTCTAACAGAAATTAATATAAAAACAAGATAGAACATGGGTCTCCTTGAGCTTGTATATGACTAGAGAATTCTCTCTCATTTGTGAAATTTTTAGTTATTATTACTTAATACAGAATCTTGCCATTTTCTCTTTCTGATTTTCATGATGCAAATGTTAGTTCACTTGCTATTATTTATAGTGCACATAGAATTTTTCACTTTTTTTATTCACTTTTTATTTTTATTTCCTTAACTGACTCATTTCAAGTGCATTGTCTCCAATGTCTCTGAAATAATGACAATGATATCAGAGTGTAAGTCAGAGTCCACAGCTGGATTATTACAGACGAAGTCTTATATCAGATGCACAGATAAATGAGGCTCCTGTCATGTCCTTTGCTGGACTACTTCCGGGTCACTGTATAGGTTCTAGGGTAGGCGGGCTGGAATGACTGGGAATGGTTTGGAACTAAAGATTCAAATCTCTCTGTTTACAAGGTCAAACTGAGATCTGCAGAACTGACCCTGCAGCTAGTGTCTTTTGCTCTGTCCTTGATCAAGCAGCACTGCTTTTCAATTCTAGCTGTAAGGTTTTCACCAACTCAAGGGACATTTCAGGACTTTCTGACATTCAGGAAGGTGTCCCTTTTGTAGATCCTTAGACCTATACTATTGCTAATTGTCATTAGATGGGAAAGACTGGAAAAAAATATAGAACCTCAGCACTAGAAAGATAGTAAAAACATTAAGGCTCATGCCTTGCATACGTCCAACCCCAATTCAATTCCCAGCATCATATATCTACTGAGCATCACTGGGTAGAATGCTAGTAGTTCTAGAACACTTGTAGGTATGATAAAATGGGCTTCAGGAAACTGCCTGGGTGACCCAGGTAATCCCTAGAACCATAAGGCTCTAGGAGCATTGCATTCTTGGACCCTCACATTGGACTACTAACCAGTCTGGCTGAGAAGCACAGGGAAGCTCCCCCAGATCTCCTAAGCACTATCTGAAAGGCTCATGCATGCACATACACACATATACATACACATACGCACACACACACGCACACACACACTTTTAGTATTTTCAGGTTACAGCAGAGAGGAGCATAGAAGTACCTCTAGCTGGATTCATGGATACAGATTGCTGATGAACTATTATAGCAAGGGGTTGGGGTATGTATAATAACTTTTAGGATAGTCACTAAATGTGTCTCCTGTTGGGCTCCCCTGTGAGCAAAACTGCTCCCTGAATGTGACTCTGCTCCCTTACAAAGGGAACTGAGCATATGAAATAAGTTGATCAGTGCATTAGATAAGGAAGGGGGGGGGAATTCTGAAGTCTAGGCATAGCTCTATAGGTCTCTCTAAGGATGAATTTTTAGAGAAAAATAACATAACCCCCCCCTACCCAATAACAGAATATTTGTTGGAAGTTACCAGTTTCACTTTTGTATTCAATTGAAAAAATGTATATTTATCACAGTACTCTCTGCAAGACATATTGCATATTGTCCTTTTGAGATATGAAAAGATAAATGGGAATGGGGCCTCTTACAACAAATAGAAATCTGTTTTTATGAAGCTTTTTCCCATATGCAAGACTAGGATTTGACATCTCTCAAGAGTATCTTTCTCAACAACACTGACACCATGTAGAAAGGCAACAAATGATTCCCTTGATTGCCTTTGCTAATACAAATGCTTTTCTAATTTTACAACTTGCTTTTAACCTATTGTGTTGCATAAAAAGATTTAGCCAGAATATATCCCAGAACATCTTTTTCAAAGACAAGAGTGAGAGTTTACCTTGATGCCATGATCTGGCACAATACTGAATATATTCTATATATTAAGTACCTATGCATAGATAAATGAAGACAATCATTCATTAAAATTTTGTTCAATTTTCCATCTTTCTGTCCTCTCTTTGAAGAATCCCTATTCCATACTCAATATTGCAATTTTGGCCAATGTTTCATTACTACCAACATGGCAAGTTTTCTTTTTCTTCCTTATTTCTGTGAAAACTGTTTCATTTCCCTAGAGGTCTCTTGACATTTCTCCATCAAGCTCACCGGTACTTATCCATCAAGTGTCAACTTAGGTTGTCACCTCTTCTTCCTCTTTGCTCCTTTAGTTTCTTTCATTTCTGAATTAAAGTCATTTTCCCCAGGAAATATAGGACCACTATCTCAATACTTCATATCTTTAAAACATGTTGGAGCTTTGTCATAGCACAATTGCCACAGGAAATAACTAAATTATAGAGTCTGTGTCTAGCTTCTCTTTCACTATGAACTTCAAACTTCACTTCTTAAAAGTAACTTGGAAAAATATATATAACGTTTTAGAGTCTTATTTGGTAGAATAAATTATAGATTCTATTAAAATCATGCAAATTTTTTTGGGGGGGGTCACACCTGGCAATGCACAGGGGTTACTCCTGGCTCACATATTCAGAAATTACTCCTGGTGGTGCTCAGGGGATCACATGGGATGCTGAAAATCAAACCAGGGTCGTCCGCATGCAACGTAAAGGCCCTACCCGCTGTGCTATCACTCTAGCCCCAACATTGGCTGATTTTTCTAAGGGTAGAATATTTGAAAGCCTCTTTTGGTATTGCACTCATTTTTTTCTTAAGAACTAAACTGCTTTCTCCACACTGCCATAGTGTCTAACACCGCTTAACATGAGACTGAGACGCCTCCAGACCATAAGCATATACTTAAAACTGCACAAGTGCACCACCCATAATTTTTATAACTACAACAATAAAAAATCTAGTCATTTTTTCAATGACAAAATAGGAATTATGATGAGCTAATTGTGTCACACATTTCTCCCTCTTTGCAAGAGATGCAGCTTCTTTCTTTTGTCTAGTTTTAGAATACAATCTAGTTCAAAAACACTACTAATAAAAAGACCACAGTTACTACTCACACCAGTAACTGGTACCATTTTTTCCTCCTCACAAATTAAATATTATATTTCTGATACATTATATCATCCAGACGTCTGTGGTTATCATCAGGTAAAGAAGTTGAAACACCAATTTCAAGTCTGTAAAATTCATATCTCTTTGTGGTTAATGCTTCTGCAAACACTGAATTTGTATCTGTAGGGTAAGTACAGGTTTGATTCCTTTAAAACTCAAGTAATATTTGTAGGCCAATCAGAAAAACTTGGATGATATGTGTTTCTGTTTAAAGGACACAGACACATTATTTAATATACACTGTTGATTTTTTTTTTTTTTTTGCTTTTTGGGTCAC
>JAOXYA010000015.1:26465474-26479553 GCA_028565675.1 Sorex palustris
TATCAAAAGAAATAGCTTAAGTGAAAAAGTCCTGTTTCATTTATTTTATGTCAGTGGACTTTTGCACACAAATCACACTCAGTTCTGCATGAGTGTGATTCAATCATTCTAATACTTTTTAATGGTTCTCCTTTCAGCTGATCTACCAGAAGCTGTAAATTTGAATAAATTCTCAAAATTTATTGCGTTGGAAGTCAGCAGGATAGCATGGTTATTAGAGAGATTATGGGCTTTGCAGCTTCAGAGTCTAAATTCCCATAGAGTCTACAGTTGTAAAATTTTAGAAAAGCCACTTAACTTTTTTAAGTTGTCTCCTCATTTATAGAATAATGACTGATGATAGTACTGACAGGGCTTTTACCATCGTTATGGATGGCGAAGGTCACAAAGAAGGAAAACCCCAAACTTCTAAGGGAATCCATAGATAGGTAAATTGTAGAGTGATCTTATATATCATAAGAAATTATTTTATATAGAATAAACATCAATAATTATTAAAAACATTAAATATTTTAATAACAAACATTAAAAATAATCAAACATTAAACACTAATGAATAAATATTAAAAATAAACATTTATAAGGATGTAGCACTGTAGCGCTGTCCTCCCATTGTTCAATTTGCTCGAGCAGACACCAGTAACTTCTCTATTGTGAGACTTGTTATTACTGTTTTTGGCCTACCGAACATACCACAGGGAGCTTGCCAGGCTCTGTCGTGCAGGTGGGATACTCTTGAGTATCTTGTTGTGCTCTCCAAGAGGAACAGAGGAATTAAACCTGGGTCAGCCGCATGCAAGGCAAACTCCCTACCCGCTGTGCTAAACATATGTGTTGATTTTTATAAATGGTCTTCAGAGGGTTGAGAAGATGCCTCAAAGAATTACAATAAACATTTTGCATGCAGGAGTACTAGATTTGACCCCTAGAATAACTTGAATCAAATCTAGGGATTAAAAAGCAATGCTGGAAGTGTTCCCCCCCCCACTCCCTCGCAAAATCCACCCACAAAAATAGTCTTCAGAAGAAAGAAGAAAATAAATTACTACAACATTTCATCATTCAATGTCATATAATAAAATTACACCAGTTGCAGATACTTGTGTATTGATTCTAGCTCAAAAATACTAGGAATTTCCTGAGTGATAGGAGTATTTTTGTTACTCTCAATGCAATGAAATGTCTTCACCCTCCTGGCCTGTCAAGAACTTTGAGCTGAAGGCTAGTCGATGGAAAAATCCAAACAAGTGATTGGAAAGTTGGAACTTTTAGGGTGAGATGCTGAAGACTGAATTTAAACATGGGGGCAAAGACTGAATCAACATAAGTAGGAAATTAACTCTTGATAAAAGCTCTGAAACAGAAGACCATGGAGATCCCGGTTTGGTAATAAAACAGAGTTTTGAGAGACAAAGTTGGGGACACATCCTGTCACCCGCAAGGACATGAAGTTCTACTCTCAGGACCCTACCAGTATTACCCCTTGGTGTGTTTCTTCCTCTAGCTACTCATTTATATTTTTGGGCGGTGAAGGGGATGAGGAATACTCACCAAAAGTGCTCTGGAAGTCAGGACTCTTCACTATTGATTTTTGGCCAACCTGGAAACTTGGTTTAGTGCAATAGTCTTAGGTTGTGATGTGGCATATGTCCTGAAGTCCGAGCACAGTAATAAGGCTGCTCCAGTAGTACTGGGGGCCTCCAGAGCAACATGTGGCATTGCTCAGAGTCCTCTAGATTTGCACCCATTGATGTGATGTCCTGGGTACCACTTGGTGCTGGAAATCAAAACCCGAGTTGAATATGCACAAGTACTATACTATCTCTCAACCATTCATCTGCATCTTTTATGACAAATTACAAGCCTAGCAGTTTCCTGAGTTCTGTAAGTCACTGTGAAAAATGACCAAATCTGGAAGGGATATTATGGATTGCAGAAATCGCTGAAATTGTAGTCATGCTAGCTAAGCAAGGATGCAGAGTGTTCGGAGTCCCCTGCAACTTGAAGCTGGAAATAGGTGGGAGTAGTCTTCCGACACGGGTTCCCTGAACTTGGGATCAGTGCAAAGCTTAGTGTCAGAACTGAACTGAATAGTGAGAAACCCAGTTGATGTTGGAAAGCTGCTGTTAAAACGCACACTCCTCTCATGTTTCACCCATTCTTTTTATGAGTTTCTTTATTTTGACTTTCAGGGATTTCTCCTGACTCTGCACTCAGAAATTACTTCTGTCGGTGCTGGGAGACCATACAGGATGCTGGGGATTGAACCTGGGTTGACTGTTTGCAAGGCAAATGCCTTACCAACTGTAGTGTCACTCTGGCCCCTCCACTCATTCTCAACAAAAGAAAGTTGCAAACTAAAGCCTGTATCACAGACTTTACACCCTTTGCCTGAAAGCACTAATAATCACCAGTTAAATACATGCTGGTTGTGTAGAGATCGCAGTAAGCTCAGAGCCTCCCTGATTTCTCCTTCCATTTATTTAAGTTTGGCATTTAAAATCACTGTCACTTGTCACTGTCCTCCCATCGTTCATTGATTTGTTCGAGCGGGCCCAGTAACATCTCCATTTTGAGACTTGTTGTTACTGTGTTTGGCATATCAAATACGTTCACAGGTAGCTTGCCAGGCTTTGATGTGCGGGCGGGATACTCTCGGTAGCTTGCCGGGCTCTCAGGGAGGGACAGAGGAATCAAACCCGGCTCACCCGGGCTGGCTGCACACAAGGCAAATGCCCTACTGCTGTGGTATTGCTCCAGCCCCTGAATTCTAATATAATCAACTTCAGTCATGGTAATCAGATAACTGGGAAGTACTAGAAATGGTGAGATTAAGGTTCTTAACAAAGCTTTATTGTTGTTTTTCAATCTAATTGAAAGAGCCAGGAATGTGAGACTTAGGGTGTGTGTGTGTGTGTGTGTGTGTGTGTGTGTGTGTGTATGTGGTGGAGGTGGGGGGGGTAAAGCACATAACCCTCATGCAAGGGACCTGGGTTTAAGCTTTGGCATTGACCAAAACGTGTAAATGTAAATTTTAAATTTATATATTGCCCTAGTATTTTCCAGAATCTTAAGATTATTATGTTTGAAGGTCCCAGGGGATTGACTCATATTGTCAATATTTAGGGTTCACTCATTGTCAACACTATACGTTGCCATCTTCTAATCCATGGAAACGATCACAGCTCTTCAGAGAACTTCATGTTCAACACTTGCTGTGGAGGACAATGGTTGAGATACAGAACATTTCATCTGACAACAAAAAAACTCTGCAAGCACTGCAATCTTGCTGGTGACAAAAAGGGTGCTTTCTTTCTTTAGAAGCTCATTAATTTCAAAAGGACAAACCAGAGAAGTTCAAGCCTTTGCTGGAAAATATGCAATCGTTACATAACAGATTCTTACTAGATAGGAGCAAAACAGTTTTCTCAGAACTCAGTAAATCCTATCCAAAGTGTTCAGAAGAATTTCTGCAAAGCACACTCTTTGTCACAAGAAAGCCAGAAATCTGTTGAAGATTTTATAGCAGGCTCTTGATGCAGCTTCTTTAGAAGAAATGGATTAAACATGAATCCTAAAGCTAACTATACTCTCTATCTCTCTGTCTCTGTTTCTCTCTATCTCTATGTTGCTTTGGTGGTGTTAGTCATTTTTACATGGCTTTATTTAGCTCAGAACTTAACAATTCTGTTTTTTTCATAATTATTCTAACACAAAATGAAACATAACAGCTCCATTTAAGGTATCTTAAAATATTTCAGTATATTACTTTTTACCTAAGATACCAATGAATCTTCCAATGAATTTGATTGTGGTTAGGTATCAGTTTTGCAAGGTAAACTGAGAGAAAAATAAGTGATTACTTTAATATTTAAACTTATATGCAAAATTGCTACAAAAAAGATTCCACAAAGGAGAATCATATTTAGATAGCACATGTCCCAGAAACTTGCAGAACAAAGGATGGCCTTTCATGCCCTAAAATTTTGTCCAGCACCTTTTCTATAAAATGGCATCACTGCAAGATCAAACGTAACTGCCAATCTAGCCCTTGTTTGTATCCAAGAGATGCTGCTACTTGACATATGAAGCCAGACTGACAATAAGGCAAGAAATGTCATTGTGAGCAGACACATGAGCTCTGATATATGTGAACATGAGCAAGAAAAGTCGCAAGAATTCATGAAGATACAAGATATGCTTGCAATAGTTGCTCCTGTCCCGGGAATCACTGAAATGAAATCAGGCATATTGATTTGGGAGGGGGGATTCCTCTCTGTACCTTCTTTTCCATTTCCAAGTTTTATCAGGGTCGAAGGAAAGCAGTGAAATGTTTGTATGGTGCTGGAGGGATGTTTAAGATCAACTTGGAACACTGGATTTTGCATTGCTCCCAAGAACACGATCTCCCCACATCTTCTGTCTCTCTGAGTAGTATCACCAATTCCTTCAGAATTGAGAATCCCTGGTGATGACTTCCACATAGAGTGGGCTATCAAAAACAGACACCAAAGGGTTTTCCATTCTATCTGGAAGTCAGACCCGGGGGACTAAATTGGAATATCGCCCTTCTTGAAAGTGCTCTGCAAGTGGTCATCCAGGCTTTTTTTTTTTTATCTCATTTTGCAGCACCTTTTAGAAAGTTAAGCAAGAGAGGTATCCCTGCAAACCCTCACTGCCACAGGCGCTGAGAAAGAGACACAACAGTAATAGTTTCTGTCACAGAACATAACAGCCTCTGATGGCTTTTCCATGGGAGTTATAAAAGTGAGGCTAACACACTCTGTGTGAGCTCTCGCTCGCCTCAGCCACCAAGATGCAGAGAAGCTCATAGATACTTTCTTCCCAGCAAAGGCCACAGCTGCCAACTCCACAGGGAGGTCACCATGGGTGTCCTCTGTGTACTTAGAGGTAAGAGCAGACCAGGAGAGAGGTCCTTGCACACACTGGGCTTATAACTCCGGGTGACCCTCCTGGGCACAGAAGGTCAGGATCTGTGAGTGCAGATATTTTCACTTGCTCGCGTTTCTGTGGTTGTTTATTGTCGTGGGTTTCTTCAGTTGATTTCAGTTTCTTTTGTGGGATCTCTCACACATTTGTTAACTGACTTAAACTTATTGCTGGGGAAGGGGAAAATGAATAAAGGAGGGTCTTTCTAATTAATTCTTCTCCAGTGTGAGTAAATTTGAACAGTGCAAGGCCTAAAGGTTCTGTCCCACCTTGCCTTATCCCCAATTACATCCACTTTGAGCTCTTCTGGGACCATCAGTGACTTCTGGTCTCATATTTTATCTCTTATTTATGACTGTATTTTTTCAAACATAGGACAACTGCTTTTAAATATGACTAGACTTAGACTCTCCTCTTAGAAAGCATCTTTTTTTTTTTGGTGGGGGGAAGGGGGGTCACACTTGGCTCTGAACTCAGAGATCATTCCTGGTGGGGTTTAGGAGACTGCATGTAGTGTGAGAGATCAAACCCAGATCTGTCTTTTGCAAGACCCACCCTCTACCCACGGTACTATCTCTTTGGCCTAAGAAAGCAACTATTTACTCAGAACTGTTATTTTGCTGTCTCTTATCAATGGAACAATGCCCAGTGAAAACTTGCTGGAAATGGAAATTTTGTGTTTCTAACCTACTGAATTAGGAATTGTGGATAACAGGCACAACAAAAGGATTTCTTTTTTCTTGCTTTTTGGGCCACGCCTGGTGATGCTCAGAGGTTACTCCTGGCTCTACACTCAGGAATTACTCAGGAATTACTCCTGGTGGTGCTTGGGGATGGGATACTGGGAATCCAACCTGGGTCAAACTTGTGCAAGGCAGATGCCCTACCCAATGTACTATAGCTCCAGCCCCACAAAAGGATTTTTATCAAGGCCTTTAGTTCATACCTTGGAGAACTATTATGGCATAGAAATGGTACCATTTTAACTCACTCTGGATCTTTAATCCAACTATTTTATTAGAACCGCATATCTGCCCTGTTTCCTAGAGGAAATAGAATGAGACACAATTCAAGTATATGTCATTAAGCTGGGGCAGGCCTTGTGATCATAAAACAAAAGTATACATCTATGCAATTTTTTTTTTGCTTTTTGGGTCACACCTGGTGACGCACAGGGGTTACTCCTGACTCTGTACTCAGTACATCAGCCCGGGCAGTGCTCAGGGGACCATATGGGATGCTGGGAATCGAACCTGGGCTGGCAAGGCAAACGCCCTACCCGCTGTGCTATTGCTCCAGCCCCATTTTTTTAAGTAGAAAATGTATACATGAGTATAAGAGTAAATGTATACATTTTCTACTTAAAAAAATGGGGCTGGAGCAATAGCACAGCGGGTAGGGCGTTTGCCTTGCCAACCCAGGCAGAAACTATAACCAAATCCAACAAATAATTTTAAGGGGTATACATTCCTATATTTGGGTTGAAAATAAAACGATAATACAAGGAAGAAAGCAAGAGACTAGAAAATGGAAGGAAGGAAAGAAGAGGAGAGGAGAGTAAAAGAACGCAGAGTGGGGAAAAGGAACAAAACCATAAAGATCAATAAGGATGAAGGGTCTATGAATTGAAATGACCAAGACAACTTGATAAAACATGAGGTTGGATTGATTTCCAAGATAATTGTTTATAGAAATATAGTAAAGCTTTTCAATTCTTTCAACACAAGGTGGGATCTCAAGGTTGTTACCTGATAAAAAATAAAGAGAGAGATTAGGTTTATTCATTCCGATGCTCCTAATTCTAAATTAGGCTCTGTGGCTGCAAATTGCCAAAAATGCAATTTCCAGCACAATCTAAAAGAAGGTGGGATTTCAGTCAAGAAGAAATAAACTGTTTATATTGTTATAAGTGACCTGTTGTTAGCCTGATTCAAAGAATGAAAGACAAAAAAATTCTGAAGGATGTATTGGGATGTGTTTGGAAGTATGTAGTAGCAAGGGGCGTTCCATTCCAATGTGAAGTGAAATTCCATTCTGTTTCTTGCTTTTCTGTTTTGTTGTGTTTTATTTTGAGCCACAGCATGCAAGGCTCAGGAGTGACTTCTGGTGCACTACTGTGCTCAAAGCTACTCAACATACAGTGCAAGGGTTGCAATCTGGTCCTCCCATACCTTATCCATCTCCCTGGTCCTAATTATTATTTTAAGACAAACAAATTGAGGAGTAGAGTATAAGGTAAGAACTAGAATACCACCATGAAAGTATGAGGCCAGTGAACCTTCCAGTTCACACCACAGTAGTGCCTCACCTGCCTGGGTGCAATCCTAGAGGCTTTGTTATTTGGGGTTCCTAACAACACTCTAAGTACACACACCCAACTATGTAACCAACCAAGTGTGTGTGATCCTCATTCATCACAGAAACAAGAACAAAATAATAAGGGGGGGGGGAAGGAAGAGCAGAAAAAAATTATTCAGTGTTTTTACAAATCAAGGAAGCAGGCATCTCAGGAAAAGTCATTGTAATTAATTAAATTACTTAAATAATTGGGACACTGCATGTTTCATAATTTCATAACAGTAAAACAGGTGTTAGAAAATGTTTCATTTCATTAAATAAGTTCACTTTTCTATGCCATTCTTTTATTATTTGTACTGAGAGTCTGCTGTGACAGTCAGAATAATCAAAATCTGGGAAAACCTGAAATGATCAGTGTTCTAAGACACAAACACATTACTGACCGTAATCAAAGACCATGGACTCACGAGATATGAATGTTTGTAAAGGGCGGAGACTAAGAGATGGGGGTGGGAGGATGAGAAAATGAGAGGGTGAATGTGATGAGCATGCTCTGAAGTCCTCACCTTTCAGTCCAATTATAGCTCAACTATTACAGTATCTCCATAGTGAATGACATCATTCAACATTAGTACAAAAAATGCATCAAAGAGTAAATAGTGTTAGTTCCCTTTCAGGTCCAGGGTGACTTGGTGACCTAAAGAGTCATTGTGACAGCTAGAATTCAGATTATATACAAATATTTTATAATTGTGACAATCAGACTGGTCTGCAAACCCTTTTTGTCTGCCACTATTGATGCTGTGAAAAAGACATCAGGACAATAGATCTCTCCAAGTTTCCTGAGAACCTGGATCCCTGTAGATGTGCACTTGGGGAACCGTATAAACAATGTGAACTTTGGGGCCAAATAGGATATTGTAGGAGCTAGGGTGACTGCACAACAGGTAAGGCATTTGCTTTGCACATGGCCAACCCAGGTTCAATTACCAGTTTCCCATATAGTTCCCCAGCACCGCTAGGAATAATTCCTGAGTGCAGAACCAAGAGGAACCACTGTGTATCACCGGGTGTCACCCACCCCCCAAAAAATATAATAAAGGCACAATTCTTCCAAATAAATAATGTGACAGTGAACAAGTTATTTAGCCACTTTAGTCAAACTTCTTTCTATGCAAAATGGAATACTAACTTTTCAAGGGAAAATTGGGGAAAGTGCATCTAGTTAGTGGGTAGCCCACTAGTAATATCCCCCCAAGGAGTAAAAATGTGAGTTTTCTGTCTTCCAGAGACAAATTTGAAGCATTCATCACTCAGAATCATTATCCCGGCAATATCTTAGTAATGGATGACTTAGTGTTTCTCCCATAAAAACTCTCAATAAATGATGGTTGGAGGGATTGCTCAGGATAGTAGATGCATGTTGAAAGTAGACTATGGGTCAAACATGATGGCTGCTTGTTAACTGTATTACAAACCATAACAACCAAAAGGATATAGAGTAAGAGGAATTGTGCCTGCCACAGAGGCAGGAGGTGGGAAGGGATGGGAGTGGGGGAAGGGATACTGGGAACATTGGTGGTAGAGAATGGGCACTGGTGGAGGGATGGGTACTTGAACATTGTTTGACTGAGATGCAATTATGAAAGTCTTAAGTCTGTAAATATATTTCATGACTATTCATTAAAATTTTAAAAAAAAGCTCTCAGAAGGAGGCTAGAGTGATAGGACAGTGTGTTGGGCATTTTCTTTCTATGAAACCAACCTGGGTTTGATCCTTTTTTTTATATGTCCCCAGAGCCCCACGAGGAGGGATTCCTATGTGCAGAGCCAGGAGTTAGCCTTGAACACTGCCTGGAGTGGCACAAAATAAAAACAACAAAAAGATAACCCTTAGAATAAATAAATACGTGGTACTGAAAATTATGGCTTTTATAAGTTTGGTAATAGCCAATAATTTTCTCTATTAGATGGCCTATTTTTAAGGAAGCAAAATTATGATGAGAAAGGGGATTAATTAAAAAGAAATTCAGAACAAGGAAGGATGGGTCAATGTGCTCCTATTCTCATGTTTCCTGACATCAGGCCAAGAAAACACAGTTCAGTTCTTTTTGCATAGAAATTGCCTTTTCAGGACTATTTTATTTGCCTTGCTTTGTCCAACACATGCTCTTTCCAACATCATTTTTAATTGTACAGTCCACCTTGATATCATTGCATCTTATCCACTTTGTTTCTATCTCTAAGCAATATAATTGGCATAATCTGAAATCTTCAAAGGACATCTTACATTTTTAAAGGGGATTTTAAAAAAATATTATGCAGTTCTAGGTTCACATCTACTAGCTATAATTTCATATTGAAGAAGAAATCCCACATAAATCCTGCCCATTTGCCTCTCCCCAAGGTTTCCTTGGTCATCTACACTCCCTAAATACCAAATCTGTTGACTTGATAAGACTTCCCACTACTAGACTTTAATAAATGGGTACAGCAACTACCAAAATTCATATGCCCACTGCAATATGTATGTATATTTGCCTTGTATATATGTATATTTGCCTTGCTTTGTCCAACACATGCTCTTCCCAACATTGTTTTTAATGTATACAGTCCACCTTGATATCATTTCTTCTTATTAACTTTGTTCCCATCTCTAAGCAATCTAATTGGCCTAGTTTGAAATCTTCAAAGGACATCTTACATTTTAAAAGGGATTTAAAAAAAAAACATTATTCAGTTCTAGGTTCACATCTACTAGCTATAAGTTCATATTGAGGAAGAAATTCCATAGAAATCCTTCCCATTTGCCTCTCAAGATACAAGCCAAGATATAAGATACAAGATACAAGCCAAGTCATCTTGTATCCTACCATGCAGATCCTTTTGGTTCTGCCTTGGATTTTTTTTCTCTTTTCCCCTTTATGAAGTCTCCATTTGCAGAGAAGGTCACTTAATCAAATTCGCCCACTTTACGTTAATAAACATCTATATATTCCATCACAGGGTGATGCTAATAATGATTATGTCATTAACTGTAGTTAAGGGGGTTATTTTAAAAACCCTTGGCCCATTTAAAATACAGCCTAGGAGGTATGGTGCTGCCAAAAGGTCAACCTGTAACTGTGGGGTGAGTGCACCAGCAGCCTGACACCCCCAAATTGCCTTTGTGCCTTTAGCCAGACCCGAACAACTTGGGACCAAGTTTATCAAGAAATTAAATGGCCAAAAGTTAGGTATATGGGAGCCATGTCCACAAACCACTTCCTGCTTAGCTATACAAGTTCATTTATTGGCCTTATTTCAGAGACCAATAGATAAATCTCGAAAGAGATCAAAAAGCCAGAGTTTATCTCGGACCTGCACATGGCTAAACAGAAAAGGGTAAATCGGGGTGGAACAGATTGGCCTGTGTCTGCCAAGCAGAGCCCCTAGCAGCCGCTTGCTTCCACAATCCAAAATCACTGCCATACCCCCTGACTGACTCCACCATCTCAGGATGGACCTCACCAAAATATAATCTGCTGAAAACTCAGGTATGTGAATTTTGTGACTGAAATCTTCAGACTCTCAGGAAGTTGGAGTGGGCTACCTCCCCCCCACTTCCCAATACACTTCTAAGCACTGGCAGTCACCCCCACGAACTAACTCCAGCACCATCCTGTAAACTCTATTACTGTAACTCTATTACTTGCTTCAGAGACCCATATATAAATCTCAAAAAAGATCAAAAGTCAGAGACATAGCAGTGAGTCCTAGAAGATACTACAGAGCCAGAGATCTCTCCGGACCCCATATTAAGGCAATTTCACCAGGACACCCCAGATGGAGCAGGTGCAGTCTTCCTATCTACTCCAAATGGAATCCCGGGACCAAGAGCTTCCACAAGCAAGGGCCAAGTATGTGGGTCCCAGGACTAAGCCTCCTTGCCACATAGGGCAGAAGCATCGGGCTGTCCTTCCCTGGCTCCCCACCCATTTGTTGGCCTAGCTGTCAGCCCACAATGTGCCTCCAGGCATCATCTTAGCACACCAAAAGACTTGGTCCAGAAATATGCAATTGAATTCCAAAATGGATTAGTGCCCTACAGAGATGTCTCTGGAACCCAACCAACTACAATCTAGGATTCCAGAAGCACAAGGCTGTGACATCCATGATATTCAAAATGACCAAGGAGCAATAAATGATCTAGCATCTAGATCAATAAATGACCTAGCATCTGCCCCTGGCAGGTAGGCTTGAATTGTGGTGGAAAAATTTGAGTAAAACATAATGTCCAAAAGTAGAGAGTATTGGGGAAATTGTCTGCCATGAAGGCAGGGTGATGGATGGGATTGGGGGGGCAATATACTGGGGACAATGGTGGTGGAAATTGTGTACTGGTGGAGAGATGCGTTTTTGACCACTGTATGGCTGAATCTTGAACATAAAAGCTTTGTAACTGCATCTCACGATGATTCATTAAAAAAAAGTAATGTGGAGTTCATGCCTGTAAATTCAATCAGCTTAATCAATGAGAGCCTGGCAAGCTACTGAGTATCTCGCCCGCACGGCAGAGCCTGACAAGCTGCCTGTGATGTATTCAATATGCCAAAACACAGTAACAACAAGTCTCATGATAGAGATGTTACTGGGCACGCTCAAGCAAATCGATGAACAACGGGAGGACTGTGACTGTAACTGTGTGTAATTTGGTGCAGACTTTATGGAAAACTGAATGGAAGTTCCAAAAAAAAGTTAAAAATATAAATGCCTTATGATCCTAAAATTTCACTTCTGGACATTTACCTGAAGAATACTTAAGAAAACACGAATTTGAAATGTGTGTGTGTGTGTGTGTGTGTGTGTGTGTGTGTGTGTCCCTACCTAATTCACTGAAGCATATCTGACAATAGCCAAGATAGGGAAATAAACTGTGCCCAGAATGAATGAATGTATAGAGCTGTGGTGGTCTATGGACACAATGTAATAACTCAGCTATAAATAAAAGATGAAATCTTACCATTTGCAACAACATGGATAAACCCTGAGGTAATTAAGCTAAGTAAAATAAGTCAAAGAAAGACAATTCTGTATGGTTTCACAAATCGGTGAAATAGAAAGAAAAAAGGAAACAAAAAAAGCCTTATATTCTAAAAACTGAGTGATGGTTACTACAGAGCAGAAGGAAGGTAAGGGGTTGGGACAAGGCAGAGGGTGTCAATGGGGTGGGAGTGGCTGGGGAGTAGCCACAGAAGTGGACATATGCTATATATGCAGTTAAATGTGAAGTTATCCGCCTTCCAGTTATACTGAGTTGTTAACCAACTACTGTTGGTTGTTGTCTATTTTTTTGTTTAATAAATTTTAATTTTTTCAATTTCATGCATGCAATATTTTACTAGACCGAGTTCATTTTGAATAGAAATTTGACTAGTGTTTTTAGTTTGCCTGTCCTATTACATCATCTGTACTATATGATTGCCATGATCATTTTCCCTGGCTCTAGACTTAGCTAGTAGTCAAGTCTCCTGCAAGAGAGAGACACCAAAAACAAGCTCTTTAAAATCCAGGGTTCAAATCTCTGATGCTTTAAATCCATCTTTGATTTCACATCACCTGTAGGTCCCTATTCAAGCCCCTTAGCAAGTTGGCGTCCTTTAATCTAATTCTTATTTCCTTATCTCTATCTTTTGTTACTTTAGCTTTACCGTAAACTATTTGTACTTCAATAAATTCAGGAAAATTTACTTTTATGTGTTTTGCAGATAGGGTACTGGCATTCCACTGTTCTCCCACAGTTTCCTAATTCTCTTAAAATTCTGACGCATGCAACTTCCCTAAACATATATTCTGCAGCAACCCCATTTATGCCCAATCACAATAACATAATTGCTACATTCCTAGTTCAGTTTTGTTTTTACATGTTTGTGCTTTAGATACTGTGGATCTAAAATAAGTAAGACTCCTTGTTCTTAAGGTCATAGTGTGAAAGCAACTAAGTTTGGCACATAATTCTAAGACAAAATAGCTTTAGGCTTAAGGAACTTGGTACTTCAGGACCCTCAATTCTAAAAAAGACATATGAAGTTACAGTGTTCCCAAGAAACTGGTTACAAATTAATATTAACATTATATACCCTTTCCCCCATTTCTTTCCATTGCCGCCTGGCTGATAAAAATTAAACATTGGATCTCCAATACTTTAATACTGAACTCATGTAAAGATAGTGAATCAATTACTGATACTTTGAGTTTTTTCTTGGTATGTAATTGAGATTGGGAAACTCTGTCTATAAGGAAAAGGAAGCTTAAGAGGGTAAGTGACCTTTACTTTTTCCACATAATGAACATTAACAAATATAATTTGCTTTGTTTATGCTAGAATATTAAACCATACTTTTCCTAAGAGTTGAATGAGTATTATCATTAGTTTTCCTTCACCCTTAAAAAAAAAGTAGATTCATAGATGAGAAAACTCACTAGAGTTTGTTTAATAAAAGAATAAATGTTAAATACTGATGAAAACATTGATGAAAACTAATGACTTAATATTGTTTAAGGAGACCAAACAAAAGTAATAATGCTAATTATTTAATTTTTCTTTATTTTAAAGATTGGTAGAAGTCAGGGGTTATAACTTGCTAATAAGATATCATTCTTTCCATTTCCAGTAGTACTGGAAAATAGGTAGGAAATTTCTGTAAAGGATAAATAACAGAGAAATATTCATGGATATATCTGCTATATTCATTCCACAAATATTTTGATCAATTCATCACTTAATCACTTAACTTCCCGTTAGTCGTCGATTTGCTCGAGCGGGCGCCAGTAACGTCTCCATTTGTCCCT
>JAOXYA010000015.1:26590805-26604245 GCA_028565675.1 Sorex palustris
TATTCGATATGCCAGACACAGTAACAACAAAGTCTCCAATGGAGACGTTACTGGGCCCGCTCGAGCAAATCGACTATAATCCCAATGATGGACAAGCTCTTTGGGAAAATCAGAGCTCCATTCAGGATTCAAGTTTCCAATAATCAAGAAAATAACAGACATTGGCATTAATTAGTGATGCTGATATGGAATATAGCAAGGGAGCATATTCATAAATTGTTTTGCTAAAAAAATTTTATTCTAAAAGGAAAAAATAAAACTGATGGGAATTCTATGCCTAAATTCTCAAGTTAATGAACTAAATACATCCCATTATATCAAAACACTGACAGATTGACACAACACTTTGGAATCATCTTTGTACCACTCACCACAGAATTAATCCATTGACTTCAGTTGAGTGTATTTTTCTACCTACCTTGACCTCCACCACACATACACATTTAGCCTCCTCCATGTTCTCAATCAATATTTTATAATGATAGAGCAACATGAGCTCAATCCTCATGCAGACCGAAGTGTGAAGTGGAGGCAGCACATAACCAAGAATTCCTCACTTAAGTGAAGGTGACTGCCCTAGTTGATTATCCCTGAGATAAGAGCAAGGTTTTTTATTGTGTTCTATAAGGTCTTTGAGGATATAAACCTGGATTACATAATCAATTTAGTTTCAGGGCCACTAACATAAATGACCCTTTTTGACACTGTTTCTTCTATAAAAATTAAATAGCTTGCTCCAAATTTTTTTGAATGCCTTTCTATGATGTCTGTCTTCCTTCTAGCTGGGTAATTTTTTCTCTTCCATTGGACATCAGTTTAGTTATCATCTCTATAAGATCACTATTACCTTACTCTGCATGAAATAATTCTCCAATGAGAACCCAGAGCTTCGAGCTCTTATTCTACTATAATTCTTATCAACTATATGTTGTCTTTCCTTCCCTCTGTACTGAGAACTTTTGGGGGCTAAGTTTTATGTCTTATCATGAGCACCATCTCTAGCCAACTTAATGTGTTAAAGGAATAAAATGAATCCAAAATAAATCACTATAATTTTCCCAAACACCTGTAAATGAGGCACAGTTCATCAATTACTAATAAGAAATGCATCTAGAATTTTACCCAGGAGCCACTCAGGTCTCTTTTAGAATGGCTAAATGAAATTCTTAAATTTAAATAAGCAGGAATTGGAAAAACGCAAAATGAATTTCAAAATCAAAGTACCAAGTTCAGCAATAAGTTATTTAGCCAGCCAGATCATAAAGGAGACAGAACGAAACCAATCCCACTAAAGGAATATTAATATTTACAGTAAGTTATAAATAAATAAAAGTTAGCAAAGACCTCCATTCCCTCAAAAACCTTCTCAAGTAAATGCAGATTGACACCATACTTGGTTTTCTAGTATGGATTTACTAGAGAACAGCACAGTCTTTGGTTGACATAAATATGACCAAAGTACAAGAACATTAAATAAGAATATCTCTTTTTCATTGGTGGAAGCATTCCTAAAAAATAAGCATCTATGTTCTTTACATTTTAAACATTCAATTGATGGAAATTAGTGATTTAACCAAGACCAGTATATTAGTTAAGCAGATGTCAAGATTTATAGTTTCCCAATTCCAAATTCACATTCTTTCTTCAGCTTTTGTGAAATACAAAACAAACAAACAAACAAAAAACCTTCCAGTTTCTTGTATTCATATAATATGCATTATCATTATTTTGGTTTGAGGACCAAACCTGCCCTCAGGACTTACTCCTGGGTCTGTGCTCAGGGACCACTTTTGGAGGTAGTCAGAGAACCATACATAGAGATGGAGATTAATCCAGGTTGGTCACATTCAATGAAATTACCTTACTCCTGTCTAAAATTTAAGGTTAATATTCTCTATAAACTTACAGGACAACTGAATGAGTTTAATAGTTTTTGTCAAAGTTCCAGTCTGACAAGCTGAAGAGTATATATAGTGTATTTTATCAAAAACTACAAAGTATATTATTTTTATGTAAACAAAAAAAATAAGAACTCTATACAATACTCACCCTTAAAGTCAATTGTTAAAGTATACTCACAATTTATATCATCAAAAATATACATTGCTCATTTTATATTGATCTCATATGACATTACATGTTTAACTGTGTCAGATATCTAATTGCGAAGGAAAGGATAATGATCTTGATTTGCTCCAATTTAAACTCTTTCCCTAAGTAAGCTTCTACTGATCCTCTCATGAGGCCTCCATAGTCTCTCCACTTTCAATGAAAAGATCAAGATAGTTCAGGACATAGGATTGAGGTGATGGTTCTACCATTTAACACTCTTTATAATTCAAAGAAGGTAAAACATCCTAATTCTCAACATTAAGAATGAGACAAGCCATATTTATGTAATTGGCCATATTTATAGGGACAGATTTCTGTTCTGAGTCACAAATCAGTAAAATGTCACTCACCTACAAGAAATACTCTAAAAGTTTGTTGCAATATTCTATGCAATATAATTTGCAGCATCAAATACAACTTTTCATTAAAATGTCACAAAAGAGTTAAAGATGAAGGCTATAAAACAATATTTCCAACCATTTCAACTTCATTTTTGGCACTGCCTCCCGAACCTTGAACATTTTATGTCTTTCCTATATTGAGTGACTTCTCAAGTGTTCCTGCTGTGAGTCTGTAGAATTACTAAGAGGTTTCTGATTTCATAGCTATTTTTTATTATATTTGGAAGCTGGTCTTAAGTAGAGCTAAAACTCCAGGGCCACTATTTTAGAGTAGTAAAGATTGACATCTAAATTATGATCTACGGAAAGTACTAGGCCATAACTTTCATTGAATGTAGAAGAAGTAAAAAATGGACTTGTCTCTGGAAATGTTGGTTGTTTGATGTCTCTGGGAAATTTTTGAGCACATTAAATTCAAAATATCAGCAATGAAATGGTAATAGGCATTTGGGTTATAACTATTAATCCTAGTTTATTCCCAGGTAAAGATTTTAATTTTGGCTTTAAATGTACTTCTTGTCTCAGGGAAAGAATACTGCCATACGATTAAAGAGTCTAAAGAAGATATCATAGTGATTAGCAATGGCTAATGGTAAGACATAAAGCAAAAATTATTTGTTGCAAAAAGGGGAAGAAACCTAATCTAATATTTTGAAAATCAATCCCTGATTTCACATACATTACCAGAAACTTTTTATTTCACCCAAACCTAAGTAAAATAGTATCAATTAAATGTTTAATTTCCAGTATAAAAGAAGACTAAGAAGGTTTGGAAACAATTGTAAGGTATTTTAGGGATGATGAATACTTTTCTGTGCCTAAAATGAGTTTCTTCACACCTGTATGTTCCTTTTAATTGTCACTACAAAAAGGGAATTAAAATAGCAGTGTCCATAACTATAACCATTCAATATGATATAGATGTCAAAACTCCGAATTTCAATAGCACCTTAGAATTTCTAAGTATAATAATAAATTGCTCATTTTCAAGTCTAAACATCTATTCTTTTAAAGTAAAAAAATGAGTCTATATGCATATGTGTGTATACATACATATGAAAAACATAAAATATACTATTAGTCAATTAAGAAATGACTACTGCACAAAAAGAATTAAAAACTATGTTTAGATTACTTTTAAAGTCATACATTTTAGGGAGTCAAAATCCAAATGAAAATACAGGGATTTGGGGTTTGGCTCACATTATAGAGTACCTGCATCTCACATGAGACTCTGGGATCATCTCAAAACCACCTAGCTCCCTAGCACAGCTAGTGTATTACTATGCACCATCCTTACAAACTACCAGAAAAATGACAATATGTAACATAGGGAAATCACTCCAAAAATTGAAGTAATAAATTGATGATTAGTTGAATAACATCAAATGGGTAGTATGAGAGGTGGGAATTGAGCTAGAGTTAGAAGTTTCATGGGACTAACTGTGTCACCAAACTGTTATTTATCCTACAGCTACACCAAAATAAATAGAAGAGACAAATAGAAAAGTTTCTCCTGAAAGTTCAAGATGTCATATCATTTCCATTGAATATTAGGAGAAGAAAAAAAGAGACAGATGGACTCCCAACAGACTAAGTCAAAGCTCAGAAAGTAAAAAAGAAAGAAATCAAGACTTAAAGCGAGTTTCTAAACTTATATCTACAACTTGATTTTATATATATGTATGTATGTAATATATACATATGCACATATATATTACCACAAGAAGTAACAAGGAAATCTAAATAGATTTAAAGTATAAGCTATAAACATTATATTGTAGTCTGATAATACTCATATAAATATCAGCACTTGATTGATTTTATTATCAATATCATTTGTGAGAAGGGAATGGAGACACAATTACAAGGACATAGCATCAAGATGTAAAAACAAACACAATTAGAGGGTATTCTTGAGTGTATAAAAATTATGTCATATAATAATGATGTTACTCCACCTAATTCTAAGATTGTACTTCCTAAAGCTTGTTTTAATTAGGTGCTGGATATGTATACCTGAAACCACTGGATTGAGGGCTGAAGGATGTACCTATCAGTCTGTATGAAGTAGAGAAATAAGAGTTTAAAAAAGTATAAAATGAATAATTATATCTTGGCTAACAAAATAATATGTAGACTAAGATATATGGAATCTTAAAAGATCTAACATACTCTAAGCTATATATCTCATTATTCTATAGTTTAGTGATGTTGGTTATTATCATCTTTATTTTATAAGGAATACTAGACCCAAAGTAGGTTAAGTAAACTTCCCAAATTAACAAAATATGGAACAAAGTCAGGACCAGAAAATAAGTATTTGCCTTCAAAGCCAAAGTCTTGGTGATGCAAACCTTAATATGAACTTCATGACATGATTCCACTTGCCCTTAATTGACTTTCCATTTTCAATATAACTAACTATCCTAGGAATCTGAGGAATGCATAATACTGTTAATTAACATAGCAGAACATCATTGGTATAAGCATTCAGTGAACATACAGAACAATGAGAAAGTTATTGTTAGAGGCTGTATTGTGGTAGATGGAAATGGAGTATATGATACTGTCAAGTTTACTTTTTTTTTCACGGATTCATTTTCTTCTTTTTATTTTTTTTTTAATTTTTGCTTTTTGGGTCACACCCAGTGATACTCAGGGGTTACTCCTTGCTCTGCACTCAGGAGTCACACTGGCAGTGCTTGAGATATGGGGTGCCAGGGATTGAATCCAGGTCTGCCACATGCAAAGCAAATGTTCTCCCCACTGTTCTATTGCTCCAGCCCCCATGTTGGAAAAGTTAATACTATTATGGAGGAGAAAATGAAATTTCCATCAATTTCTCAATTTACTATTTAGAGTTGGAGAAATAGTGCTCTTCCATTTTTCCCACACTCAGGTGTCAAAGGGCACACATTCACACAACCACACAAGTCTTTATGAGGAGTGACGGCACAATTGGTAGTGCTTGGGAACTACTCCTGGCTTTGTCCTCAGGAATCAGTCCTGGTGGTGCTGGGGAACCATAGGGGATGCTGGGGATTGAACCCATGTTAGATGCATGAAAGACAAATGTTCTAACCACGGTAAGGCAAATGGTCTACCCACTCCTGCCCTCAGGGTCTTTTTTTAAAAAAAATATACTGTTATATGAGGTCCAATTTTTTTTGAGGTCCAATTTTTTTAATTAGTATTATTCAGTTAATTTTGATTAATGTCCTATGTTGGAACAAATAACTGAAATTGTACCCACTAACAAAGTATTGTTTACATAATGCTTAACAATGCCTCCTCATAATTCTAATTTATAATTAAATGTTGGAGTGTTGTTTTTATTATCTTCCAGTTATCATAGTAACCTAGCATGACAATTTTTCTTTGTTTGAAATAATCTAGGTTTATTCCTTTGGTCTTGCATAATTATTCTCATCATTAATAAAACATTCTCAAAAGAAGTCTCATAGTGACTACCAAGATCCTAAATATTCAGTACCCTAACCATTGCCAAGTTTATCACTGCACTGTGATAGTTATATAATATCAAGGTTAACTATTGTTAACTAAACCAAATAATGACCTTGAATGAAACTAAGGTTTAAGGCAGAGATGAGAGTGATTTCAAAATCAAATAAACTATGATTTTTGATGTATTTCTCCAGCTTCTGAAGGACAAAATCATATCCTTCAGGTTATTTGTGAGTTTTCTTTCTCTTCGTAATTACTCCTTTAATAGTTTCTCCCTATGATTCTATTATCTCAATTGTAATATATATTCTAAGACTTCATTATCCTAATGTATAATATAGATTATAGTTCTATCCTCAAAGCCTGTCATTTGGCAATGTGGCTTGGTATGCATTTGGAAATATTTGGAATGTGAAACTAAACAAAAGAAGCAAGCGAATATTGAATGACTGCATGTAAAAATGTTGTTGTCACATTGTTTGCAATTAAAATACTTCTAAATATACCTAGTACACTTCTGCATCCAATTAAAAATAAAGAAATGTAATTGGTAGAAATTTATTTGATTTTCTATAAATAGGATTTCATTTAGTTTTTTTCCCCTGAGAGTCTACAAGTACAACTATTTTCTATATGTTGTCACAACTCACAAAATTTTCCCTTTAACATATTAGACCTTTGACAAAACAGAGGTCAGAAATAAACTTCTTTATTTTGTCATAAATTTTTAGAAAACTATTTCAAAATATATGTAGGGGCTGGAACAATTGTACAGCAGGTAGGACATTTGCCTTGCACATGGTTGACCCAAGTTTGATCCCCAGCACAACATAACCTAAGCCCTACCAGGAGTAATTACTGAGTACAAAGCCTGGAGTAAGACCTGAGTACAGCTGAGTGTGGTTCAACCCCCCCACCAAGACCCTTATTTATATATAAAACCATGCACAGACATTTGAGGGGTAATGTATGGAACTTCAACTTTAAATAAGCATTAATACCTTAGTGTTGGTCAAAAGCTTCTTCTATTTCTTAAATCTTATCAAAATAGGACAAGAACACAGACGTAGAAGTGGGTTTATAAAATCACAGGATAATCTATCAGTTATTTAGTTCAATATTTTATAATGAAAAAACTTAACCACTAATAGGTCAAATGTTCTTTCATTCTCAATCATTTTCTTACTCTGTGTGTGTATGTGTGTGTGTGTGTGTGTGTGTGTGTGTGTGTGTGTGTGTGATGGTAAATACAGCATTGTTATCTTTGGACAGGATGACAGCTTCAGGCAAGAGATACAACCCCAGGGACCAGCACTTTAATTTAAAAAGCCAGAAGGAAAAAACACAGAGGGAAATCAGACAAGGCAAGGTTGGAAACAAAAGCAGCATTTCACAATCAAAAGTTATACATGGAGTCACTCTAATCTCAAGCAGACGTTTAACAGCAAATACAGAGAAAAAAGAAGCAAATGGCAATAAACTCTTCTGTGAGGTGTGGAGAACAAGCACTTAGCATGACACCCCAGGATATAATTTTTAAAACAGATATAGAAGAGAGACACGCAAGATATTTTGATTTTCTGCATATATGAAGCTATTTTCTTTTTCTTAAAGGATGGGCATATTTATTAGGGAAAATACTAATAACATGCTTTCCTTTCCTCTGTCAATGAACAAGCATCTCTGAGGATATACGAAATGGTAATCAGAAGAATAAGACTTCAAGTTACAGAGACCAAATATTTGAAATGTAGTGAGAAAAGATAATTTGCCAAACAGAGTCTTCAGGTGTATAAGATAGTAATACTGTGTATGCCATGAACTCTTGAAAGCCAATATATGACGGTTTAGGTATATCTACTGTCTCCATGCTAAACACAAACTTGACAGAATTCATGCATATATTCACATTAGATTACCATACAGTGTCAGAAAGAAAAACCTGAAGTTCTCTGAGAGTATTTTTCAAGGGGGGAAAAATAACACCAGGAAATGACTCTTAAACTTAATACAGTGGAGTAAATATTAACTGTAGAATAAAAGTTGATCGGGTTGCAGCAGCACAAAATAATACGCAGAGCCAAATAAATGAATGTTCTATATCTAAGTGTCCATGGAACAGAACTAGATAAAAATGAAATTGATGATGGTGAGCAGAAACATGGCCAAGAAGGTAATAGTGATGATGGGCAAGATGACAATATTAACAAAATTCTCAACCTTTAAAGTTCCTATCGGCTTCAGTGATTGTGTTAAACTACTTGCAGAGTTAGCAACTGCTCATTAATCTCTATAAAAATCCAATAAAGTAGATGCGATTCCCAGGACAAATTGTCAGTATTTTTAAAAGCCCAGAGGAGAATCTCAATATAGTTACATAGGTTAAACATAGCAGCATCTTTCAAATTTTAAGGAAGCAATTGCATCAACTCAAAATGGAAACTCTAGTTATCTATTTCACGATAATTAAATGTTCTGGATGATATACACACACGCTTTTGAAAAGGAAGAATGCAGGAAAAATAGACATTGATTTAAAGTAGTGTTAAGTTGTTATACAAAATAAAACACGGAGTGACAAAAAAGATAAGAATATCTTCAGTGGTGAAACATTTGCAAAAACAAAATTCCTTATTAACCCTTTAACTTTCTCACAAATCCAAAATTTAAATGGCTTAAGGGACTTCACAATTGACCATGGGACTAGATACTTAAGTTTTCTGACTAGCATCAAAATTTCTGATCCCTAAATTACACCACCAGCATATGTGGTATTTTTTCCCTCTCTGAGTTCTTAAATCACTCGGTTCTATGCAACTCTTTGTTTATGAGCTAGTCAGAGAAGTTAATTAATTTTTAGTTAATATCTGAAACATGGAGGCCTTCACCATTTGTGTTATCTTTTGCTACAAATTATGCTGGTAAAAGAGAGTCCCTGACAAATATTCAATATCTATTTTGGAAACGACCTTCTGCTTTGCATACCATTGATTCTGTACCCAACTCTGTAGTTCTCATTATCTAAAGCAGGGCTACTCTCTGCTACCTTTGACTCACTGCTTTGCAGGAATGCGATGTTATCCAACATGTGACTTATATGTTCATTTGTAATATTTAATATTTGGAAGAGTTGGCATAAATACTGAGCAGATACAAAAAATTATCTTATACCCCTCTTTCTGTATAGTTTCTTCATATTAATATTTTGCTTTAGTGTGGTATATTGGATAGAAACTGATGAGCCCTTATGGATAGATTATTCTTTATTGAAGGCCATATTTTTTTCTATGGTTCATTCTCTTTGTGCTATACATTCTGGTGGTATTAACATACACAGTGACATATATTTAACAATACTAAATCCTACAGAATTGTTCCATAATCCCACTGAAAGCAACTTGCACTTCTTCACCCAATATTTTCTTTTCCATGAAATTCCAGATACCATTGTTTTTTAAATTGTTTATTTTTAATTTTTTAAATTGAATTATCATGAGATATACAGTTTCAAAGTTGCTAGTGCTTGAGTTTCAGTCATACAATATTCCAATACCTGTCCCTTCACCAGTATATTTTTCCCAACAGAAATGTCCCCAGTGTATCTTCTCTCCTATCCCCTACCCAGCCTATATCTATTGCAGCTCTCTCTCTCTCTCTTCTCTCTCTGTCTCTCTCTCTCACACTCTCACTGCATTATAGCTTGCATTATAAGTGCTGAAAGGTTATCATGTGTGTCCCTTTCAGCACTCCTTTCTTGTTGAGATTGATCATTTCCAACTATCCTTTTGTAGTGGTCCCTTCTCTTCCCTAAATGCCCTCCGCCCCCATCTCTTGTGGCAAACTTCCAATCGTGAACTGAAAGACTATCATTTTGCCATTTCCATTATTTCAAAAAATAAGATCCCATGAAACATAATCTCTTGAAGGCAGGCTTCTTTTCTTTCTTTCTTTCTTTTTCCCCCTGCTTCCTTTTGATATTGTTGCTGTTGCTATTAACCAGGAATAACCAGAAACTATTATTATTATTATGCAGAATAACCAGAATCACACACTTGGTAGTGGTGCTTACTGGGAAGTGCTCACCTTCAGTTGCAGTGTTTGCACACATACTTGGTGTGAGGGGTGGGGGTGGGGTGGACTCCTTTAGTTGTAGTGCTGTGCTCAGACACATTTGTTTGCAGTGTTAATTGGGGACTGCTATGGCATACATGTGCTCGTTGTGGTGCAAGGGTTCACACACGTGACCACAATGTCCGCACATTTTCAGCTGTGTATTGGGATACACAACTGTGGCTGTGCTAGTCAAGTTTCTTTTACTGAGCAATTTTCATTTATGTTTCCCTCATATAGCTCTATAAATACAGCATATTTCTTCTTATTAAATAATTTGTTGGCTGGTTATATCACTGTTTGCTTATCCATTCATTTTGTGACTAATACCTTGATGGCTTTCAATTTAGGAGAATTAGCAATAAAATAACTAGAAATGTTTGTGGACAAGCTTCTGGATGACATAAGTTTTCAACTTATTTGGGCAAATACGAAGGAACAGAGGCACTGTATCGGAAGCTAGGATTGTGTCTAGTCTTCGAAGCAACTGCCAAATTATTTTCCACTGGCTGTACCTATTGTGCATTCCACCAGCAATGAATGAGCATTCCTGCCGCTCAGGACCCTCACTGGCATTTGCTATTGTCAGTCTTGTGAATAATAGCTATGCTAATAGGTGTGTAATGGTGGAATCTCATTGTTATTTTTTAAATTTGCAATTCCCTAAAGACACATGGTTGTTGAGCAGTTTATCATATCATTTTTGTAATCTGTATTCGTCTTTGATGAGATGTCTGTTCATATCCTTTGCCCAAGTTTTAATTGGATTTTTTATTGTTGCATTTTAAGAGTTCTCTTTATATTTTAGATATAAATCCTTTAGGAGCTAGGGATTGCAATCTTTGCCTAGACCTAGTTACTGAAGATTTTTTCTCATTTAAAAAGTAATTGTATGTTTTTACAGTTTGTCCATATTCATTTTGAGTTAATTTTTGCATAAGGCAAGATATTTAGGCTGAGGTTTATTCCCAAGGATTATTTGTTGAGGATGTTATCTTTCCTCCATTTTATTGATTATATACCGTTGTGGAAACTAATGGGAATATCTGTGTGGGTACATTTCTTAGCTCTCTATTCTGTGTATTCTTCTTCTAATAATAACACATAGTCTTGATTAGTATAGCTAAATAATAAGTATCAAAGCTAGGTAGAACAATTATTCCCAATTATTTTTTCAAAAGTTTTAGCTACTCTAATTCCTCTTTTTATATAATTAAAAATATAAGATTAACTATATATACAAAAGCTTTTCTATGTTTTCAATAGGCATTGAACACACACTGTGTATTGATTTAGGGATAAATATTATATTTACTAGATTGACTCTTCCAACCCATTAACATGGTACAATTCCATTTTCTAAGATTTTCTTCAATTTCTTTCATTATCTCTTTGATGTTCTCAACAAACCAGTCCTGCTATGTTAGATTTTCATCTTAAATAATTCATTTTTGAGTAATTATTTGTAACTGTAGCACTGTCCTCCCGTTGTTCATCGATTTGCTCGAGTGGGCCCAGTAATGTCTCCATTGAGAGACTTGTTGTTACTGTGTTTGGCATATCAAATATGTCATGGGTAGTTTGCCAGGCTTTGCCCTGAGGGTGAGATACTCTTGGTGGCATGCCGGGCTCTCTGAGAGGGGCAGAGGAATCGAACCCAGCTCGGCTGGGCTTGCTGCACACAAGACAAACACCCTACCGCTCTGCTATAATTATACTGTTATATAATAATATATGAGTAATTATACTGTTATATTTTCAATGATGGTGTACATATCTCATTACTTTGAAAATACTATTGAAATCTTTATGTTTATTTATTTTCAATTAATTTATTTTAAAAATAGTTTTGATGCCCACAGCTGCTTCACCTCATCAACATCTCTTTGTTATGTATGTTTACCTTATTGATTTCTTTTAATATTTCTAAATATTTTTTCAGAGATATTTTGTAATTTTCATTGTTCACAGTTATATCAAGAAAATTTTTTTCCTTTCTAATTGCATAACTTTTATTTCCATTTTTGCTTTTCCTTAGGCTAGAATGTCCAGACCTATGTTAAATAAGAGTGTTTAGCAAACATGTCCTTGTCTTATTTCTGAACATTATTAAATATTTTTATACTACTATCTTTCAAATATATTATTTCCCCCTATGTTTATTTGGTGTGATTTTTAAAACATAATAATGCATTGTATTTTGCCAAATGTCTTTTCTATGTTCTCTCATATGATCAGGTGGTTTAATCATTTGTCTATTGACATTGGAATATTTGACTGATTTTTGAAAATTGAACTATACTTGAGTCATAGAAATAAATCCCACTCACAGTTGGTTATAATTATTTCTGCATTTTTCTGAATTTTGCTTTGTAATATCCCTTGAGAATTTTTTATCTATATTTGAAAGAAAAGTTGGTCCATAATTTTATGTCACAAAAGTTTCTTATATAAATCCTCCATCATTTGAAATATTTTTCCCTTATTTAGTTTATTATTAGTTAGGTGTTAGTTTTATTATTTGTTTTCACATCAGTTCTTTTGTTCTTGTTATTCCTAAGCTTTACTGTGATGTTTCTTAATGTCAATGCTATGTGTTTATGCTATTTATGATTAATTCTATATAGGGTTTGTTATCTTGGTTCTTTATGTCTTTTTCTTTTTAGGTCAAACTCGGCGGTGCACAGAGGTTATTCCTGGCTCATGCACTCAGGAACTACTTCTGGTGGTACTTGGGGGACCATATGGGATGCCGAGAATTGAACCCAAGTCGGCTACATGCAAGGCAAATGCCCTACCCACCGGGCGATCAATCCAACTCCCAATTCTTTATGTCTTTTAACACATCTGGAAGGAAGGGGTCTGAAACTATTTCCTTGAGTACTTTTTGAGTATTTTAATAGAAGCAGTTTTTTTTTTAATTCTTAACTTAGTTCAATGCATATTTAAGCACTTTGATTTACTAAACAAAGTTTTGGGCATGCAGTGTTCCAATACTACACCCACCAACAGAGTCAGCAACTCTCTCAATCACTATATTTAGGTTCCCTTTTACCCCATCCTGCCCTCCCTTAGCAAATTCAGTTCTGTAGGCTTGCTGTTAGCATCTGTTAGTCTGTTACCTTTGGTCAGAGATTATATTTCTTTATTTTCCACATATGAAACAGATAATTTCTGTATTTGTTCTTCTCTACCTGATTCTCTTTGCTCAGCATAATACCTCTTAGCTCCATCTATAAAGAAGCAAACTGCAAGTACAACATCATTGGTCGGACCGAGACAAGAAGGCACGAATCTTACCATGCCGTTTTCGACACTGGAGAAGAATTGTTCCTCGGATCATGCGATA
>JAOXYA010000015.1:26906500-26920756 GCA_028565675.1 Sorex palustris
CATCTCCATTGGAGACTTTGTTGTTACTGTGTCTGGCATATTGAATACTCTCAGTAGCTTGCCGGGCTCTCCGAGAGATATAAACAGGGTTTAGTAGAAAGTTTATTCCTTAAAAACTTAAATGATAACATATTAAAAAGTATAAATATTGTTATTTTTACTTCCTTCATGTTGCTCTTCAAGTTTTCTGTAAGAGCTAAAATGTACTTATAATCATCTATCATGTGTTTTTCACTCGAATATTTCTGAGTTATATATTCAAACTGTTCTTATTTTAGAATTTATATATAATTTAGAAGATGTGATTAAATTTACTTAACCCATACTTGCCTGTATTTTGAAGTTGCTATTCATTATTTTAAAGGAATCTAAATAGACATATGTTCATTTCAAGTAAAACATGAGCTCCAATCTATGAAAAGACACTAATAGATCAAAGGGGATAAAGATTTATGTGGTTCTTGAAAATTATTTTTAAATTTCATCCCACATGGGAGAAAAATAACATGATTTTCCCAGAAATATTTGCAAATAACCCTTGAGGCTACAACAGTGTATAATAAATGCCTTAGAATCTTAATATATTAAGACTCATTCTTAGTTTTCACGGTTTCTGAGTGAGGAGTTTGGAAAGAGTCTGATCGGAAGCTTTTAGTTACATTATCGTAAAAAGTAAAGACAGATGGGCTGGACCTGGAACAGCAAGACGCAGGAGTCACTGAAACTGCCTGTGTCTCTTCACAGCATGGTGGTCTCTGGAACAAGCAGTGAATAGACATTCATGTCAAACAAGGTCATATGCCCATATTTTTCTGTTAAAAAGGGTTCACAAGGTTGCCCTAAACTCAAGAGGAGGTGAATAGACTCTACCTCTTGATGGGTAAGTGGCAAGGCTATAGTGCCACATATGAAACATAAAATATTGTTAAACATTGTTGGCCCCTCATGGTCACTAAAGCAATCAGAATGGAATACATATAATTCTGTATATATAATCACCATCAATAACTGAAAATTTTCTAGTGGTTTGGCTTAAACATGACCCTGGCTACTAGCTCTGATGACGACCTTATTACATGAGGCAACACATTGCCCCTTAGGCATTTTTTTTTGTTTTTAGAAACAGAAAAGATGGTTGAATAACAGTTCACAATAGGAATAGTGGATTTATAAAAATCATAAATCTATAGTTTTCTATAATAAAAGTATTAAAAATTAAGTGTTAAAATATTATAACATTTTCAGTAATTATTATATGTCAGGGCCAGAGTGACAGAACAGCAGGTAGGGCATTTGCTTTTCATGGGACTGACCAGGGTGATATCCCTGGCACGCCATACAGTCTCCTAAACACTGCCAGGAGTGATCTCTGGACCCAGAGCCAGGAAAAAGCCCTGAAATTGCTGGATGTAGTCCAAGTCCTGCCTCCCAAATTACTATATGCCTCTGAATTTGTTTAAAATATTGGTTAGTTGCATTGATGCTCATCAGACATACAATCCTTTTCCCATTCTACAGCAGATACAATTTGCTACCTTAGGCCATTATTTTCAAGCATAGACCAATGCTTTGGTTTGACTACTGGACATAACTCAATGACAGATCATCAATGTGCTAATACAGTTCAATTGGTCATTGACTGTTCTATGACCATAAAAGGAGAATGTCTCAGGATATTGTTGTTCTTTCAACCAGGCTCAAGGAAAAAAAATGTCACTGAACCCAACCTCCAGGCTACAGCAGCACTGCCCAGCTTAGTCCATCTTATAGAAAGCCAAACATCATTGATCCCAAGACTATCAAATGGAATGCAAATGCATGATTTCATAACTGTGGGCTGGTTTGTTATATAGTTCTATTATTTGAAAATCCAATTAATAAAATAATCAAATCTGCATATAATTTTTATTACTGTTCACAGGTGCCCTTCCCCCCCATTAGCACAGCTGACTTAGTTGATTAAATAAACATCAAAGACAGGGCTGGAGTGGTAGCACAGTGGGTAGGACACTTGCCTTGCATGTGGCCGACTCAGGTTCGATTCGCAGCATCCCATATGGTCCCCTGAGCACCACCAGGAGTAGTTCCTGAGTTCAGAGCCAGGAGCAACCCCTGAACATCACCGGGTGTGACCCAAAAAGCAAAAAAAAAATACCCATCAGAGATGTTTAATGCAGATTCATGTATAAAAATCAAGGCAGCATGGATATTGTTACAACTTTCAAGGCCACTTTTTTGTACTTCCCAAATTCGATAGAGAGATGCACAATCTTCCCATTAAAGAGCTATGTTGGTGTGCCAGCTGGCTCAGGGCCATGACTTAAAGGAATAGTAATGAAGGAGGCAGGAGTAAATTGGTAACCATCTGGGAAAAGCTCAAGTGAGCTTATACGGACAAGGCTCTAGGGTCAAATAAATGAAATGGACTTTAATTTCAAGATGCAGCTGTGAGTGAATAATCCCCCCAGTTCTGCACACCATTGCAGGTGTAGGAAGTTGGCAATATGTTTTCAAAAGGGGTAGGTTACAATATAGCTTTGAAAGGACTGGCAGTCGGGATGCGGCAGTGATTTAAAGGCACTGGCAATTGGCACCTCTGAAGAACCACGTGAAGTGGCCCCTTAGTAAACACTGAAAAATAGAAAGGTATTATTAGAGCTTGTTTGGGGCAAAAGAAACAGTATGGGGGCTCTACAAGGAAAGGTATGTTTATAGGGCTTATTAGAACATGCTGATTCTTTTTTCCTCTGCAGCCAGGATTTCTAAGAATGGTTCCTTATTGAAATGGCTGGACTGTTATGGTTCTGCTGCTAAGTGTTTAAATTGGTGGAGAATACATAGCTAAGCGTAAGGATCCTGGTGATTAATGTTTTCCTCTTGGGCAATTTGGCTTTATGGATTCTGAAACAAGTTGGGTTTGCTAGAATTCATTGAATGGTTTTAAAATGGAGATAAATATCGGACTCTATAACAACAGAAAAAAATCACAATCATGCAGACAAAATTTGGTCCAAGGTCACTTTATCAAGGAATCATATAGGAAGTCCTTAAGATTTCTGACTTTCTACAGAAATATTTTTCTACAGAAATTTCTTCCTAGACCTACAAGTGGGATATATTCAGTCTAACAATCTGCACAAAACAATATTTAATGGCATAAAATAAAATGTATCTTCTAAATATTCGGGGTGTGTGTGTGTGTGTGTGTGTGTGTGTGTGTGTGTTTGTGCGTGTGGTGCATAACAAGTCCATCATGTAATCAACATATTCTTGGAAACTGCAGCTTTAAACAAAATGGCACATAACAAATGCAGGTACTCAAACAATGTTGACTGGGGATTTATCCCCTTGTGTTTCAGTCATTAATAATATTCATACAAATACTTTGAATGAGACAACACTGGGAGTCAGCTGTATGTGACTCACCGAAGACAGTAGGATGGGTAATAAATTTGTTAATAAAAGCTAATAATAATGTGATTTTCCACACTTGTTTCTAACACTTAGTAATATTGATAAAGAAAGCACGCTGTGAAGAATAATCTCCTTTTCCTTCTATGTGACATGGCTTCCAATGAAGGCCTGTGGGCCGAGGAACAGTTAGAGTGGTCAGGGAGTTGCAAGGTGAGTTAACTTAGTGCAACTAAGATCAAAGCAGCTTGGCTGGCCTATGACCCCCATATATAAGAAGATGCAACAGAAAAAAGGTGGGGAAGGGAGGCGTTTTAATTTATAAGAGACAGATGAAAGGCACTTACAATTTTTTGTAAAGGAGATTATGAGGGCCAGAGGGACAGTGCAGGTATAAGGCACTTGTCTCACCCATGGGCAGCACAACCATTCCCAGAACCACATATTGTCCCCTAAGCGCTGTCTGGGTTGACCTCAGAGCACAAAGCCAGGAATAAGCCCTTAGCACTGTCAGGGTCAAAATCAGAGAAAGACAAAAAGGCGGAGAGAGAGAGAGAGAGAGAGAGAGAGAGAGAGAGAGAGAGATACAGAGACAGACAGACAGATTACATAAAGTGATTAATTTTTCCAATAGCCCCAGCATGTCTTTTTGTGACCATATTCTGCTAGTGTTGTCTTCCAGGATTCCTCAGGGCATATCTGTCTTATATTAGAATTATCTTTGGAACTTGGCCTTGGTGAATAAAATCAAAGTTCCTACAGGGCAGGGCTAATATTTCATCTCTGTCTTCTCAATCAAAACCTTGCTCTGTTGTAGGTATTCTACTCAGTGCATACTTGTGGATGGAAATTTCCACAGAAATGAGACACCATGTTTAAAGCAGAGGGATTGAAGTCTGAAGACCAAAAAAAAAAGTAATGAATTCAAGATGAGTTTTAAAGATGCTGTGGCAAAAGTGGCTAAGTGTACATTTTAGGTTGTAAACTGAATGTTACAGTCTAAAATGGTGGAGGCCAGTGAACACAGAAAATAAAATATTGTATTCTTCCTGAGTTCTCCAGAGAC
Organism: Sorex palustris; assembly: GCA_028565675.1. Taxonomy (NCBI): domain Eukaryota; kingdom Metazoa; phylum Chordata; class Mammalia; order Eulipotyphla; family Soricidae; genus Sorex; species Sorex palustris. The sequence continues at coordinate 26,910,978 of JAOXYA010000015.1, forward strand.
TGGAGAAATCCAAAAGGCATCAGAGATATTTATAAGAGATTTATAAATTACATACAGACTTTTTCAATTAATTTATTAATTACATGAACACTTTTGATATTCATGAAAGAGATGTAAGAATAGGTGTAACTAAATCACATGTTTTTCATTTGCCATCTTTAAAGAGCTCAGCTACAGAGGGCAATTTGAAAGAATAAAGGGAAAATCAATTAGGATGTTTATCAGTGAAGGCATGGCTAATAAAGAATGCAGTATGCAGATTTAAGTTCCACCTTCTCCAGTGAAAAGAGAGTATTGAATTTTCTTAGTACAGTGAGGAACACACCCATATAAAGCACTGAATTGTAAATATCTTCTTTCAAAGACAACCTCCAGGAAGACTTCCAAGCCTTTCCTATGAAATTTAGCTTTTACAAAAACATGTTTGGGGGAGGTGGACATCTCCCTTACAATGGTAAGTCAGTGGAGTGCTTTGTCTAAGAGAATAAAGACTGTATTCTTGTAGGTGGTGGTCAGGCAAGGATGGGTGGGAGGGAGGATGACTTTTGGTTTTAACCTCTCATAGGACCTAGCGAGAGAAGCACATTCACCTTACAGGGCCACACAGACAAGTATTAGTTAGGTCAAAAAGCAGGTGATGGGAAAGAGGAGAAACCCTTGAGACTTGATACTAGAAGAGGGCGGAGGTACAGAGGAAACACTTTAGAATGGGCTCCTTGAAACAGAATGATTTTACTGGGCTTTGGGTTACAGTGACTGGTGCCTCATGCCTGGTATCTGTCCCTAGGAAGATGAAGGCAGAGGAATATTACTTCCCAGAATGTAAGAATCAGAAAAAAGAGGTAGGGCTCTGCATCCACAGTTTGCACATCAATATTAACTGGAGAAATCCTTTGCTATCTCTAAGAAATAGTCCAGGGAGGGTAATCTCTCATTAGTAGAAAGGTTTATTGAAGGTGTTATATAGAATACATAGAAAATTCTAGACCATAGCAATTATAAAATATGTAGAAAACTAAAAACCTGTACAATACAGAGAATGTGCTAAATAAAATTAAACAGTAAAGGAGAAATAAAAGGAAATATTTTGACTTTAATAATTAATAAATCTGTCTGAATTTCTAGGTAGAATAATTCAATTTGTTCTCAAAAAGATTTCTTGCGTGTTGTCATCGTTTACTATGTTCCTATTACCTATATGATATTGATATCATTTAACTTCATGAAAAGGAATAGCTGTCAGCTTTTTTCTCTCTGGGTTTTGGGAATTTGGGGTTAAACCTGGTGGTGCTTAGGGCCTTCCTCAGGCTTGGTGCTTTGTGCTTGCTTCCTTTGGGACTTAGGAGACCAGACAGAGCTGGAAATCAAATCTGGGCCTCCAACATGCAAAATACGCATTCAGTCCTTAAAGCTATCTTCCAAGCTCCAGTTTTTATCTTTTTTTTTGAAGTATCATACTTTGGAGAGATGGGGTGGGCAGGGATGTGGCTCAGTGGGAGACTGTCCACTGAGGAATGAGGCCAGGAGTTCTACCCCCAGAACTATCCGCATGCTCTGTTTTTCCTGCCATCGAGATCCCTGGTGCTACAACATAAATGTGAATGTGATCTGTGGCTCACCACAACCAACTGTGTGTAAGCAACACAAAGTGACCCCAAGCAAGTAGCCCTGTAGCACTGTCCTCCTGTTGTTCATCAATTTGCTCAAGCGGGCACCAGTACTGTCTCCATTGTGAGATTTCTTATTACTGTTTTTGGCATATCAGATAAGTCATGGGAAGCATGTCAGACTGCCGTGTAGTTTGGATACTGTCGGTAGCTTGCCAGGCCCTCCAAAAAAAGAGGAGGAATCCAACCCAAGTTGGCCTCGTGCAAGGCAAACATCCTATGTGCTATGCAAGTACTGTAGAAAAAGTATGTGAGCAATGCAACCACGTGTGCGGTCCCTGTACATCACAGTGACAAGGGAAAGGAAGGAAAAAAACGTAATGCATTTTTTCATGTTTTAAGATAAATGTTTAGATACGGGACATGTTGTTCTAGTTAAGGGAGAGGAGTGGTATGTATCTACAAAAGACTGAATTTTATGTCTACAATATATTATTTGCATGCAATAACAATCCAGTAATAATCATTCATTGCTATGAATAGGATGATACATCATATGCTCAAGGAGAAATGATCTAAACTTTGTCAAACTGAATTGAAGTGATAAAATATCACTAAATATTAAACACAAGTTAAGAGATTATTTTAAGAGATATCACCAACATCACTCTCACTAATTGCATTATTTTCTATAATTTTCAAACAATATCCAGAGTGTTCTGAATTCTCATTTTTCATGTAAGAAAACTGAATTTCAGAGGTACTCACTGATTAGCTTTAACAAGGTTACATATATGCATGAATAAGCTTTGTTTCAAATTCAGTTCCAAACTACAAATCAAATCCATTTGCCACTGATCTACTCTTCACATTGTACTGTAATCTCTTTAAACAACACAATATACACATACATTAAATATCAAACACATTACTGGTATTGTCACAGGAGACGATTATGTGATTTGGTGTGTTACATTTTAAAAAAAAGTATGTGTTTTGCACATGCTCCAAAGCATGGACAAAAGGAAATAAATCAGAACCTGTTGTTGAAAACTCCTTGGTCCATAAAGGTGAGGGATACATAACTAAATGGATAATATAGCTTGTTGAGTGCAACTGAAGTACTCTAGACCAGACCTACTGGTTATGGTAGAGAGATGCAGTTCATATGAGAAAATCATAATTTCCACTTGAAGCATGAAGTACCTTTTTGGAGAGTATGCGTTTCTCCTATTGGATCCATATATTCTAGGCAACATCAGTTAGCACTGTGGATTAGCACTAAGTTCATGCTCTTAGTCTTTTGCCTTTTGTCAACATTTGACAAATGTTGAGTACAAAAGGAAAACGTCACATTCTGTGATGAAAATGTGGTCCCTCTACTGAGATTAGTTCACATGGGCTGACAATCCGTCACTCGACATTCATTTTAGGAAGGACAGGAAATTATTCTGTTGGGAGAAACTTGGATGACGAATTGGTTTGGGGATGCTGGTGCCTGCCCCTCATGACCAGGCATTCCTTTTCACATCCTGGTTGCCATAACAACCACATAGCACTTTTGGTCCCTAACACAACAGACTCCTTTATGGTGATGATTATTATTAGTCAGTTTGCACTCCAGGCAGAAATCTGATTTACTTTCCCTGAGGAAACTCACCATATGACATGCAAAATGTCAGAGAGAGAATAATCCAAACTGGAACTGTGGAAATGCTATGAAATAAAACATGTGTGGGAAAATATACCTTGTGAGCCCTTTATTATTTTTAAATGAAAAGTTGTCAGATTATTCAGCCTGAAGTGTATGTTAACTGTGTCGTGCCTGTGTGCTTGTAGACAATCTATTATGGGGTGTTTGATAAAATGGGAAACCTGAAAGCTTTGAAGGTGCTTGATGTTTTGGCACTATTCTGTAGACATACTGATAGTAGCTGAAAATACATACCCAACCCCCCCAAAAAACATGTTTTCTCTATTATACAATAAGAATGAGACATACACCTCACTTCTCCTACTGCAGTTTGAGAATGGAAGGAAGGAATTCCAGTCCTTGAAAACAGAAGTGTTTAGAACCAATATGAATAAGGTATCCTGCTCCAAATTGCCATTTCTGAAAAGTAGAATTCAAGCAGTGTTCTTTCCAACCAAACTTAGCCAAACCATTATTTTAACCTATAATGAGGTTTGACCTTCAGGCCAACCCAGAAGAGGAAAACTTTTGGAGTCTCAGGTGTGGAAAAAAATTGCCTCCACTGTACAAGCCAACTATTTCTTTGTGGCATGTTTATCAGTAATGTGCCCCTGCCCGACAAAATTGTGTCCTTGAACCAGGGATATAAAATGATACTATTAAGGGAGCCAAGCCAAGTCTGGTCAAAGAAAACCATTTATTTTCACTGACCCAGCTGGTCAAGTGAATTTAGGTTCAGCAGCTTGGCTCACTTGAGAATCAAGCACTGCCATCATGCCTGTAATTACAGCATGAAAGTGATTTCCAGGAATGAACATTGAAAAGGAAACAGACTTTCCCTGGCAATAATATACTTCAGTACAGGAGGGTTGGCAAGGTGAAGATGAGGCATATATTTTCATGTGATTATGTAATAAAAACATTTTCTATTCCTATCGGTAAGTTCTTTTTTTTTAACAAGAAAGCCAAACTAAACGCAATAGGTTAGCACAAGAGATATTAATTATTCATTCAAAATTCTGTGAATTTTCTGGAAATGTCTCCTTCTCTGGGCTACCTTACAGGGTGGGGTGGGGGGAATAGTCTAGGATATCTGTGCTTCAATACTGGCATTTCATCTGGGACTGTAGGGAGGGATAAGCTTGGATGGGCGTTTCTCCACTTACCTTCTCATCTTGAGCAAGACTGGCAAGTGATTCACCTGGTGGGTGTAAGGTTCCCAGCCTCAAGAGCTGGCAGACTCCAATGTAGCACAATTTCTTATTCTGTCTGCATCATGTTCACTTATGCAAACGGGCACATGCCAGTCATATCAACAAGTCAACATTCAAAGGCTGGAGAAACAGAGAAGGACTTGATGGAAAACATTGCTGGAGCATCTTTTTTCATATTCTTCAGCTTTCTAACTGCATTTAAGAATATTGCTAATGAACTTTAGCATATCGAAATTATGATTTTCCTGTGACTCTTGTTTCTTTTAAAATAGTGACTTATTTCTACACATTTTTAAAGGTTTAACCTTTGTAGCATCAAGGTTATCAAGGTTAGAGACAAATCATAGCTGATTCTGTCAAGTCTCTGTTGCATAAATTGAGTATAAGCAGCTAATTATGTCGAATTAGTTGGATTAATTTTTTTATTGCTCTATGTGACAAAATAATTTTATGGTCTGATATATTCCTACCACTGTGGTCAACAGCTTTGGCAATATGTTGAGAAACTTAGAAGGAAGGTACAAGGGGCTTCTTTTTTTGTTTGTTTGTTTCCCTTGGGGTTGGGAACTTACCTGGTGGTGCTCAGGTCTTACTCTTGATTCTGCACTCAGGTATCATGCCTGGAAGAACTCGAGGGATCATATGGGTGTGAGGAATGAAGCCTAAAGTGACTGTATGCAAATTAAGTAACTTACTGTAATTTCTGGCTGATACAGAGCATTTTATTTTCTTAATTTGAGATCGTCAAAAAAAACCCTACTATTTTTATCAGTTTATGCTATTCATGAGAAAGAAGATCATGTTAAAAAGTTGTCAAAATAAAAAAAAATCACCTAGTGTTCAAGTCATCTGTTTTTTATTTTAAAAATCACAGCAAGACCTAGCAGTTTAAAACAAAATCATTTATTCTCTCTTACCAATTCTGAGCTGGGATTTCTATTTCACTGTTTCTGTGAGTTGGGATTTAGAAGTGACTGAAGTGCAAGTTTCTACCGAAGAGTGTTTGACAAGTTTATGTTTAAAATGAAACTGGGGCTGAAATTATTTAAAAGCATTTTAAAAAATATATATATGATATGTCTGAAATTTAGGCTGGGAAATTTTAACAGTAGGGCCTGACACAGTGGGGGCTCCCCCAACACTTCTCTTTTTTCTCTGTGGTTTCTTTACAAAACATCTTTAGGATTGCAGCCTTAGGGCTTCTTATTCAGAGATATTAGACATGAATATACAGGGATCCAAAGATCAATGTCCCAGGAGAAAAAGAAGGGAAGGAACGTCTCTTTTTATTTAAATTATTTAATTAAATTAAGTAATTTATTTTCCTCTTGGGGTCACACCCAGCGATGCTCAGGGGTTATTTCTGACTCTCTACTCAGGAATTAGTCCTGGTGGTGCTGGGCAGACCACATGGCATGCCGGGGATCAAACTTGGGTCGGCCACGTGCAAGGCAAATGCCCTACCCACTGTACTATCACTCCGGCCCCAGGAACATCTCTTCTAATCTAATCTCAATTCCATCCTCACATTAATTCCTGTATATTCTGAGGAGTTATAAAAGTTCAACCAGATTCATGAGGAGAAGTCACAGGGCCCAACTGTAGAAGAGGAAGTGAGTAGGCTTTGGCAGGACATAGAGGGAGGTCTAGAAATAATTTGGAAAAGCAAAATCTACCACAACTAGAAAAACTTTAACAGGGGCTGCACGTGGGCCTTGAAAATTGCTAGTTTTACTTTTTCGTGGACCAAATTCTAATAATATTATTGACTAGATTCACTTTTCCTTGACAATGTCAGATGTTTTGTATGTATGATGCTTTTCTACATAATCAAAGGTTATGTGACAGGTTTGAGTTCAGACACCATATTTGGGAAATAAAACTGAAGGGTGAGGCAGAAATAAAAAAAAAGATGCAAGCTCTTTATGGTAATTTACTAGCACTGTTCATCTTACCAGAGTACTGTGGGGAGACTGGTGAAATCTGTATCAGAGCTGTTGGAGGATTAAAGGACAGAAGGTGTATCCACTGATACTGGTTAACTGTAGTTGTTAGATCATGACTACCTTTACATTTCTAGTTTTCTGATGTGTAGGCAAATAATGTAGTACACAACTATCTGTTAAAGGACAGTCACAAGGATTCAATCACGGAAAATATGAGGTATGTGGTACAGCTTTATAGTAAAAGCCTTGGGGTTTTACTCAAAATAGGCTGGTAGTGAAGTCTATTCAGAACTGGCTCAGAAGAAAGAAGTTGCGGCAGAGATCATTTGTAGTGTGCATAAGAAATTTAAGAATTGTTTTCATTCTGGGAAAAGAGAATCAAAAGCTGAACACTTACTCTGCACTGGATATCATCCTGAGCATTAGGGTGTAAGAGATAAAAACTTTCCAAGATGGACCTTTTGCACAGTCTAAAGTGATTAAATTCCATGCAAACCAATTACCACAGCATAACTGATACATCAAAAGAGATGTGGAAAGTGTTTTTATCAAGGAATAATATGCATAATTAGAAAAACCTTCATGCAAGATTGATAATTGACTAAGTTCTTCAACAAAAATAAATATGCTTCTCCATATGAGATGAGGATAACAGGAACCAGGCATTCCAAGCAGATGGTTAAGGAGAGAAATGGTCATGCAGATTACATGTTGGGAAGAAAGCAAATTCCTGTAGCCTTAATAAACCTCAGGACACAAACCTTATACAGGACTAAATGGAAACCCAATAGAATCAGCAAATGAGCCAAGATCACGCCACTTTCTCTTCGCATTTCAGGCATTGCCCTAGAAATCCTGTGCCATCTCTATAAATTTATCTTTCTTGTTTGTTAAGCTTGCCAAACTGTTACTTTTCAATCATCTATTTAAAAACAGAACTATCATAGTATACACCACATTTCCACTTTGCCATTAGTTCACATAACCACTGATATAGACCTTACTTATTTTTTTGAATAGTGGAGGAATTATTAAATGTTATCAATAAAACTAAGGCAACAATCTTGAATTCAGTTGACCCAGTTTGGTCTCAGGCACTAAATATGGTCGCCGTAGCACTACCATGTGTGATCCCTGAGCACAGAGCTTAGAGTATGTACTGAACACTACCAGATGTGGCACACTCCTCCAGAAAATCTAATCCAGAATTTCTCGTGCACACTTTTGTTTCACAGAGCTCACTCATTAAAGAACGGATTCTTCCTAGGCAGGTCAACATTTTGTTTATTTCTTCTTGGTTGGAAAGGAGGGGAAGGTCGCCTCTGCCTGTGGTCAGACTTTACTTCTGACTCTGTATTTGGGGATTCCCCCTGAAAATGCTCTAAAGACCATGTGTAGTGACAGGAATCAAACCCGAGTTGGCCACTTGCAAGTCAAGCATTATTTCCAGCTGTATTATCTACCTGGCCTTGGCAGTTCAACTTTTAATTTCGGCAGTGAAGTGAATGTAAACCTAATTTTTAAATCTTTGTATACAATAGCAAATTTATACCCCTGAGAGTTGAGGTGGGCACTGCGTTTGGACAGAACCAAGTGTGACTTAACAGAGATCCAGCACTGGGGAATAACAATTGGCATGCAAGGGGAAAGGTGTGAAAAGGCTGAAATCAGCTTCAGATTCTTCCAGCAGTCAACACTTTAGGAAACCGTTGAAGATAGTTTTCACAAGATTGCTCAAGTGTCTTAAGCAAATATGTCAGAGAAAGGACAAGTTAAGGTTTTAGGAATGGATTCTCACATTGTCTGATATAGTCCAGCAATTTTCTAGAGACAGCTGGGTCAAATATGTGATTTTTCTAACCATTCTGTCATTCTCCTTTTTTGGGTTAATGGATATTCACCTTCATAAAAGACTCTGGAATGGACATGAGGCAGATTTCTTTTTCTTTCCTTTTTCTTTTTTTTTAAGCTAAAAGGTTGGAGACACATTTTAAATCATTGGGGTCACTTCAACTATAGTGAAAGCATAGATAAATGAATCACTTTTCTGGGAGTAAGGTGTAAGGGGGAAGATCCTATAAATTTTAATTTTGTTTTTAAAACATTTAAATGTGGATTGTTAGAAAATGTATGTTTAAACCAAGAAAGAAAGTCCAGCATTGAGATTCTGGGGAAGAAAAGTGTAGGACAATGGTGGTTAGGGATTCTAAAACAAAAGACTAGTTGGGGGTGAGAAAACTTAAGATATATATGTAAGTTTAAAAGGAGAGTGGAGGGACTTTGAGGTAGTACACAGGGTAAAGTACTTCCTTGCCCAGAGTCAATTCCAATTTGATCACAGGCACAGTGTATTGTGCTCTGGACATCATTAGGAGAAAACCCTGGGCATCAGTGGGTATGTGACCCCTCTTCTCCCCCCAAAAAAAATAAACCCACCAAAATCAAAAAGGAGAATGACTGTATCAAACTCATGATTGTCAGTGATTATTATTAGTGGATGAGTGGAAAAGTCACCCAATAGAGTAGAACAGCCATAAGAGGGCAGAATACATGGGTGCTTGCTTTTTCTGGGCCTCCTTTGCCAAATTTATCATCTGTTACAATGAAGAAATGGAGGTAAGTTAGCAGCAGCTCAAAGAGCTCAGCCCACAGATCCATAAAATCATACCCAATCAGATAATCAAACCATGTTCAGCTCTGAGTGCTTCAGTGCTGAGCTTCTTCCATACTAACAAACAGATACTAAGTGACTGTTCTATGGTCCCTATCCATTTTTCTTGAGACTGATTACCAGTAAAAATGAACATGATATAATTCCACCATAACTGACATTTTTTACATAAATTCTAAACTTTCTATTCAAGAGCCAAAGAGATTAAGCTGAAGGAACTGTAAGCACACTTTGAATGTGGGAGGCTCAGGTTGAATCCCTGGCATCATTTGTTCCCCCTGAGAAGCACCAACACTAATCTCCAGAGACTTGAGCTAGAAGTAGCCTCCAGGACTGTCAGCCAAGAGGCGCTATTGCATTTTTCCTATTCAAAATGATGAGTACTGCACTGCACTGTCTTCCCGTTGTTCATCGATTTGCTCTACTGGACCCAGTAACATCCCCATTGGGAGACTTGTTGTTGTTACTGTGTTTGGCATATCAAATGCGACAAGGGTAGCTTGCCAGGCTTTGCCGTACAGTCGAGATACTCTTGGTAGCTTGCCGTCTCTCCGAGAGGGGAGGAGGAATCAAACCCGGGTCAACCAGGTTGGCCTCCTGCAAGGCAAATGCCCTATCTGCTGTGCTATTGCTCCAGCCCAAAATGAG
>JAOXYA010000015.1:26943978-26957202 GCA_028565675.1 Sorex palustris
CACTTCTGAAATAGTTTAGAAAGACCATCAGTATTTGGCCACAACCACTGATATGACATGCTTAAAAACAAGCCTAATACTCTCAATACTTCTTTGATTTTATCTTAATTTAATCATATTTACTCCTAATAGGCCCTATATGGAATGTATCCATGGCAAGGCATAAATATGATTCAATTTAATCCTCTATAAATTGGGTATTTTCTTCAAGTCAAGCCTGTAAGTATTATTTTATTAAGAACTTTAGTAGAAATATGAAACTGCACTTAGACCGTATTTGGTTTCTATTTCTATTTTACTCTCCATATGGCCCCAAATTAAATGTGCTTTTGTCGGCTTTCACCATCTGAAATTCTCTCTGCAGGTAATTCTTAATATTAAGGAAACTTCTCCCAAAGTGTAATCTACAAATGGGCTATGCCTAGGAAGTAGCTTATTTTTAAATAAATCAGAGACATTAATACCTCAGGTCATTTTATAAACAAGACCCTTTACTATTTTTATTATCTTATATTATGGCACACTATATTGTGCTGTCTTGAATTTTTCACTTCTCACCTTATATCTGAAATGCAATTAATTTTTCTCATAGGATAGCTTTTAAAAATATTTATGTGAGGCATTGCAATTTACAATACTGTGAAAGATAGGTTTTCATGCATACAGTATTCCAATACCACATCCTCCACCAGAGTGTCAGCCACCCTCGTCATATTATTTCTCAGCTTCTGTTGCCTCTGGCTGTTTGTTGCTCCCTTACATTTTTTTCTTTATATTCACATATGAAAGAGATCATTCTGTATCTGACCCCCTCCTCATTAACTAGATGACTAGTTAATAAGTTTTCACTGAAAAGTATCTGAAAAATAAATACTTGAGTTCATATACTAAGTTGTTAATTAAGGAGATTTAATGAAAATAAAAAAAATTTTAGAAGAACAAACCTTGAGAGTAACACACCTCCAGTGGTACTTGGAGGACTATCTGTTGGTGGATTTTATGTAAAGCATGTTTTCAACCCACTGAACTATCCTCTGATCTGAACACATTTTATTATTAATACTATTGCTTGGTTTTGATCCGCTCCTAGCAGTGTTCAAGGCTTTCTCCTGACTTTGTGCTCAGGGATCACTCTTGATAGGGCTCAGAGAACCATATAAGGTATCAGAGACTGAACCTTAGTTAGCCATGGGCAATGTAAGCAGCTTATCCAATGTACTATCTCTTTATCCTACATTTTATTTTTCAATCTGCAGTTTTATTTATTTTATTGGTAGGAAGGGAAGATGAAAAACCATGTATATTCAAAAAATCTGAGAAAATTGCTGAGTGCTTTCTTATTTATCTAGAATATAATATTGGTTATCAGATTGTGCCTATAGAGATAGAGCTATCTTTATTAACTATCAGGTACTAAAAATGTTTGTGAATGCTTTCTGGACAACTGCGTTATTTTCTTTGGGGCTTCAAAAATAGTCTTAATATCGGGCTGTTGTTTCCCTTAAACATAACTACTAGTAGTAATATTTTAACTTATTTTTAAAATAAAAGTGCCTTACAGTTCATTGTCTAGTTATGTAAGAGAAAATAGTTTTTCTCCATAACTTCAGTTATCATTTTCAAATAAAAAAGTTTCCTTAGTATTAAATCTTTAAATCTTTCCTGTGACCATATAATGAATTTGGAAACAAACTATGTGCTGTCACTGAATAGTTAATATTTTTGCAGGTCTAAAGTGTATGAATTGATTTGGGGAATGTATCAATTGAGTACCATGTGCTGGCCTACTAATAATTAAATATAATGGTACTTTTAAGGAGAAAAGAAAAAAATAACATTCATCACAGAATGAGTTCAATTATAAGTAGAGACAACCTAAAATGGGACAGTTTAAAGGTTTTATATATAATCTTTGTAAGAGTTATAAGTGTGTGTGTGTGTGTATGTCTTTTCTGGAGGTATTCAGGGCTTATTCCTGGCTCTGTGTTCAGGGATCATTCCAGAAAGGGCTCTTGGACCATATAGAGTTCTGGAAATGAGCCCAGTTAGGCTGCATGCAAGGTAAGCGTCCTCCCTGCCGTACTATTTCTCCATCTCTCAAAGTTTCAGCAGGAAGATGGATAGCATGCCAGTTTTTCTCATGGACAAGGGTTAAGAAAAGAGATAGTCATAAAGCCTTGTTGATTTTTTTCCTACATGACTTTTCAAATCAGCATAAAAAAGATAGGAAAGAGAAGAGCATTGAAGTAAATGCAGAATAACTAGTATTGTATATCTACCCAGAACATACTTTCTAAGTTTATACCACTCATTTGTGAATGTATCCTATGTCACATGGAATTTATATTCCATGTATATGAATGGTCTTACTATTTCTGCTACTAGCTTGTATTGGATACTAGGACTTGTGTTGAAAAGTTTCCTTTGGATAGATTAAAATCGTACATTAAACTGAACCATTCATAAACAGGGTATATCTATCCAGGTATTTAGTTCACTTAATCTGGTGTATGTATATTTTACCTGTCAATTCAGTATAAATTTTTAGGTAATGTTTTACAATTTATATGATCTTCACATTTTTATTTCTCCCAGTTAGTTATATTTCTGTGATGTTATTCCCTATCTTCTTGCTATAGTGTATCAAAATTTATTATTTTTTTAAAGATTTTTTTTGGCTTTTTTTTGGGTCACAACCGGCAATGCACAGGGGTTACTCCTGGCTCTAAACTCAGGAGTCTCTCCTGGTGGTGCTCAGGGGACTATATGGGATGCTGGGAATCGAACCCGGGTCGGCCGCGTGCAAGGCAAACGGCCTACCTGCTGTGCTATCTCTCCAGCCCCTAAATTATTTATTATTTTTTTTAGCGGGGAAGAGGGAGTGGTTTCAGACATATCCAGTGATGATCATGGCTTACTCCTTACTCTGCTCAGTGATCACTCTTGTCAGGACTTGAGGAGACTACATGAATTTCCAGGATGGAACCTGAATTAACTAGCAAGCCATGTGCAAGGCAAGCACTAGACAGAGATAACAGATTGCTAGACTCTCTCTCCAACATCCCAACATTGTCTTCCTCTTTATACCAATAAGTGCCACCCCAATAAAACCTTCCAACACCATCATCTTTCAAAAGCCACTCTACTATACAGATAGTTTCTCAATCAACTTTCAAGCTTTGAGCTCCAAAAGCTCAAAAAGAAATACAATTGTCTTCATATGTGTTACCAGCTCTTTCTCATAATTGCACTGGTACTGGTTTCCATAGCTGTCCTGCCATGAACACCTAATACCACACATACTCCTCAGAGCCACTATGCTCATCTGTGCTCTTAGTTAGGTGGATACACAACTAACACTAACCCTTGGTGACTATCTATCATGCGTACCTCACCACAGGCTGAAAGCAAAGAGCTCTTCCTAGCCTTTCTCAAATTTTGCTTAGTGTTGTGAAATACAGATTATCTAGAGTAGAGTCAGTCAGCCTAGAAAGTGAGGAAGAGGAGGCAGCAGCACATATCTTTTGTCATCCTTCCTAATGAATAGGTGCATTGTAAGAGCATTATTTCACTGTGTTCTTCCTAGAACATAGGAAGATGTGAAACACTGTTCTTCACATGCCATTGTTGGAGCAAAATAGCAAAGAAAACTGAGTAGGCCTTAAATGATCAGATGATGAAGTTCAAATACAGAATCAGACAGGAGGGGGGAAAAATACCTCATAAAGATGGATGTCCCAGAAACAGTGATTTGGATAATATGAGGCTAATTATGCACCACCTCTTCCAGAGCTGCCTCTAGGCTCCCCACAAGTAAACACATGCATCCACCACAGTACTAATGAGATAGTGAGCTTGCTTCTCTGGAGAGTACTTGAAATTTAACCCACTTGACATGGTAATGGGATCAAGCTTACTTTCTTAACTGGATGCACTTTCACTTTGCACTAATTAGCCCTTCAAATATTCTGGTAAACTTTAAAGCTTCGGCAAAGGCATCACACATATTCATGCAAGTAGCGTTCTTTTAATTTGATTTCATCAAGAATTTTGTGTTTATAGATGCACTTGGCAAAACATAGGTTTTATTCTTGGATCCGTTTTCCAGTTCTAGCTCTTCTAATATCCACTGTGTGACACTGGGTAGAGCATCCTGGTTCTAACTGAAAAATGATTTTCACTATAATGATTTTTTTGTATATAACTTACTGGCTAGAGCGATAGCACAGTGGGTAGGGCATTTGCCTTGCATGCGGCTGACCGGTGTTCGATTCCTCCACCCCTCTCAGAGAGCCCGGCAAGCTACTGAGAGTATCCCGCCCTCATGGCAGAGCCTGGCAAGCTCCCCGTGACATATTCAATATGCCAAAAACAGTAACAAGTCTCACAATGGAGACATTACTGGTGCCTACTCGAGCAAATTGATGAACAATGAGAGGAGAGTGACAGTGACTTACTGGCATGGAGATGACATTTAGAACATTATATATGTGTGTATGCATATATGCACATACATATATACATATATATTGTTTACTATGGTCTCCTGAGTTCTAACATTACAAAAAATTCTTTGGGGGCTGGAGAGATAGTTCAGCAGGTAGGGACACTTGGCTTGCATGGGGTTAATTTGTGCTTGATCATCAGCACCTCACATAGTTTGGCCCCTAATGCTGCCCTAGTGACCCTGAGTGCAGAGCCAAAAGTAAACCCTAAGCTCAACTGGGTGTGGCTCCAAAACAAATCCCCCCCAATTTTTTTTAAATCACCTTATCACAATCAGTTATAAAATACGAGCATAACTGGTAGAAAAGCACTCTCCAGATAACTATTTGGTTAATACATATTATTTTTACACGTTCAAGAAAAGATACACGTTTAATCAAGCCATTTCAAAGTGTATGTGGGTGGTACTTATGAGTACAAATTCATTTTGTTGGAATACTGTTTTTAATGACATGCTTAGTAGTGACTGTTTGAGCCCACCCACATAATCTGTTTATGTGCTGCTTGTCTGGGAGAAACAAAAGCATCAGTGACTTTCATTGTTATGAATATTGAAAAAAAATATCTCCTCCACCCTACATTTCCATTTTATTGTCACTATTCAGAAACTTTTGTTTAGGGCTTCATTAGTGATAACTCAGTGTATTTTAATTCCTATTAGACTCTTAGATAGATCAGTTAGATCCAGAAGTGGCACTTTCACAATGAATTTTGTATCTTAGCTTTGCTCATGGTTATTGAAAATTTAAGATGAATTGAATGTTCAACATAAAACAAATTATTTTAAAAAGAAGGAAACTGTAAGAAAGGGAAAGAAATGAGTATTCAATAGAACATGAAAATAAACTCCAAATGTAAAACTTTAAATTTGAAGAACAATATTGAAATTAGACAAATTCTAAAAGGGATAGGTCTGAGTATGTGAAATGTTTTGTTTTCTTCTTTCAATACAGCTTACATCATTAAATGAACTAAGAAAATCTATGACTAATCCTATGAACAAGTCTCCTTAATTATTTTTCTGAGCTATAATCCAAGCTTTTATAAACTTTATATCTATTTCTATATGCTAATTTAAATTTAAATAAATTTAAATAGTCATGGGTCAAATAATTCCAACAAATTTAAATTCCTTTTTATGTTAAGATGAAGAATACAGCTTTACATTGTTGTTAGAAAGTAGCATATAATTAAAACTGATACTTTTGGAGACCAGAGACAGAGGGTCAGAAATTTGCCTTATGACCCAGTCAAGCCCAGGTCAATCCCTTGAGCATCATCTAAACATCATCAGGAATCATTTCTGAGCACAGAATCAGAAATAGCTCCTGAGCACAGCTAGGCATCCCCCGTTTTCCTCTTCCAATCCCTACCCAAACAATAACTTCTATTTTCTGCAGGCTCATAATCTTCTGTGCAGACATTTATTTCTCTTTGCTAGTATGTGGAATCTGATAAAATATTTTTTATTTTCTGCAGGCCCATAACCTGTGCAGACATTTATTTCCCTTTGCTAATATGGGGAATCTGATAAAATATTTTTGAAAGTTCTAGCCCTCTAATTTCTTGAATCTTAAAGAGAATTTAGTGGAGACTTGATCATTTGTATTAAAATAAATTATATGTAAATTAAAGAAAATCTTAAATCAAAGCATGAATATATGTATCATACACATGATTATACAGTATAATATTTTTTAAGCCCACGTTTTGTTCTGTTTCTTAACTCAGACCTTTCTCTTCAGATATAAATCCTGTGAAATAATTCCTCCTTTGTGTTTTGCCAAGATAATCATATGTACTTTTAAATAACCTGATGAAGAATTAATCTTTTCCCCACAATTTATTCCCCCTCCTGCATTAAACAGGATCAGCCCTTACCCACTCATCCACACCAAAAGCTCCATCTTGTGCCAACCACAAACAGAGAGATATACAGGCAAATAAATTATTTAAAATCCACGTCACTGCTTTTATTTTTTTTGCATCAATTTATATCACTAGGTCCACCAGTGGATCTTATGTGCTGCTGCTTCACTTATTGAGGGGTCTAAAATAGTATTAATTATATCTCAATAAAGCAGGAAAAATGAAATAGGCTTCTAAAACAGACTCTCCTTATGTGCTCCCACCTAATCCTTTGCTAATACTGCCATCCAGAGTAAACTTCTCTTGAATCCTATTATATTAGCAAAATTAGACACCAATAAGCACCAAAAGATGGAAAGAGCTCTTATCAGTATTTGATGACAAAGGGTTTCTTTTCTTTCTGTCTTTCTTTCTTTCTTTTTTTTTTTGCTGTTTGGGTCACACCTGGCGATGCACAGGGATTACTCCTGGCTCTGCACTCAGGAGCTACTCCTGGCAGTACTCATATACGGGATGCACTCAGGAATTACTCCCTGTGGTGCTCATATATGGGATGCTGGGAATCAAACCCAGGTCGGCCAGGTGCAAGGCAAATGCCCTACCCTCTGTGCTATCGCTCCAGACCTGCGTTTCTTTTTAAAGATGGAAATTCAACATACTGAGAACACCAAAGAGAAATATCTATACTAAAATGAATATACAGAATCTACTTTCTTTGTTGAAAATATTCGATAGCACATATTTCCTTACAATCTACTACTTATTTTAAATGTTTTGTCTAAAGGAGGAGAGACCAATCTGACAAGATCCCTGTTGATATATTTCTCGTCACTTGGGAGACTGAGCCTAGACTTGAATGTTTCCTCCTTTGTTATTTTTAGATTATAATGAAGTCATGAATAATTAGCATTTTATTACTATTTCTGTGGTTTCACTAAAGACGATATGAGCACTCTCTGATTTCATTGTTAACACAGATACTTGATCACAATAATGATTACTTCCATCTAATGGTGAAGGAATATGAATGTTAAAAAGGTGACGTGACTCAACGTTTCCCAGGGATCACTGATAACTCTCTGTAGTTAAAGAACACATTAGACTATTGACACTTTTTCAAGTTCCTTATCTTTATTAAATGGCTTTATTTTTATAGTCATAAATTAGATGGGCCTTTCTCCTAGTGTAACAGATATGACATACGAAAGTTTTAGAGGTTTCTTCTTTTGCATATTAAAAGAATGTTTTGAAACATATAAGAGCTTAATTAGGGGAGATGATGATAAAAATGAAACTAAGAATTTAAAAACAAAAATCATCAGTAATATAATATTCTGAACATTAGTAAAACTAAAACATGTATTTTTCATTTTAATCTTGGGGTTTGGGGCCACACCCAGAGATGCTCAGAGGTTAACCCTGGCTCTTAGCTTAGGGATTATACTCCTGGTGGTGCTCAGAGGAAGAGTGTATGTTGTTCCTCTGAGCAAATCAGACTGGGGTTAGCTGTAAGTAAGACAAGTACCTTACCAACTGTGCTACTGCCCTAGTCCCACCTATTATATTTTTAAATTCCACCTATTACCTAAGTTCTAAACCATAGATTTCAAATATGAATAAAGTAATATTAGCATCTACATCAGTGCCTATTATAAATATTTTTATTTTTACCTGTAATTTTCTAGAGTTCAGATTGGACAGATGGATTAAATTCAGTGAAAATAGATTAAGGGAAAGAAACTATAGGCTGTGACTGTTAACATAGGAAAGAATTTCAATAAGTTGTGGGGACAGATTCCAGATAGATGAAAAACTAGTACTGGGAAAATGCTGACAATTAGTTTAAACTACAATTTGATCCTGGCAGAGAAGGATGATGACTTCCTATGACTTTTGTTTGCAGTCAAGTTTTCTGAGGTGTGGGTGTACCCTAAGGGAAGAGATGTTCCTGAGAAACAAACAGACAAAGAAACAAACAAACAAACAAACAAACAAACAAAAAACCCCAAAAGATTCAGGGATGGGGTGGGAAAGAAAAAGGACAAAACAAAACAAAATAAAAAAAAAAAACAGAACACAGATAAAGCATCCAGAAGAGGATCCTAAAGAAGAAAATTAGGCACAGTTGTGTGAATGATGAGTGATACCTAAAAAGTCATCCTCAATCTTTGCTTTGAGAGCAGCCAACAGTCAGCTTGTGAATAGTGGAAAAAAATTCAAAGTGAGAAATCACAAATGAAGCCCATATGTGTGTGTGCATGCACATATGCACACACACACACACACAAACACACACACCCTATAACCTTATGATTATAAGCAAGTATGTGTTACATGTGAATAAAATTCTACATGTTTCACTGGAGCTTTACAACACCTCTGAAGTAGGTAGAGCAGAAATAATCAGGGTTCATATTACTGCTGCAGAATTAAGTCTCAGAACTTCTAAGGAACTTCCTAAAAAGACACCGAGGCAGAAACGAAATAAAGCCAGCCTCCAGTTCAGGGAAAACTGCAGGCTGATATCTGATTCATTACAACATACCCCCAACCTGCAGGTCTCATTAGTGACATACTTGCACTTGAGAAAGTCACAGCTAGACTCATGTCCTGGTCAGGCAAAGTAGCTAATGTTCTTTGCAGAGTTTACAAAAGTCACTTCCAGAACAATTGTTTTTCAGTTTTCTCTCTGGCCACATAAATGAATAAGGGGTGATAATGACATTCTCATTATTTTAGGAACGTATTTGCATTTGTAATGATACAGCTCCTACCAGGCACCAAAACCATAGAGACAACTGTCTGAATTAATTATATTTGTTTGGTTGATTAGATAAAAAATGCAAACATAAACTGCACATCAAACTCCTTTAAGATTATTTAATCCTTCTCTTGAAAGGGAAAGAAGTCTCTGAAGTTGTTCTTTTAAGCTTAAAAAAAATAGATCATTAAATCAAGCAATTGAAACAGTTTTTTAAATTACTTTCCCCCTCTCCCAAATTCTTACATTTTTCTCAAGTATCCAAAATAAGCATATCAATCTACATAAAATCAAGATTTATTAATTTGAAGTTATTTGCTAGATTAGCCTGCTCAATTTTCATGAGCTAAGGCTGTATGCCTCTTTGAGAAGTGAGAGCTTAAACACTGCCCATTTAGCAGACAGCAACTTCAGAGGGATTAGTACAATTAAAACCATCCCACTTTAAGTTCTTTAAGTGTGCAATTAGCTTTGCAGATACTTTCTCCATACCTATCCTAGTTTTTACTTTATCCAATTTTTATTCATTGTTTTTATTGAGTTATCATGACTTGCGGTAATATTGATGCTAATATTTTTGGTATGTAATGCTTCTGTGCCACATACAAAGGGACAATACTCTTCCCTCCCTCTCTATACCTAGATGTCTTTTTGTCCCCTTGATCCTCTACATGGCTGGAGAGATAGCACAGCGGGTAGGAAGTTTGCCTTGCACGCAGCTGACCTGGGTTCAATTCCTCCGCCCCTCTCGGAGAGCCCGGCAAGCTACCGAGAGTACTCCACTTGCACGGCAGATCCTGGCAAGCTCCCCGTGACATACTTGATATGCCAAAAACACTAATAAGAAATCTCACAATGGAGACATTACTGGTGCCCGCTAGAACAAATTGATGAACAAAGGGAGGAGAGTGCTACAGTGCTACAGTGATCCTCTACAGCTTAGCAGGCTCAGTTCTACAGTCAGAATCTCAGGGTTTGTTTTCATTTACTTAATTTCATTACTTAAAAAATATTATTTTAAATAGCAGTACCAAAATTGTTTTATACCCACAGTGCTGCTATACCATCTCCACCCGCAAAGTGCCAGGATCCCTCCACCACTGACCCAAGATCCCTCCTTCACAGCCCTCTACCTCACATCCACAGATCATAGTTTCATTGGCAATATCTCAAAGTTGTTTCCATTGGGGGTGTTTGTTTCTTTATACTTTGCATCTACATGAGATGAGTTGGTGTTTGTATTCTTTGTGACTCACTTCACTTAGCATGACTTCATCCAGTTCCATCCAAGTTGCGGCAAACATGAAATTTTCATTTTTTCTTATAGCTGAGCAGGATTTCATTGTATGGTGTTGTCTCTTTTACAAAATCCTATGACTGTTCACTGATATTTTAATCTACAACTTTTACTTGTTTGGAAAGAGTGGGAACTTCAAAACTGTTTGCTTACACAATGAGAAGTTACCTTATATAGTGAAAGGAGGAGCGATTCATTTCACACGTGTCCTGGGAAGCATGGTTGACCTGTTTTATTTTAAGGGCCTCAGTCAATACTTCTTACCCGATGGTTGTGTAAAGGATATGATCTATTGAAATAGACTCCTTTCTACAACTCTGTCTGACATTTATCACTGCTTGTAATTTAAGTTTGGTAAAAGAGCAGGCTAAAATCATGAGATCCACTGGTCATTTCTCACAAAATTCATTCACCATACTATTGCTGGCTTGATGAAATGACCCAGGAAAGATTTGGCTGAAAAGTTAGATCGGGATGGTGCTTTTGTGTGATTGTTTAGGTTTCAGAATATAGTTAGGATGAATGAATTTAATATGTTGCTGCACATGGCTCCTCTCTCTGACATCAAGAATGTACAGATGGGGGCTGGAGTGATAGATAGTGAGTAGGGCATTCACCTTGCACACAGTTGACCTGGGTTGGATCCCTGACATCCCCTATGGTTCCTTGAGCACTGCCAGGAGTAATTTCTGAGTGCAGAGCAGGAGGTAACCTTCAGTATTTCCAGGTATGACCCATAAGGCAAAAAGAAAAAAAACACAGATGTGGGAACTTGGAGGTTAAAGTCAGAGATACCCAACACACCATCACTCCAAACACGGGGGAAATTTCTCTCATTTTCACAACCCTCCACTCAGTAGATTTTAGATTCCCTCTTTTCTAAAACCACAATTCATAGACTACAAATGAATGCAGTCATTCTATATCTGTTCCTTTCTTTCTGACTCATTTCAATCAACATGATACTCTCCATGTCCATCAATTTATAGGCAAATTTCATGACTTTATTATTCCTGACACCTGCATACTATTCCATCATGTAGATGTGCTATAGTTTCTTTATGTATTCATATGTTCTTGGGCACTCACATTGTTTCTAGATTCTGGCTATGGTGAATAGTGCTGCAATGAACATAGGAATGCAGATGGTGTTTCTGCTGTGTGTTTTTGGGCCCCCAGGGTATATTCCCAGAAGTGGTATTGCTGGATCAAATGGGAGCTCAATTTCTAGTTTTTTTTTAGAAATGTCCATATTGTTTTCCAAAAGGACTGGACCAGTCAGCATTCCTACCAACAGTGAAGGAGATTCCTTTTCTCCCCACATCCATGCCAACACTGGTTGCTTTAGTTCTTTTGGATGTTTACCAGTTTCTGTGGTATGAGATGATATCTCATTGGTGTTTTGATCTGA
This sequence comes from Sorex palustris, assembly GCA_028565675.1. Classification (NCBI taxonomy): domain Eukaryota; kingdom Metazoa; phylum Chordata; class Mammalia; order Eulipotyphla; family Soricidae; genus Sorex; species Sorex palustris. The sequence goes on from JAOXYA010000015.1 coordinate 26,955,823, forward strand.
AATTCCCTGATGCTCAGTGATGAAGAGCATTTTTCATGTTCCTTTGGCCATTCAAATTTCTTCATTGAGAAAATATATGTAGTAGAAGAATAATATTCATGGCCAGGGAAAACAGGAAAACAGGGACTGGTCAATGGTAGAAACTAACCACAAGTGTGTGGGGGGCTAAGGGTAGGTAAAATAGAGAAGAGACTGCTATAACAATAATAGATGGAAATGATCATGCTGAACAAGACCTGAGTGTTAAAACTAGGTAAGAGATACTCTTTATAATTTTTCACCTTTCAATATCAGTATTGCAAACCACAATGCCCAAAAGCGGAGAGAGAGAGAGAGAGAGAGAGAGAGAGAGAGAAAGAGAGAGAGAGAGAAACATTTGCCATAGAGTCAAACTGTGTGGAGTGTGGTGGCCAGAAGAAAACTGGAGACATAAGTAGTGAGAAATGTACACTGGAGATTTGTACACATTTTATGATGGATTTGTACACATTGTATGATGGAAACCCAATCATGAATAACTTTATAACTGTGTTTCTTATGGTGATTTAACTGAAAAATAATAAATTAAAAAAAATAAAACTAGGCTAGGAAGGGACAAAGACCTCTCAGAAATGAGAACTTAAGTAGGTAAGCTATTGGGTATTCTGAAGGTAATAACAAGAGTAAGAGAATATAAGTAAATTACAGATGCTATGAAGGAAGAATTATGAGCTTCAGTCATGGTCTACAGATGTGTGACATTGAACGACCTCTCCTTTCTTATACAGGAAATTTGTGTAAGTCCCAGTTTTTCAACTGTACTTTGGGTTACAGGCTGGAGTGATAGCACAGCGGTAGGGTGTTTGCCTTGCAAGCGGGCGGACTCTCAGGGCAGCCCTCTGGCTGAGCCAGGTGCGATTCCTCCGCAATTTCTCCACCCCTCTCCGAGAGCCTGGCAAGCTACCGAGAGTATCTCGCCCGCAGGGCAAAAACCTGGCAAGCTACCCATGACATATTTGATATGCCAAACACAGTAACAACGAGTGTCACAATGGAGACATTATTGGGCCTGCTCAAGCAAATTGATGAATAACGGGAGGACAGTGCTACTTTTGGGTTATGTTCACCAAGACTCAAACATTACTTTTGTGTTATGATTGCTCTAGATAGGTAATTTCATCCATTTGTTACAGTCCCTGCCCCTTCACCTATCATATAGTCCCTTTATTAACAAAAACTGGAAGTAATATAAAATCCCTTATTAGCTACTGCAGCATTATTTGAAGTTCTAATATATATATATATATATATGAGTTATTATTGGGGGCTGGAGCGATAGCACAGCGGTAGGGCTTTCGCCTTACACGCGGCCAACATGGCCGACCCGAGTTCGATTCCTCC
>JAOXYA010000015.1:26993128-27003398 GCA_028565675.1 Sorex palustris
TTTTACATCACCCCTTCTGCTCCCACCCCTACCCATATCTTATTTTGTTATGATAAGCCCAGTCTTGAAGACCAGTTGCTAGATTCTGTCACTTCTGGCCTTTCAATATTCCCCTATTAAGCCTCTTTATATCCTGCATATGAGAGATCTCATTCTCTGTCTCTCTCCTTCTGGTTGACTTCACTCAAGAGATACATTTTTTTTAATCCTTATGAATTTAATCAGGAAGATAGATAATATTTGAATAAGAAATACATAACAAAATTGTGAGTGGTGTCACCTGTATATACACCTAACAATGGAAAAGGGGGAAGGATTAAAGAAAATTGGAGAGGCATATATTGAGGATATTTAAAATAGGATGAATACTAGGTTCCATCAACATATTTGAACAGAGAGTAGAAGGAGTTCCCTGTAACTCATGTTCTTCCTAAGAAACAGCCAAGCATCACCCTTTGAGTCCCCTGTGACATGGTCTCTAAGAGAAGTCTATGCAAACTCTTTGCTATCTTTTATCTCTACCAATCATTGCTTTGTTCTGTTCAGGGCCTTCTGGGAACACAATATCATTAAATTCCATTGTTTTGATGGAGATAGGTACACACGGACACATATCTATGCATTTCTATGCATACACACACACACACACACAATACATAAAGACAAAGTTAAAATCGCCTTTAGGGTTTGTGTTCTACTGAATTTGAAGCTGTCAACAGACAAGTTTGGATGTTTTGCCCCATGTGTTCCTCTTTAGAAAAAGTATTGTAAAGGACCCCATCCCAGTCTCAGCAAGATTCTTCGTCTTTTCAAAATCTGCTCCACCTTCCTTCCATTCTTTCTCTATTTTGAAAGGGACAATGTCCTATGCTTTTATTCCTTGTCTAAATCTCTAGTTTTTTAAATCGGGGAGAATAGGATAGGAATGAGATCCCTTGCCCCTGTGTGGTCCCTTTCTATTAGTGCTCTCTTAACAGTGCTGTGAATAAAGAGCTCCAGTCCACAGACTCACTATTTAGGGAAAGCTGACGGAGGTTTCTTAGCTCTCCAGTTGTTTTTCTGCAAGTTCTAAGTGTCTGCTTCTGCCTCTGTGTGGTCATTTCATTCTTCCCCGAACGCCAAAGCCTTCTGTGCCCACAGTGGGTCTGGAGCTCGGTTCTCAGGAAGCACCATATACCCACATCGTTCTCCCACTGAAAGGCTTAATGAGTCATTATCGGACTCACATCTGGGAGCTCTGCCCTCTTCTTGGCTCCCTGCAGGTCCTGTTATAACCCACTGGACAAAATTACTTCAAGCTGACTGTCTCAGGGGGTGAGAGCTTTCCTTTAAAAATTTAGGCAGGCAGGAGGTGCTGGAGAACATACACACACAGGCCATCACTGATTTTTTTCTTTCACTGTTGTTAGCAATTATTTTATGGTAGGGTAAAGCTTCACACAGTTATAATGAATACTGCTATTTTTACAAGGACACTTTTTCCTGTAAAGTATAGCAATAATAGCCTAATTTTCTTAACCTACCTTTATCCTTCAGTGTACCAGTTACTCTGCTAAGTATGCAAATGCCTTATGAACAATCTAGAAGTAAGGGGCTGCTATGATCCATAATCTCTAGCTAAAAGTCAAAATGGTTAGATCATTTCCAGGGATGCTGGGCTGACAAGTAGCAGAAACGCTCTGTAAAATTAGTGAATTAATCTCAGTGTTAGACTTTTTGGTTCACACATGGTTTGTCAACCCAAAGCGAGTGCTTTTCATGAAAAATGTGTTGTCCTGACAGCTCTGTCTTGGTGTGACTAAAGTGAAAGGGCAAAAATCTTTTATGATTCCTATGCATTTGCTTTTTTTTTTTTAAGTATTCTGGACTCAGTGCTGAATCAATAACATAGTGGGTAGGGCGTTTGACTTGCACGCAGCTGACCAGGGTTTGATTCCCAGCATCCCATATGGTCTCCCAAGCGCCACCAGGAGTTATTCCTGAATGCATGAACCAGGGGTAACCCCTGTGCATCAACCGGGTGTGAACCAAAAAGCAAAAAAATAAAAATAAATAAAAATTAAAAAAATAAGTACTCTGGACTCAAAGGGTCATGATTTCATTATCTTCTTGGACACACTCAGTGTATGTGTATGTAAATTAAAACAGAGAAACAGTAATGGGGAGTTAGGATACAACACAGCAGTGCTCAAGCAACATTGCATTTTGTGTACTAGGACATAATCACAGCCCAGATGAATATGATTGCTGGTGTTGGACCTGGCTTTCTTCCTGATTACCACTTGGAAGCCCAGTTTATCCCACCCTTTGGGGAAAAAAGTCTTAACAAGAAGGAACTTCCTGGGCCTCCTCCTCCCAGCTAACTTGGATGTCATACCCACAAATTGCCCCCAGCACCATGTAATTTCATCAATGGCCAAGACCCAGAGACTATAAACTAAAGCTCGCAGAAGAGAGTACCACAGAATTTCCAAAGTGTGTGTCCACATTTGCAGCTGCGTGACCTCTTATCCTCAAAGTATCACACGTTTGGTTCCTAACATACTTGCTTGTATTCTCTTATATTTGGGCTTAAATGGCTCCAAGATGAAATACAAGAACCCTCAGACACTTACCTCTTATTGTGGTGGGAAGGTACTCGATTGTGAGATTGGTGTTTGAATATTATCTGTAGTGAACTATTGTGAACTACTTTTATAAAAATAATATATATTATAATAAAAAAGAAGGAACATCAATGGTGTTGTTCAGGAAGTACACGTGTTTCAATTTATGCATAACTAGGGTTTCTTTTCTACCAGAACCAAGGGCAGAGATCTTGTCCCACCTATGTGGTTGGGGGAGAAAATAAAGCTGCATCCATAAATGGCTCATATTAGAAAATAGAGAAAACACCCATCATTTGGGCTAGAGCGATAGCACAGCGGTAGGGCGTTCGCCTTACAAGCGGCCAACATGGCCGACCCGAGTTCGATTCCTCCGCCCCTCTCCGAGAGCCTGGCAAGCTACCGAGAGTATATCACCCGCATGGCAGAGCCTGGCAAGCTATCTGTGACGTATTCGATATGCCAAACACAGTAACAAGTCTCATGATAGAAATGTTACTGGGCCCGCTTGAGCAAATCGATGAACAATGGGAGGACCGTGTGACCATGTGTGTGAGTGAAGTGAAACAGTTTTACTTACAGATATGTTTACTTTTTTCTAGTGTGCTATGCATAGTGTCACAACTATAACTTCTTAACCTTAATTTTTTCACTTACACTAATTGTAAGATGAAATCTGTTCAATATTAGACTCTTTGGAAATGTAAAATGAAACTGTTCTGGAATTGCTCAATGGGTAGGTAAGTCTTTTATAACAATATTCCCCATGCGATGAGTCACAGAGCTAGTTATTTCTGCAATTTAGAAAGTTAGTTGGTAGAAAACTACGGTTTTGCTCTAATTAAACAAACAAGTGACACTTAAACATACAAACAAATGTCTGTGCTATTCTCTGTTCTCTCATACCATTTTCCTGATTTTTTAAAAAAACAAACCTGTTGTCAGGTTTAAATTAGCTTTCTTGGTTGAAATCAGCAGTCTTAATTTGCAATTGAAATCCATCTAATTAAACAATAGATTGCCTGGAATTAATGGTAATTGAACAATCTAAATTAAATGGGAGAGACTGTGGACAAGTGAAGAGGAAAATAAACATGGCACAATTTAAGCTTGGAAAGTCACATACATTAGTGGGAGCATGGAATCATGTTCCTTGGGATACCATTAGCCTTCATACACATCTATAGAAGCCTTCATGTACCTACACGGAAGTTAAAAATGACTACCTTGGCAGACATCGAGACAACTCACATCGAAGCAGTGATGAGTCCCTATCTATGCAACGGATTTATTTACTTTCTCTTGGTAAATAGGACATGGCAAAATATCCCTATGCTGATACCAACCACGTAACTGTGACAAGCAAGGGATTTTCCACTACTTATACTGTAATATAGCCCCATCAAAGGGTCTATGTCTCCTTGTTCAGGCAGGATTAAATAGAGAAGATGCTGGAAATTAAATGATCTGGTGAAGCTTATGCTGATTTGTTGAGAAGTGATGCGAGAAGAGAAAGGTAAGAGGAGGTCATGGGGGAAGGAGAGAAAATTATAGAAGTGCAATCATTTTATTTTACGTAAATACCACTTAATCTTTGGCAAGCTAGCTCAAAATGCTCGGCTTTCACTTTAAAAATAGGGAGCTCTTGTTGGCTAATGTTAAGTGTTCCAAACAAAACAAGGCACACCATACCTAAAGAAATTACTGTAATCAACTGTAGAGGCAGACGGACTCCTCAACCAAAATTTGGTTCTCAGATACTGATGTAGCTACCACTTAAGTAAGGTATCTGGTATACCAGATACCTTACTTAAGCAGATTGGTCACTTAAATGGTTTAGAAATGGCTGGAGAGAGCAAAGAAAGAAGGTTAAGAGGTTTGTTGTAAGCAGGTGGAGATGGGCTGAGGGCCTTTCTGGCCTCGGTTGTGTCCTGCAGAGTTTGAGTTTCCTTCTTGCACCAAGGGAGCTTCTAGGTTTTCTTTTGCTTTTGGAGTCACACCTAGAAATGCTCAGGGGTTACTCCTGGCTCTGCACTCAGGAATTACTCCTGGCGCTGCTCAAGGGACCATATGGGATGCTGGGGATTGAACCCGGGTTGGCCATGTGCAGGACAAATGCCCTATCCACTGTGCTATTGCTCCAGCTCCACTTCTAGGTTTTCTTGTCAGCTTGTTGAGATATAGGACACAAGTCAAAGAGGTTTAAAATCTACATACAATCGTAATGATTTAAACAAGTAGACAGGGAAGGGCCCATGGCAAAAGAATTCCTAGGACGTAATAAAACTGCTTAGTTAAGACCATCAGGGCTCACAGTGTGAGCACAGAAACTAAGGCCTGATAAGAATTTCTTCTGGTGACAGTAACAGCCAGAGAAGGCTGGACTCCTGCCATTGAGAGAAGCTCCAGCAGAAACAAAAGGACAGGAAAGGAATTTCAAAGATCATGGACCACACCTAGAGTAACTTACTCCATTTTTTTTTTTTTTTTGCTAATGGAGATGAGTCACTGAAGAATCCACTGAAAATAATTTAATGTAATGGCTTGCTTATTCTATGTATTTTAGACATTTGACTACCATCTAAGTCTTTAATGTATATGGAATGAACTTTTGTACATAGATTATGATCATGGTAAAATGGCATAATTTCATTATTTTACACGCTGTAATACAATTTTCCAAAATCACTCATTAGAGGCTTTCCAACTTCCATTTTATTTACCTGGCTCCTGTTATAAATTAACTGTTGGTATGTGTGGGGGTTTATCACTGAGCTCTTAATTCTATTCCACTAGTCTGAGGGTATCTATTCTTGTCTCTATATTTTTTTTAAATTAAAGCATTGTCACTCTCCTCCTGTTATTCATCGATTTGCTCAAGCGGGCACCAGTAATGTCTCACAACAAATTTGTGAGACTTGTTGTTACTGTGTTCGGCATATTGAATACATCACTGGTAGCTTGTCAGGCTTTGCCGTGCAGGCGAGATACTCTCACTAGCTTGTGGAGGAGGAATCAAACCCCGGTCGGCCATGTCAGCTGTGTGCAAGGCAAATGCCTTACCCACTGTGCTATTGGGCTGGAGCAGTTGATTTTAGTGTTGCTAACTCTGTGATTTGGATATTTGGCTCTATCATTCCTTCACATCACCTTTCTAGCTAGCTCCCCTATCTTGGCCCCTGTTGCTTCTCATCTATTTCTTCTCAGTCTTCTCTTCTTCCTGTTCTCTGGGGAAAAGTTTGATCAGGGTACTCAATTTTTAAAACGCTTCATTCTGAAGGTTTCCTTTTTTTCAATATATCACTGATTATTATAGTTTTATAGAACAATTACTATATTTTGATTCATAAAATAAGTATAAATAAATACATAGATTCAAGTAAAACAAAATATGGTCTTTGATAACTGCACTGCACTGCACTGTCCTTCCGTTGTTCATCAATTTGCTTGAGCGGTCACCAATAACATCTCCCCTCCTCTTTCCCTCATCTTCTACTGATGAGAATGAGGTAGCAAGGGAGAAAGGTAGGAGAATAAAAATGCACTTTGATCTGAAGAGGATATGATGGAATATATGAGTAAGGAGACTTGAAAAATTCATTTGTGGTAACAAAAGGATGCCTTTCTTAGAGCTATGGAAAAAGCACTTGAGATATTAATTACTTTGTTTGTAGGCACATAAACAAACAAAATTAGAACACAGACAATAAAATAGATTACAGCAGTGGGCTAAATGGAATGAGAATTGAAAAAGGTTTCTTAAAATTTAGACCGTGCTGTGCTAGGTGCGTCACAAGGTTCTAAGATAATTAGAATTGCATATTACACTGAAGGTACGTGTTTTCTATACAACGGTCTGCAATAGATCATTCTGAAACATTATCAACCATATATTTCATTTCCAAACCTGCCTATCTATTAAGCTCACAAGTAATGAAATTGAAAATCTACACATGAGGGAAACTTTTAATTATACAAAGTAATGCAAACAGTAAACCAGTGAATGGATTTTAAAAGTCTATTTAGAAATAAAATGTGCTACCTTTTTGGAGTAAACTCCAAGGCTATGTGTTTTTCTGGTAGCTTCTTACTCAGTGGTTTAGAATTAATGGTATTTTACTTTTTCTATCTCTTTTGATAAAAATAATTCTCAAAGGCTTTCAATGATATCTATAATGCTGGCAGTTACCTACCTCAATGGGGTTGGTACTTCATAATGCCAAAGATATATTTTTTTCAGTATTACTATTGACATCTGATTTCTTTGAATGAGGTTTGGTGATTATTTGTTGCAAATTGATTCTATAATATAAAATGCACAAAAATTATGGAATTAAACAGGATTCCCAGTTATTTGAGAAAAGTATGTTCAACTAGAATTTACATACAAGAAAATATTTGTTAATATATTGCTAACACATTAATAAAAGTAAGACATTTAGAACTAGCTATATTCCTCAAATTTCTGCTTCCAGACACGCTTGTATGTATATCTGTTCTGCTGCATTGAAACCTCTAAAATTGTCCTCTTCTCCTTTGAAACTAAGTCGGAGAATATGTACAAAAAAGCTCTGTTACCAGAGAAACAGACAGATAACTGCAACAAAAAAACAGAAAAAGTACTTTAAACACTGTGCCCAAATGTACAATTGAACGAAATAGTACAGAGATTGAAAAGAGGAACGGAGTGATGACAACCGAGAAACAGAGTTCTCGAAACTTTGCTCAGTTCTAAAAGTAACTGTTAGAATTAGCATCCTGAAGTATTCATTTAATGTTAGTTTGACTAAATATGAACTCTGAAGTGTTGCTGGGCCATAGTCAAAGAACACTTTGATTAAAAAAAATATTGTCTAAGGTGGGGCACACCTGGATGTGTGCAGGCTTCATCCTACCTCTGCTCAGGAATTACTTCTGTCAGCAGATAGGTGACTTATCTGGGATTCTAGGGGATTGAATTAGTGTCAGCTATGCACAAGGCAAGTGACTAAACTCCTGTACTATCTATCCAACCCTGTATATTTAATTAAAAAATGGAAAGTTTGTCACAAAACACTAAATGAAATGAGAGCGGGGTTTTAAAAAGGGAAAACATAACAGCTAGACAGCATTACTCTTTGAATACTTAATACTTTCTCCATTAGACATTAACCAATGAAGAGAAGATAAATTTCAAGCAGTATCTATAAACCGGGCTGGAGTGATAGCACAGCAGTAGAGCGTTTGCCTTGCGCGAAGCCAGCATGGCCGAGCCAGGTTCAATTCCTCCACCCCTCTTGGAGAGCCCGGCAAGCTACCAAGTGTATCTCACCCTCATGGCAAAGCCTGGCAAGCTACCCGTGACCTATTTGATATGCCAAACACGGTAACAAGAAGTCTCACAATGAAGACATTACTGGGCCTGCTCAAGCAAAATCAGTAGAAATAGACACAGAAAGGGCCAGAGAGAAACTGAAGTAGGTAGGGCACTTGCCTTACACATGGTTGACCCAGGCCAATTCCTGACACCACATTAGTATCTCAAGCCCCACTAGAAGTGATCCCTGATTCCAGAGCCAGCAGTAATCCCTGAGCATCACAGGGTGTACCCAAAACAGCTTTAAAAAATAAAAGATCCCAAGAGAAGAGGAAGAGAGATAACACACAACTGAGATGGAAAAAACATTAATCTAACATGAAAATGATATTGTATGAAATTAACAGCAACTTATGAACTGAAGAACCAAAGCATAGTGGATTTTAAGACACAATAATAAAAGCTACCTAAATAAAACAATCAATGAAAGTAAAGAAAGTAAACAGGGTTTTTGTTAGTTGCGGTAAAACCTAAAGTTGGTCAATTTATGTACACGTGTGTATGTATATATACACACAGACACACACATGCATATCTACAATTATAAAAGGAGAGGAAGTAGAACAGAATGAAATGAAGACATAGAAAAACATAATTTTTTATTAAATTTGTTTAAAATCAAAACAACACAACAGCAACATCAAAACAAAAACATTAAGTCCCAGGTCTAAGATACACAACAAATCCCAAGCAGAAGAATGGTGAAGAAAATCACATCAAAATACACCACAAAGTTAATCTGAATACACCCCACAAACCATAATAATATTAAGAAAACCCAGAGGCAACCGAAATAATAGTTGATCCCATCAAAACTCAGGAAAGCAAGAAAACAATGAAATTTCATCTTCCAGTTAGTGGAGAAAGACATTTGTAAACTCAGATTTCATATGCAAGTACTATATATTTCAAAAACAAACCAACAAAAACCCCCTTTTATTTAGACATACAGCAGTGAGAGAATTCAGTATGATAAAACCAGTGTCATAAAAAATTAATAAAAGTCCTCTACTCAGGAATAAAAATATATATAACAGATAAAATTTAAATAAATTACTGTTTAGCAACAACGAGTGAAGGTGAATAGAATGCAGGTTCTCCTCAGGAGAGGAATTGGGTGAGTTTTGTGAGGTGTTCGTATAGTGGTAATTACCCTGATACACGAGAGAGGGTTGAACTGTGAACAATAAAATACCCTACAACTAAAAAAAAAAACTTCTGGGCATGGTGCAGTATTACCTTTACTTCACGTAAGAATAATTACAAAAGCTTTGCTAAGAAGTATGACCAGGGAGCACCTATGTCTGCATCATTCTGCATTCATTGCAAAATATGCACTCAAGTGGAGATTAATCACAGACTCATACCTAAACCATCCCTTCTTGAGATATACTCCTCTCGAGAAACTTGGTATGACATTCCACTTTGTCTTTTTATGGCAAATTTCTTACAATATCAGGACTATAAGTTTATGATGAGTCTCTTCTCTGAGAGAAGTACCTTGTCTTTGTAAAAAGACATACTTTCCCTCTATTTCTTTTATTTTATAGGATTCTGGGTAATTTCAACAGACTTGGATCCTCCCTCCTTGATGACGACTTAACCGGTGCTTTCTGCACCAGATTATACCTCCCTCCCATCATTTCCTTCAATGTTCAGTTATTGAAGAAACTATTTCCAACCACTGATGATCTAAACCCTTCTGTTTTGGAGGATCTATTCTGCTTGGATGCTAGTATCTGTTCAAAACTGACATCTAATGGGTATGATAGGACTAAGAAATGATCAGTAAGACGACGTCCATCAGAATTCCTTTATGGAATTAGCCACATATTCTTAACAACTAATGATGCAATAACTAAAATAACTTTCTAAAGTCAAATGGGGTTAGAGGGTTGGGACATGAAAGAGGAGGGGGGGGGAGAGAGAAAGAGGGAGAAGAAAGGGAGAACACCATATATTTTAATGCCACAGAACTAACTAGCTGTGAGATTAACTAGCCCAGTGTCTTACAATAGTCCTGTTGTGATAGATAAGCTGGTCTGATTATTCAATTAATAGAATTTTTCATGATATGTTTTTATATTAGATTATCTAATTAAGGCACGTTGTGACCTTTTTATTATCTAGGACTCCACTATGGTTCCCATTATGAAAATGAAGCAATAAATCTGTGGGCACCAGATTTTCAGCATTCAAGAGTTTAGTTATTCAAGAGTTTAGTTATTTAGAGGCTACCGAATGTAGCCTGCCCACACGGCAGAGTCTGGCAAACTCCCCGTGGCGTACCCAATATGCCAAATACCAG
>JAOXYA010000015.1:27147076-27157752 GCA_028565675.1 Sorex palustris
ATTCAATATTTTGACACCAGGCCCACCATTATTATTTGGGATTTTACCCCAACACTCAGATCTGCCAAAAAGGCAACAGTAGACAATTGTTTTCTATTGCTGGTTATGAATAACATATGATGTCATGTGGCTGCAGTAGTGGCTGCGCAATTTTGAAATTTCAAAATTTTCACAATTAAATCTGGAGGGATTTCTTGCCAAAACCTGCTGGGCTCCGAGATTTGTTCCTGAGTCTCTGGGATCATGGCCATCAAGCAGCTTGATCAGGAGCCAGAGAGGCCGTTTGTGGGCGGTGACTCAGGGTCTTGTCACTGCGGGCCCAAACCTGACTGTCCAACGGCCTCTGGAAGATGGCAGCCACCGAGCTGCTTAGTGGGAGCAGGCGGAGGGACAGCACCCTTTCCCCCCTGGGATGGTCCGGCAACAGTAACCTACTGTGCAGTCTGCACACATTTCTGCCAAAAGCCGCTGGGTTTTGAGATTTGTTTCTGAGTCTCTGGGATCATGGCCGTCAAGCAGCTTGATCAGGAGACAGAGAGGCCATTTGTGGGTGGCGACTTGGGGGCCTCGTTGGGGTGGGGAGAAAAGGGCCAGCTCCACCCCCATCCCGTGAGGTCCCGAGTGTCTTGTCACTGTGGGCCCAAACCTGGCTGTCCAATGGCCTCTGGCGGATGGCGGCCACCAAGCCGCCCATGGGGAGCAGGCAGAGCAACAGCATCCTTTCCCTCCTGGAGTAGCCCAGCACCGATAGCCTACTGCAGGGACCAAACGCATTTCTGCCAAAAGCCATTGGGTTTTGAGATTTGTTTCTGAGTCTCTGGGATCATGGCCGTTAAGCAGTTGGATCAGGAATCAGAGGGGCCATGCCTCCAATTATATAGCTGAGCTGGAGGTGGTTTGTGGGTGTGTCTCCCACATACCTATCTTTTGGCCGTTTACTTTCTTGGTAAACTTTGTCCCAAGTCTTTGGGGTCTGGCCAAAGGCACAGCAGCAATTTTGGGATGTATGAAAGTCTGATGGTGCCATCAGGCTGCTGATGCACTTGCCTCACAGGTACAGATTGACCTGCTGGTGGTACCATACCCCCCAATACTGGTAATTTTTAAAACTTCCAGGGAGAGTTGAATGTGAAGGCATTACCTCACATGTCGGTTGCCCGAGTTTGACCTCTCCCACTGTTTCCTGAGTTTTGCTGTGTGTAGTCTGAAGATCACCTGTGACCCTTGCCTAAGCTTTACAATGTTGGGCAGAGAATGGAATCGTCATGCTTGGAACACCTGGAGTGGCTCCTGCTTACCCCACCACCACCAGGTGTGGTCTTTATTCAAAACAAACAATAACAAAAAAACCTTCTAGGTAATTACAATATCATGCTATGTATTCTCTCTCCTCTCTATGTCTCTCTTTTCTGTCTCTCCTCTCTCTTTCTTCTGTGTCTCTTCTCTCTCCTCTCTTCTATGTCTCTGTCTCTCTGTCTCTCTCATCTCTTTTCTCTGTCTTTCTCTCATCTCTCTGTCTCTGTCTCTCTGCCTGTCTCTGTCTATCTCTCTCCCTTTTGCTCTCTCTCCCTTGTGGTCAGCTCATGGCTGATGATGAAACAGCACAAGCCAGAAGCCCACGCATCAAACCACCCAGTTCTGCAACTTTGTTTTCAGGTCGCCCTCAGCAGTCCTGATAATCCAATTTATATGTGGCACTGATTATTCTAATGTTCTATCAGTTCTGAAAGCCTCTGTCATTTGTTTACTCAGGAAGAGTTCCATCCTGCTATAGCACCAAAAGGGTCTGAGGTCCCTGACCACTGCCAATTAGCTTCTTTCCGTTTCTTCATACTCAACTTCTGGCCTCCTGAGTATCTTTCTTTCTCTATCCTCAGTTCTACAACTTATGGAGCCAGGCAGTGATACTTGCATTCCTTTTGTACTGTTATTCTCTAAACCAGAGACAAGCAAGATCATCTGGAATTTCTTATTAATTATTTCCCTTAACGTTGTCCTCTGGGTCCAAACACAATTTCTTACATGATTTGAACCTAGAACTGTTTCCAAGTGTTCCCTCTTCTCTACTCTTCTGCTCTACACTACCTTGCAAAGCATTTACCTAAAAACATAATGCTTAAACCTTTCACTCTATGCATGCCACACTTGTGACTCAAATATCTTTTCCCTCCACACCCCTGAAGTTCCTCTTCACCTGTTTAGAAGCATGCCTATTTTCCCTCAAAGTCAAATTCACATAAAAATCCCTTTCTGATCCCTTTTCTCTACCTCTGATTTGTTGAAAACTAAAACAGGTTTTTGATTTTAACTGAGAAAATATAAATAAATCCCAATACTTCTAATTCTGATTACAAAACTAAAAATGTGGCTTACATCAAGCAAGGAATTTCACTTGAAGCTTATAATTATATCCCTTATCTCCAAAATTACCAGAACTGTGCCACTGATTACTTACAAGTGAATATTCAAACTATCACAAGTGCATCTTCAACATTTCAAGTGACTGTTTCAAGGGAAATTTTCTAATATTTGAGGAATATGTGAACATGTAGAATGGCTGCTTCTTTTTGAATAAAAATTCTGTAAATATGTTTGAAACTAGTAAACCAGAACTGATCAGTGTAAGTTTGTCTGTATTTTTCAGTATCATAAATAGAGCTTACAAATAGTTTACTGCACCGAAGAATATAGGTTTTTAAATGAATATTCAGTGTGATTTGTGAAAAGTCAACTCAGAAGTACCTATCTTGCAGTGCAACTGTTCTTATGAAAGATTATTGTCCTTCAACTCTATATACCATTCTGTCTTTTTAACATACTTTTCTTTAACACCTTTCCAATAATTTTGACTGGAGAATATATACTGTGTAATTACTACAGATAATTTAATACTGCTGCTAGAACTGGAGCTGTTTTGGCATCTGATTTATAACTAAGGAGTCGCCGAAACTTTTAATAACCAGGAAGTTCACACATTATGTGCAACAGTAGCTATGGAAAGTCTGGGGATATGTGGTAGAATGTTGTATCCTCAAGTAATAAAGCAGGTTATTAGAGTTCCGAAAATAAGTAATCCCAACAGAATGGCCATATATTGCTAACTTCTTGAGTCACTCTGAAGACCCACTTCTATTTAGAGTCTGAATCTCTTGGATTAGAAGATTTGCATTTAAATGGTCTATTTCTCCCTTGTAGCTACAGGTTTCTGCATAGAATAATTCTTCTCTTTCTTTGTGCAGCACCTACTGAAAGGGGCCTAATAAATCCCACCATTGTGATGACCCAAGAGTTTGTCAAGGGATTTTTTAAGCCATTCTAAGCAACCTATGAGAAAATGGGGTCTACTGTATCTCACTTTAGGGGTTTTAAAATATATTTGGGATAATTAACTATTGGGTTGGGGCCATAGCACAGCGGTAGGGCGTTTGCCTCGCACTTGGCCAACCCGACCGACCTGAGTTCAATTCCTCCACCCCAATGGGAGAGCCCATCAAACTACTGAGAGTGTCTCGCCCCCACCGCAAAGCCTGGAAAGCTTCCTATGTCATATCCAATATGCCAAACACAGTAACAACAATGGAGACATTACTGGGCCCGCTCAAGCAAATCGATAAAAATGGGAGGACAGTTGACAGTGACAATGACAATTAACTGCAGACTTCATAAATTTGATGTTATGTTTTCTTAGTGATTTAAATATATGTGTATGTATATATATTTATTTAAAACATAATTTAGTAATTTAAATACATATGTATATGTAGCACTGTAGCACTGTCCTCCTGTTGTTAATCGATTTGCTCTAGTGGGCACCAGTAACGTCTCCATTGCAAGACTTATTGTTACCATTTTTGTCATATTGAATACATCACAGGTAGCTTAATAGCATTTGCCAAGTGGATGGAATACTCTCGGTAGCTTGCTGGGCTCTCCGAGAGGGGCAGAGGAATCGAACCCAGACGTATACATTTAATTTACCAATTTATTGAAGGGCTGGAGTGATAGCACAGCGGTAGAGCGTTCGCCTTACAAGCGGCCAACATGGCTGACCCGAGTTCGATTACTCCGCCCCTCTCAGAGAGCCCAGCAAGCTACCGAGAGTATTCGAGATGCCAAACACAGTAACAACAAAGTCTCCAATGGAGACGTAACTGGGCCCGCTCGAGCAAATCGACGATCAACGGGAGGGCCTTTACCTTTTAATTTATTGAAATATATATACATACACTTAATTATGTATTTGCATATATATTTAAATTACTAAATTATGTTTTAAATAAATATATATTCATATTTGAACTCTGACCACTAATTTCATTAGCAAGATAGGCAACAGTGAAATGCTGAAAAAATCTTGTTCTAATACTGCATCCCTCTTAGACTAGAGTCTGAGAAATAAAGTAAAAAAAGAACTAAAACTAATGTAACTCAGAATCTTTTTTTTTTCTTTTTGGGTCATACCCAGTGATGTACAGTGGTTATTCCTGGCTCTACACTCAGGAATTACCATGGCAGTGCTCAGGGAACCATGTGAGATGCTGGGACTCAACCCAAGTTGGCCTTGTGCAAGGCAAATGACCTTCCCACCGTGCTCCTGTCCCATAACTCAGAATCTTGGCATTGAAAAATTCTCATCTAGTTTCTTACACTTATCTCTCATGTTATATGGTATAACAACTTTAGAAAAAAAATAATTGATGAAAAGAAAAAGATATTGCTAGAACAATACAAACAATGGGAAACCGTCATGATATATTGTACATTTTAGCAATATTAAAACTTTTCAAAAACGTTCAAAAAAAGAGTGCACTGTGATGCACAATAAAACAAGCACATGTAATAGAAATATTGTAAATTTTTAGAACTAATGTAGTTTAAATGTCTATAGTGCACAGTATCCATAGAATCAATGCAATCCCCACAAAGTTCTAAAGTTTTCAAGAAGATAGAAAAAAATACTAACATCTATGTGAGGTCATAAAAGATGGATGGAAATAAACAAGAGTTTTCTTTACCTGGGCTATGTAAGATGATATTAAGCACAATGAGAAAAAGGGGGGAAAGTAAAAATTCTAGAAAAGCATTCTACAACAAAAATGGTAGCAATTATCTTATGCAAATCTCATACTTTCTTCACTGAAATTTTAAAAAATAAAACTAAAAAACACTATATTACTTCTGTACAAGTAGACAAAACAGTGAGCTTTAATATAGTCCAGAAGAACGCACAATTAAAACTACTTACATAATCTGTACTTTTAAAAGTTGTGGAGAAAATTAGATAGCAATTAGGAAAATGACCGAGTCAAGTCTGAGAGCATACACAAAAATAAATACTAATCAAATATATGAAAATGACAAAAAGGAGAAGCATTGGGGGAAGAATAATGTATATTTTGTGTGTGTTGTGTGTGTGTATCTTCATTGTTTTTCTGTCTGGTTGATCCATATGATGTTGAGAGTAGTATGCAAGATTGTCTTACTATTACTGTGTTGCTGTCAGTATCTCCCTTTAGGTTGGAAATAGTTGATTCTACAATATGTTCCACTTTTGATTTAATTATGTCAATTAGTCCTGATCTCTTGTTATAGCTGTCTTTTGCAATCTTTTATTACCTTTCTTTCATGTATATTTATTTATAGAAGTACACATGAATGGGCATGCCTTTATTTGTTCTAGAATCATTCACTGAAATGTGTGAAAAGTAACTACTTTAAATAGGAATAAGCATATCTGACATACAGATATTAGTGTTCAAGTATCTATCACTAGTAGATGGAACCACACCTGTAGGAAAAATCAGACAATTATTGAATAGGACAAGGAGAAGTGAAAAATAGTCTGGGTTATCTAGTTATTACACAAGGATAAAAGTGAACCAAAAGTAATTGGTACATGATATAAAGACATAAGAGCCAGTTTGAAGGGGGTTCCATGTCTAATTTTGAATAATTATACCACCAAAATAGACAATGGTAGATTGTATTTCTTTACATGAACTAGGCATATGTGATTGCACCTTCACAATAAATAGAAATAATAGGAAATCATTTATTAGCTGGAGCGATAGCATAGCGGTAGGGCATTTGCCTTGCATGCAGCCAACATGGCGACCTGAGTTCAATTCCTCCACCCCTCTCAAAGAGCTCGGCAAGCTACCGAGAGTATCTCACCCGCACAGCAGAGCCTGGCAAGCTACCGGTGATGTATTCGATATGCCAAATACAGTAACAACAAAGTCTCCAGTGGAGACATTACTGGGCCCACTCGAGCAAATTGATGAACAACGAGAGGACAGTGACCATGACATATTTGTATATACATATAAACTTTCTTAAAAAGAGAAAAGAAAACATTCTTAATAGTGCCATGTCACTTAAAGGTGAAATGTGTAATGCATTTGTAAAATCAACTTCTTGAAATTGCTCCAGATTAGCATTATAGGGAGGTAGAGTTGATGACAGCAATACCATGTCAAGCTAAAAGCTCAAAATATCACCCTATAAATTGCTTATTGTATGCAAAGGGAAATTAATTTGTACGGAACAAAAAAACTTAACTAATCATGATCGTGACCTAAACATGGACATCAACATGAGGGTCAGATTGATACTATACACCTCTGGTTACATACAATCAATAGAAAATGATTCCACTTATCCGTGCCATAATATTGTGGCGGAGTCCCAATTTCACTCTAATTTCTAGAAGTGCTAGATAGACTCAACTAAGAATTAGATAATGGTTTTATGTTTTTTGAAATGTCAGTGTGATGAAAGATGAAATGATATGGAGAGTCAATTCCGAAGTAAATGGAGGCTAAAGACAAAAAGAAAGTACATGTAAAGCATGACCGTAAATTAGACCCTATACTAAAGGGTAAACCGTAGAAATACTGCTGAAACAATGCATAGCTAACAAGTAGAAACAATACACAAATTTCTGTACTCAAAGTGAGAAGAATCAGGTCTTAAAACAATCTGGACCAGGAGTACCAAGTGCAGCTGATTAATAGGTTAACTTGAACTATGGTGGAAAATGAGAGCTCAATTCTTGTTACTTAAGCGCTAGCAGGGAGCCATACCAGATGCTTTTTATCTATTTCTTCAGATAGTCTTTATGACTGGGTTTACATACAGACTTGAAGAGGTTGTTTAAAAGAAAATGTTTTTTAAAAACAATTTATTTTAAATAAACTATGTTTTTAAAATTTCTACTTAAACCGATGCATCCTTACTTCAGCAGAAAAATGCTGACACCTAGTGCATTGTAAATTTCTTCCTGAAAGTTGGTCAACAGCTTTGTATCTTTCTTACTTGGAATTGCCTTTGTCATGTTTCTTACTTTCGGTAAAATTTAAATCAATGCAGAGGGGCTGGAGTGATAGCACAGCCAGTGGGGCATTTACCTTGCACTCGGCTCTAATCCCAGCATCCCCTGTGGCCCCCTGAGCACCGCCAGGAGTAATTCCTGAGTGCATGAGCCAGGAGTAACCCCTGTGCATCACCAGGTGTGACCCCCAAAAAAGCAAAAAAAAAAAAACACTTGATGCCTATTAAAATGTTCACAATAAGGACCAGAGCTTGTACAACAAGTAGGGTGCTTGTCTTGCATGCCATCAACTCAGGTTCAATCCCTGACATCCTCTACGATCCTCCAAACACCATCAGGAGTAATTCCTGAATACCGAGCCAGGAGTAACCCTTGAGCATTGCTGACTGTGACTCAGAGACAAGTAATATGTCATGGGAAATGGATTTCCAAAGCAGTATAGGCAATATGAACACGTCTATTTCTTTCTATTTTGTTTGTTTTAAATACAGAAGGAAAGACTGGAAGAAAATATGACATGTTGACAGTTGTTGGATGAGGGTTTCACAGGTTAATTTAGTTGTTAATGGTCTTCCAATTTTTCTACATTTAACATACATTCCTCTATAATTATCTACATGATCGCTAGCTAGAGACACTCCTGCCTATATTTAGCCATCCAGATTATTATGATCTTGAAAGGAGGAAAGTTAAACGTCATTAACTCTCCTCAATAATTATGTTTATCTTAGGCTTATTTCGCTTCAGCAACATGACCATTGTTTATTTCCCATGCTTGGAATCTGAGACTCCCCAAAGAGAAACCATGAGTTCCCCCACCACTCAGAGTCTCAGACAGAGGTGTGGGGCAGCTGTGAGTGTCATCGCAAAGTGTGACAGTCCACAGCAGTGTGGCATTGGCGTCAAGGTGCACTGGAGCGTTCCACGGCTGTGCAGAGCGGAAGCGGTTCCTTCTGTTAGAGGAAAAGGCCCAGTAAAGTCCCTGAGATGAGCTGGCTTTGGATCTGTGCCTTGAGAGATGAAAATGATTATAACTGGGATAAGGACATGCCATCTGGAGATCAGCATTAGCCTAGGCAGGGGGCTGGGAATGTTGAGACATATTTGGGTAAGGGTGAGTGGCTACGGCGAAGGGTGGATGCCACAACTGCAGGCTGGTGGCAAGTTAATGGCAAAAGGAGGCTGGAAAGGTGGACAGTCAGTGACCCGGAAGCCAAATGCAGCATGTGCAGTGGGTGGGAGGGGCTGTTTGAGAAGTGAGTTATGGCCTCATCTGAATTTCTTTCTTCCTCATTTTTTTTGTGGGAGGTGATGTTATTTTGGGGTCACACCCTGTGGGGCTCAAGGATCACTCCTGGCTTCAGGGTGCCAGAGATCCAACCTAGGTTGGCTACATACAAGGCAAGCACCCTACCCACTATACTATCTCTCCAGCTCCTTAGGCCAAGATTTCAAAATAGAATATTAAGATTACTTTGATTTTCTCAACATCGAGTTGAGGGTTCAGAGAGAGACAGTACAGAGGGTGAGGTGTTTGCCTTGCACGTGGCCAACCTGGATTCGATCCCCAGCAGCCCAGATGGTCCTGGGTCCTGCAGGAATGATTTCTGAATGCAGAGCTAGAAGTAAGCTCTGAGCACCACCATGTGTGGTGCAAAAAAAAAAAGTTGAGACAGTGATAGCCCCCAGATCTACACCTGCCAGGGAAAACTAGCCTTGGGTTCCAAGTCTTGAGCTGCATATTTGCTATGATTTATTCACAGAGGTTCAGTACTTGCTTGGAGCAACAGATTCTTTCTTCCTCCCTTGTTCATCTAAACCTCTCTCTAAGTATAAAGGAGAAACTAAGCTCCTTAGACACACTGTCACCAGACTAGGGGATAAATAAATCGCTACTGCATGGCTCACTAACTGAATGACCTTGGATTTATTAGTTAATCTGAGTCTTCATTTCCTCATCTCTAAGATGATCCGAATATCACCTACCCGGGCCAGAGATATTGGATAAGGGTTAAGGCACTCGCCTTGCACATAGCCAACCCCAGCGGGAACCCTGGCACTGCTTATGGTTCCCAGAACTACCAGGAGTGATTCCTGAGCACGGAGCCAGGAGAAAGCCCTGAGCACAGTCAGATGTGGCCCAACATCACCCCCAAAAACAAGACATTGTAGGAGTAAATAATAACTTTTCCAGAGTGTTTTTAATATGCCTGACCCTGCATTCATCGTTTTTTAAATCTTTATCATTTAATATTCAGAAAAACTATTCGCAAAAGGCATTGTAATGATTTCTGTTTTGTCTTATTTTTATGTGGGGACATACCCAGTGCTGCTCAGGGCCCACTCCTGGCTCAGTGCTTAGGTGGTCAGAGGATCCATGGCTCGAACCAAACTCCCACATGCAAACATGTACTCAGTTCAGTTCACTGGGCCATTTCCCTGGTCCCTAACCATACAGATTTGGAAACTAAGACACAGGAATATCTGTCTTATTTCTTCAGTCTCTTTATTGAAACTTTTATTTTACTTTTGGTTTCAGGGCTACACACCCAGTGGTGCTTGGGGTTTAGTCCTGGCTCTTCACTCAGAAATCATTTTTGGCAGGACTCAGGGGAGTTCTGGAGATCAAATCTGGTTAAGACAAGCACCTTAACTGATCTCTTTGGTTCCTGGCTCTGAAAGTTTAATCTGATTATTATAGGGGGTCACATCCTGTGGAACTTGGGGCTTGGGCTATTCCTGGTAAGGATAGAGCAGAGGTATGGTGGCTTGGACCTGGTTCTTTGATTCACTGGACTACAATGCAGTGCTACTCAGCCTAGTGGGACTGAGGGGAGGCCAGTAGGACCACCAGAAGGGTGTGTGTGTGTGTGTGTGTGTGTGTGTGTGTGTGTGTGTGTGTTACTCCACCTGATAGTCCTCGGAGATCATGGTGCCAGGGATCAGAATCAGGACTCATATGTTCTAGACCTGTCCTCTAACACTTGAGCATGTCCCCAGCCCCGCCCTGGACCTCTTTAAGACAAAAAAGGTCTCCTTCTGCAGGCAGAGTTGAACTTCTCCAGCAAGAAGTTCTGAGTTACTGAGGCACTAAGTCAGCCAGTCCCACCTTGAACCTGGAGGGCCTGCTGCCTTGGAGGAGGGTAGGTGACACCCATGGCTCACTGCAACTCTGGTCCTAGTCAGAAACACATTTATGATGGTGACTGGTCAGAGGAATTTCAGAGCAGGTATGAGAGTGTAGAAGGCACAAGCTCCATGCCAGCACTGGATCACCAAAGAGTTGAACAGAAACTATTTTATTTTTTCATTTTTGGGGGGACCATACCTGGGTTACTCCAGG
>JAOXYA010000015.1:27192409-27203612 GCA_028565675.1 Sorex palustris
GAAGGAAGGAAGGAAGGAAGGAAGGAAGGAAGGAAGGAAGGAAGGAAGGAAGGAAGGAAGGAAGGAAGGAAGGGCGGACGGAAGGGCGGACGGAAGGAAGGAAGGAAATTTAAAAAATTAAGGAAGTCAAATAGAGTCTTTAGTAATTCTAGGGGCATTCTAATTCTGTTTCTTCCTTTCTTACTTTTGTAACATACTTAGCAGTGGCTGGTGCAACTCATAGTTTTATGCTTGATACCTGTGTGGTACTGGGGATGGAATTCAGGGCTCTGGCATGGCAAACATGTGCTCCAGTCCTTTGGGGTCATATGCCCCCACCCAGGAACATGTTCCTTCTACAGCACAGCGGGCATAAAATCTGTCCCTCACTTAAATCACCTGATAAGCTAAAAATAAAACTAAGCTTTGTCATCAGACGCAAATTTCAGTGCATCTCCAGTGGAACTAAACTATTAGTATTCTTTTCCCACTTAATTGCAGCACACAACAAAGGCCAGCATCTGTTGCTCATAGGAAACAGGCAAATGTGCTAGCTGAGCACTGTTCCCTGTGCCTAAAATGAGTTCAGACAGCATGCGCTTGTGAGGTGTGCTCTGAAGTCCATCTGGTGGGAAGTCTGCAAAGGATATTTTGATATAAAGAACTCCGGAGTTATATCTTGGCGATTGTAGATGGAGTTTGTTTCCTGTGGAGCCCGGGTCCACCTTGCTTCCTGCGGCGGTCACCCCTCCCTCCACATGCCCGGCTCTGCTTTCCTCTTCAGGCTTTGGTGACTGACCAACAAGCTTGTGGTCCTCAGCATAATTCCTGGGTTTCTCCTCACTGGGAAACTTCACTAGCTGTTTTTTCATTATGAGAGTGCAGAAATTACCAAATCTCATTCACAACTGGATTTCACTTTTCCTGTCCCGATCATCCTTGGAAAGTGCCAAGCATAACTGTCAATGATTCGTGTGTAACTCAGGAATGACGTGGAACTCTGGCGGGCACAGAGAAGGAAAGGGAGTAAATACGACATAGCGCATCTTGTCAAACGTTTCTCAGGAAAGCGTAACCATTGGCTAAGGGAGTCAAATCCAGAGCAGTTGTCATGAACCTGAGGGGGGTGTGGGGGGTTCAGAACTAACTGAGAACAGCAAGAAAGATCAGGATGTAAGGAAAGCACTCTGGTATGCAAGGGGATGCAAAGAGAAAATCCACCTGCCTCCTCCTATATATTAAGTGACAGTTAATCAAAAATATGGGATACTTATCACAGCAACTGAGAGCCACTGAGGGCTGGAGTGATAGCACAGTGGGTAGGGTGTTTGCCTTGCATGCAGCCGACCACGTTTCAATTCCTCAGTCCCTCTGGGAGAGCCCAGCAAGCTACCAAGAGTATCCCACCCTCACGGCAGAGCCTGGCAAGCTCCCTGTGGCGTATTCAATATGCCAAAAACAGTAACAACAGGTCTCACAATGGAGACATTACTGGTGTTGGCTCGAGCAAATCAATGAACACGGTAGGACAGTGTTACTGAGAGCTAACTTTAGATTATAAAGGGACAGATTTCCGTAATGGCCCCCTTTGTCATTAATTAAACCTTTCTTTGGACTGATCGAAAATGGAACATATTTTTGTCACATTATAATCTAAAATGTTTCTCTTATAAACTGCCTTTAAGTTAAGCAAAGAAATAACAAACTATATAGGAAAAAAAAATCTCAGGAAAGCAATGGCGGCAGCCTAATCATTATCTAGATTTTATAATGTTGATATCATTTTTTAATAGCAGGTGTTTATTACATGTCACCATGGCACTAACATTAATTAAAATATCAGTGTGGAGAAATATCAAATAACAGTATACAGAGCCCAAGATAATAAGGAAGTTTGCAAACTGTGTCCTGATCATGACTCTGGGTCAGGACTGTGGTTTTTTAGACTGACTTTGCATTATAATCACCTCAAGAACTTAAAATATACAGATATTAGTATATCATTACAGAGCAATTAAGTTTGAATCTCTAGGGAGTCGATCCTGGACAGTGATTTTCTTTTAAATCCACTCAAGAGATTTTAACATGCAGTCAATATTGAGAACCACTGAGCTTGGGATGCTGATTCTAAAGAGAGAAGCATATATAACCTCCAGATCCTACAAAGATGCAGAGGCAGCCACAAAACAGGATGTACTTTGGCATAGTAAAGCATATTTATTACTTTTAAATTCATAAACATTACTTTAAATAAGAAGCTTTTTAAAAACAACAACAACAACAACAAATTGTCATTCCAAAGAAACAATTCTTCCTGGCTCTGCAGATTCAAAGGCCTGGACTCGTGAGCACATTCTACTGAGACTTAGCTCAGGTCCAGACATTAGCTTAATTTGTCACCTTAGGCAAGCCACTTGACTTCCCCATGCAGCAATTTCCATTTTTATAAAATAAAGGGGAGAAACACGTTTGACAGGGATGATCCCTCAAGACCTTCCCAGCTGAAAAAAAATTATGGTTCTTCATTTTAAATGGAAATGACCAGACAGTCACTGTTTCCTCTTTGGTTTTGCATTAATGATGATAATTAAAAAATAGAACTGTAGATGTACCATCTGAGCTTTGACTTTACTTTTTTTTTTTTGGACTGCAGATAGATTCTGAAAACTAATTTTTCTCTCCCGAAGCTGACAGTTCAGCCAGCAAGCAACCTTTTAAAAGCTCACTCGGAGTAAGGAAACCAGCTTGAGTATGCAGAGAGAGGACATGGTTGACCTAGTAATAAGGACTGTGTAAAATCACATTGATTTTCTTTTTTGACCTCCCTTTCCATTTAACCATTTGTCAATACTGGAGAAAGAAAGCTGTGGAATGTAATTTTTCAGCAACTGAGAAAAGACAATTTGTCCGGGAGAAGGAAGTAGGAATATAATTTTGATATGGAATTCAAGCTTTAAATAGAATGATTTTTCTCAAGTTTCAAACTGATTATACATCAGTGGGGTCCTACAAAGATTCAGCTTTCAGAGTTTCCTGTACATTTGATTGGCACCATTTTTTTTTTCTCCCAGCCTAGTCCCCTTCCCTTTTCTGTTCTTATCTAACTGTGAAGGTCTTTCAAGATGATTTAGGAAATACATCCAGAAATTATACTAGAAATGATTTGGGATTATAAAGAATAATCCTATAAAATCTTTATTCCTGGACAGAGCTACATTGCCTATGATTGATACACAGACACCAGAAAACATGCACACACACACACCAGCAAACACACACAGACACCGGCAAACATGCACATACACACCAACCACTCACACACACCAAGCACCTACACCAGCAGCCACCTACACCACCACCGAACACACACGCAGCTCACTGACCACACGCGTGCCCCCGGTCTCACACACTTGGCACCGACTTGCCTACACACCGCCAAACACGTCCAGACAAGCGAGTGGGGTGTGACTGGGACCTTTCTTCTGGACGTCAGTCCCACAGTGGCCCTGCTGACCTTTCCTGGTCAGCAGACTAGTCCGAGTCCATTTGCAGACTAGTCCGGAGAGGCAGCCAGCAGGAACCAAGTCCACATGTGGCACGAACAAGCACACGAAGGGTCTCTCTTCCTCCTACTCCCCCCGTCCCACTTGAGGTCAGGAAGACTCCCGGTGGGGTGCTGGGACTCGCAGCCGTCAGAAGGCCAGCAACCCAGTGCTGGGTTCTGGAGCAGGCTGGGACGGCAGCTCCTGCCTGCCCTCGAGGGTACTCGCTGGAGAATGGGCCGAGCGGGTGAGACCGCTTGCAGCCTTGTGACTGTGGGTGGGAAAAATTGCAGTTTTCCATTCATTCACATTAATACAGTTCAGTAATTTTTTAATAGATATTTTTAAAAGCATCTCCTGAAGTGCAGGGTTCTTAGTCAACGAAAACTCTCCCTAAAGAAAGGGGATCTTCTCCGGGAACCTGCTGGAGAGGGCCTCTAAGCCCTCGGGGTCCCTGAAGGGTTTGGACGGGACTCAGGCATGAGGGTAGAGACCCCTCTGAGCTTCGTCGCGGGGCAAGAGGAAGTGAGGACAGTGATATTATCGATAAGCTGAAAATACCGATCTCGTTCGATCATGTTATTTAACTTGAAGAGTCCAGATGAACACAAAAACTGGAGGTCAATCAGTGTTGAAGACTGCTGTAAAGTCAGTGCAAATCCTTGGGTGTACCTCTGAACAAGAAGGGAAATGACAAGTGTTCTACATAAAACTGTATGTGTGTGGTGCGTGATATACATATATGCATATATAGATGCATGTATGATTCATATACATGTTTACAAACATGCAGATAAAATTCTTGGAAGAATTGCCACTAGCACTTACTCTGTGTTACTTTGCTATCACCTTTTTTTTCACACAGCACTAAATTTTCTGCAGAATTCAATCATTTCTTTTCTAATTTACAAAACAGATCCCTCATTAAGATGGTTCTGCTCCTTTGAACCCGGCATCCCTCAGTGGAACGAGCCTTCCCATCCTGATTCTGCAAACCAGCTCGCTGACTTCCTGTCATCACAGAGCCTCTTCTGTTCCAGCGAATCATACAGCAATTACAATCAGCGACATGACGCCCAGGCCAAGGTTTGGGTTTTGTTTGCTCATTGAGGCAAGAATCATAGGTCAGAGCTCTGAGTGAGACAATTTGATTTAAGACGATCCCTGGGACCACATGTGGTTACCGGAACGCTACCAGGAGTGAGCCCTGAGCCAGGAGTAAGCCCTGAGCGCAGAGCTGGGAGTGATTGATCTCTGAGTGCAGAGCCAAGAGTAAGTCCTGAAAACCGCCAGCTGTGGCCCAAATACCAAAATCAAACCAAAACAACACAAAAATTTCCCCATGAATGAGAATTCCTGGCGTTAGGTCCTCCCTGGCCACACAATTCAGTATTTCCCAGGTCTTATTTACCCCCCAAAAACTATTTTCTAATAAAAAAAAATACAGGACAGAGCAAGAGTCGGGCAGGTAGGGCACTTTCTTGGCACGCAGCTGGCCTGGGTTCGATCACTGGCATCCCATGCGGTCCCCCAAGCAGCCCCAGGAATAACTCCCGGGTGCAGAGCCAGGAATCACCCCTGAGCATCGCCAGGCGTGGCCCCCAAACAAAACAGAACAAAAAATTGGTTACAAAAGATTCTTCTGTATGAAACTTGAACCACCTGGCATGAAAAGCTGTTACATAACCTGAGGGGAAATGGGGCTTCAGTTCTGATTCACCACAAAGCCAGCGCCGGAAATCTTGATCCATAACAAAGCACCGTCCCTCAGCCCCTCCTGCCAGACCCCAGCGCCTCTGCCAGCCCTCGGCCCTCCTGCCCGCTGGCCCGTAGGTGCCCATGCTGAGTCACCGGCTCTGCGTCCAGCCTGGCAGGGCAGAGCGGCCGGTCTGCAGGGCTCGCCCGAGCGCCGAGTTCTATTCTGGATGAATTAGCGCGAATCCCGTTGATTGCGATTGGAAAGTCTCTGAATCACGGCTGTCTCTCACACTAAGGCCCGAAAGGGCCGAACAAAGGCTGCCCCCCTGCCGGCCCAGAGTCGCACAATGAGTGTTTGCGCCTCTCTAGAGGCGCCCGCAGTAATTCCAGCATGCCCGACCCCGGCTGAGCAGAGCCGTAATTGCCTCCGGCAGCAGGAGCCGGCGGGCGCCCCGGAAACACGGGGCCTGACTCATGTTTCACCTGGGAAAACGTGTCTGGAATCAAGCCGAACTTGTGCCACACGGCGCTGCGAGCAGCAGGGACCCGCGGGTCGGGTGGAGGGGGCCAGGGCTGGGCCAGGGCACCCGGCACAGCTGCCAGGTGAGGGGTTCACTCGGGGCTTGGGACTGTCGAGAAAGAGGCACTACCCGAGGGGCTTGGCGGGGGACATTGTAGGCTCAGCAGGGGCAGAGCAGATAAGAGGGGCCTCAGCGCTTTTTCAGGAAAGGCCTCTGGGGAGGGTTCGAGGCAGAGCCAGAAGCCTCATGCTGCCTTCTCCACGCTGACGCCACGCGCGGGCCCAGGAGAACAAGGTGTGGGAGACGGTTCTGATGTCACACTTGTACAGCGAGGCCCGTACCGGCGTGCTGGGTGTCGCCCATGCACACAGGCGCTCTGTGGGTGCCCTGCCCACCAAGGCCTTCCAGAGCTTTCCAGGAACTTCCAGAGCCTTCTAGGAATTTCCAGGTCTTCCAGAACATTTAACAGTCTTCTAGGGCCTTCCAGGGTCTTCCAAGTTCTTCCAGGGCCCCTTCCAGAGTCTTCCAGGAACTCCCAGGTCTTCCAGAGCCTTCCAGGGCTTTCTAGAACCTTCTAGCCTTACATGGCCTTCCAGAGCCTGTCTGTTTTTCAGGTCTTCCAGAGCCTTTTACAGCCCTCCGAGGCCTTTCAGAGCCTTCCAGCACCTTTCCTGTCACCACCCCTGCCTCAGGGCCCCTCCCTCCTGCCCCCTAAGTTCCTGTCACAGGGGCAGCCGCTGTCTCCACAGTGAAGGATCCGGAGTCACTGGGGTCGCATCTGGGCCCTGAGAGCAGTCAGGGGCACGCCCGGTGGATGCTGAGGTGCAGCGGGGCCCCGCAGGGGTAGGGACGGCCTGGCCTTCTCCACACTCACTCGTGGCAGTGCCTGGGCTCGGGCTCTGTGCTTGGACCCGCAGCCGCCGGGGTGATGCAGGGTCGGGGCTGGCACCGTCTCCCTCCCCACACCCGGGGCAGCGTCTGAGGTGGCTCACAGCAGCACCTCCGAGGGCCTACGCGTCTGTTCAGGTGACGGGTGTCTGCGGGCGGCATGGCGGCGGCCAGGGCTGCGGCTGGCCCACGATTCTGGGCGCGTCCCTCATGCACAAGCTGTTTGGGTCCCAGGGCTCAGCCCCAAGCCCGCCTAGAGGGAAGGAAAGTGGCTGGCAAACGCAGTCAAGGCAACTGGCGAGGGCAGGGCAGAGGGGCCCCAACAGCTCCGGCCAGGCTGAGGGGAGATGGTGGGCTGTCAGTGGGCACCTCTCGCGGTGTCGGGCACACAGGGGCCCCAGGGGGCACGGTGAGGGCTGAGGGTCATGGGGGGCACGAACAGGTCAGGGGCCACGGGCAGGGGCAGGGCCAAGAGGGCCGGGCTGTGTCAGGTCACGGGCAGGGTCAGGCGTTTCTGGTCTTGGCTCTGTGGGCTTGGGGGTCTCCCGGGAGTGCAGGAGGCCAGGCATCCCCCCTGGAGAGTCGCAGGAGCAGGCAGCGGGCAGTGCCCTGCCAGGGCTGTGGAGCTGCGGGGCCGAGGACAGCAGAGCTGGGACCCCCGAACCTGGGTCCCCGAGGGTCTGGGTCTAGGCAGAGACCACCGTGGCCACTGGGCCCTGTCCAGCCCCTCACCAGCTG
Organism: Sorex palustris; assembly: GCA_028565675.1. NCBI lineage: Eukaryota > Metazoa > Chordata > Mammalia > Eulipotyphla > Soricidae > Sorex > Sorex palustris. Next base: position 27,199,776 of record JAOXYA010000015.1, read on the forward strand.
GAGTCTGTTTGCTCAGCCCAGGCAGACACCGGGTCAGTGAAAGAGGCCCTGGAGAATCAGGGTCTGCACTCAGGGAAAGGTCAGTGTCCTGCAGAGGAACGGTCTGTATCTGACTAAAAGTATCTGAGCGGACATGTCCTTCGGCTGCATAAACCCATGGCCATGGTAGACGGAGCCGTGGCCTTGCGCCTCTCAGCGCCCCGCCTGTCCAGGTGTGGTGGCCGTGGGCGCTGTCTCCGCCGCTGGCTAGACACCGTCCGTCTTCGGTCTCGTCACCTTGTGGGGACCGAGCCCCGGGCCCTGCTCTCTCTCCATGGGCTGGAAACGGGCTTCCTTCCCTCTCTGGCGGGGGCCGGACTGGATGAGGCAATTACAGAAAGGTCAGTTCTATTTAAAGCCGCGTGGAGACAGGTCGCTGCAGAGAAAGGCACAGCCATGTTCCTCACCAGAGAGAGTCTCTGCAGCTCCAACCCTGCCCGAGTATGCAGAGAGGCCGGAGCTCGCCTCAGGCAGAAGGGACGCTGACAAGAAATGCTCCTGGGCTGAGAGGGCAGCACGGGGTGCAAGCAGCATGCCATTTCCCACCTGGGATGAGACTGTCACCCTGGGCACAGCATGGACTTCTCACCTCTCTGTCTGACTGACCAGTCTTTTAATCTCCATCAGTGTCTGACTGACCCCGCACTTGTGTCAGCGTCTGACTGACTAGTCTCCTCACCTGTGTCAGTGTCTGACTGACCCCTACCTGTGTCAGAGTCTGACTGACTAGTCTCCTCACCTGTATCAGCGTCTGACAGGCCAGTCTCCTCACCGTGCCAGTGTCTGACTAGTCTCCTCACCTGTGTCAGTGTCTGACAGGCCGTCTCCTCACCTGTGTGTCAGTGTCTAACTGACCCCTACCTGTGTCAGAGTCTGACTGACTAGTCTCCTCACCTGTGTCAGTGTCTGACAGGCCCTTTTCCTCACGTGTGTGTCAGTGTCTGACTGACTAGTCTCCTCACCTGTGTCAGGGCCTGACTGACCAACTTCTTGCACGTGTCAGTGTCTGACTTTCAGGCACCCTCCCCTCCACAGGTGCCCAGCTCTCAGTCTCTCACCTTCATCAGTGTCCAGCTGAGCAGACCTGAAGGCCTCGTCCCCTCCGACACTAAGTGCTGCCTCACCAGGACAGTCCTGCTCACTCCCGGGACGCCAGGCACTTTCCTGGCAGTCCTGCACCTGCCTCTGTCCTCACCGCCCACAGCCCATCTCCCTCCATCTGAGCCGTTCCCGGAGACTCCACCCATCTTCCGTGCAGTGCCCCTGCAGACCCTGTTAGCTCCGGGCACCTGTCCACAGCCCCCACATGAGCCACCTCACGGCGTGGTGGGCGACAGGGCAGCTGAGAGGCTCTGCTCCCAGGGGCAGCGATGATCTCAGGATGCTCCTTTGTGCAGGTAACTGTGAAACCTTCAGGACCCTGAGTAGCTCCTGATGCCATTGGAAAGGGGACCACAAAATTCGCCTCCAGCAAAAGGAATAACAAAAAGAAGACACATCAAGTAAAAAAGGCAGAGATTACAGGTTATAGATTATAGTTTATGGCAGGATAATGGGTTCATGTTGTCTCCTCAGAGAAACTCATTTACCATTCAATTGCAGACTCACATTGAGATGTGTGTGTGTGATATTGGGATTAAGAAGGGTAGGAATTTATTTGCAAAGCACAAAATCAACACTTTAATAGAGCCCCAGCAGCAGAACCAGAAAACTGCTTTCCCTAAGGAGAGCAGTCGTGCGGGAAATCTTAGAAAAGTCTGGCCACAGAAGTGAAGCTCACATTTCCATAATTAGGAGGTCAGGCTGGCAATTGAAATCTATGATGTTGCAAGCTGCTGCACTGATCACAAAAGTCTGGAGGTTTTCGCTCCGCTGGAAGCTTCTAACTCAGTGATGATGGCCTCGAGATTCAATGCGAAACAGAAAATAACTCACAATTCAAGCTTCTTTCCCAAAAGGCTACAAAATTAGTAGCTTCTACATATTCATAACTTTTATCTTAGACAGGAACATAAAATCTATTGGACTCAGATAAGCCCATTGAACTTCCTTTTTAAAACAGAATTTATTGTTTTTATTTTTAAATGAATGATTTTACCGTTTTCAAGTGCTCTGTTATAGGAGGTTCGCAGAAGTGTGACTCTGTCTCTCTTTTGGCATTATTTCCACAGCTCTTACTCTCATGTGAATGGTATTAATATCATTGTCTAAAGACTCAGCTCTAATATTGATTATCTTGTGCGCTTCACTCCTCTCTGGTTTTGTGTTTCAGTAACTGCAGTGCTCTGTTTGGGTCGCCAAAGTCTGAGTGCCATTTGCCTCAGTGAACAAAGTCAGAGTGGCAGCGTGGGGGCACTGACCACGGACAGTGGGCAGTAAGGGGGCACCAATGCACCAACACTAGACTCTCAAAGCATCAGGCATGAGCTTGCCCAGGTGTTTCTGCAGACATGAAAAGCCACACTCCTGTCCACCCAATTACCTGGGCGGCCCTGGGTGATGAATCTGCTACAGACCCTCAGGGAATCCTACCCGGCCTCTAATCAATGGCGTGGCGCCTTCCAGCACAGCCTGGGGAGACCCAGTTGCCCCATGAGCGGAGCTGTCAGGAGCCCAGGACATCAGCTTCATTTGTGTAGAATATGAACGACCAGAGAACATCAGCAAACACACAGGAATAAACTGTCTCTGGAAAGTGTGGTGTCAGAGCGACCAGTTCGATTGTTCTTTGAACACTGACCAAGGTGTTGTCACACAAACTGACCTTCCAGAGCAGAGGGGCATATGGTAACGCAACGGCCCCTGAAGTTTTGTGGGGGTGTATCCAGGCAGTGAGCTACGGAGCTGTGTCTACCCCAGTGTGGATGGAGGAAGCAAATCAGTGGCAATCAATAGAGTCTTACTAAAAAAATTAAATTACGAATTCTGTCGGTGCTGGCTCACAGGAAACAGATCACTTGTTGAGTGCTTTTCAGTTTCTTCCTGCTTGTTTATACCAGATGTTGGACTGTGCCCGTGTGTTGGCTGTGTGTCCTGCACGCGTTTAAAGACCAGAATGTGGGTGACCACCTTCCACTCCACCTGGGAAGTCCTCAACTCTTGGTTCTTCAGAGAGTGCTTTTATCTCATTCTCAATCCCATGACTATTAGACTTTGCAGAAACTCCTTTGCGTCTCACATTCAGTTGTGTTTTGCAAAATTAATCTTCTCTGTGCTTGGCTTGGGGATCTCACCACTGGTGCTGGCTTTCCTGTACGGCTCCTTCCTCTGTACCATCCACTTTGCTCCGACCCCCTTTGACAACTTCCTCACTCACTCTTTCCTGCTGTAATCCTGGGTCAGCCGCCAGCCGCCCTGGTCTGGCCCCTGAGTCCACACCCCCAGCCTTTACTCACCAGGCCTGTTTCGTTGTCTTAGAAGATCAGCCGCATGAAATCTTTGTCTGATCTTTCTATCCAAAGCGTCTTTCTGTTAAATTCTTTTTGGTTGTTGTTGTTGTTTTTTATTAAGTTGTTCACAATAAATTATTACATTTAATATTCGAACACTAATCCCACCACCATTAAATCTTTACAACACCTTATTTTGAATGTTTCCACCCTGACCCCCAAACCCTGCCCCCAAAGCAAAACCTAATTTATTTGTATTGCTTATTATGAATAATCTGCTGAAAATTATCCTAAGAAGTTTCCTTAGAGGAAAGTATGTGAAGATTGTTATCCCCTCCCAATGCCTGTGAGGCAGATGGATTCTAGTTAACACTGTCTACTTTGATTAGATTCATTGTTTCGACAAAAG
>JAOXYA010000015.1:27358527-27377085 GCA_028565675.1 Sorex palustris
GGGCACTGGTGGAGGGTTGGGTACTTGATCATTGTATATTTTTTTTTAAATAATAAAAAAATAAAATAAAAAAAAAACAGAAAAAAAAAACAACCTGTTTCTCTTTGCATGATCAGCCTCCCTTATTCAGTACCAGAGTCCTTACCTTGGTGGCACCTCACTGCAAACACTCCTAGGTGTCTATTCTCAGCACATGTGTTCAAACCTACTAGAGTCAAAGTTAAGCTTAATCCTGTTCACTTCTCCTGCATGAAAGGACCACAAGAATTGGGGGTCTCTTAAAATGGGAAGAGCAGTGCGGTATGAGACAGTGAGGTAGGTGTGTGTGTGTGTGTGTGTGTGTGTGTGTGTGTGTGTGTTATGGAGGGGGTGCGGGGAGAGGGTGTGCCTACAGGTGAGTCAGTTTCTAAAAGTTGCTTTAAGCAATGGGACTTGTGAATCATGCAGAATTAGTGATTTGCCTGTCAAGAAATAGGGAACAAAGTAAACTGGTATTAAAATATTTTGGGCTTATGTAGGTGGTATTCAAGCCTCCTTTGGCAGAATTTATGTTTGGTGGGTAATGATTTATAGACTGTGGTTCCTATCTGAGATCTGAATCCCAGACCATATTCACAGATCAATTGCTAGAAAAAGGATGCTTTGGTCCAGTTATTTTGTTTCTTTCTTTTTTGTTGTTCCTTTTTAGTCTATTAGCAAATGCTAGGATAGGAGAGAGAGAGAAAGAGAGAGAGGGAGAGAGCGAGGGAGAGAGAGAGAGAGAGAGAGAGAGAGTGAGAGAGAGAGAGAGCAAGATAACCTGTGCTTTTCTTGAGAGAAAGCTTCCAGATCAGATGTCACGTTTGCTGACAACCATCTTTGTTTAAATGCATTTCCCAAGCCTGGGACTGTAGACCTCAGGGAATCATCAGCCCAAGTGACCCAAAGCCCTAAATCAGCCACATCCATCACTGACTTTTGTTTATGTCTGTGTGCCAAGCTTGAATTCTAATAGAGCCTAAAACATTTTCCCTTTCTTCCTCCTCCATTTCTAACATGTACCCATGCCATCTTTGCCCCTGCCATGCTGGTCAGACAGATTCCTGAGTAAGGAAAAAAGATGATAACTTCATTTGGGATGAATGAAGCGGTGTGCTGGTGATGGCTCCTTGAGGGTGGCAGGGAGGATGAATCGCTTAACAGGTTCCTGTGTGAGAATCAGATGGAAAACCCAGCAGAAGGAGCTGGCTGGATTTAAACTTTACGTCCCTCCTCTCAGGTCCCAAATATTCTCAGAAACAAACTCAATGGATATTTTGTATAGCACAAGAGCAAAAAAGGAAGATGAAACTTCCGTGCTTAACCACAACCTACAAAATTACCCCCTGAGATATAGTGAATGGCTGGGTCCTATTTCTGAGTTGGTAATTATGTCTTCATTGTATTTTTGGATGGAAGTGCACAATCACAGTCCTACTTTTTATTTTTTAATTCAATGCTTTCTTTTCAAGAACATCTACCCAGATTGTCTGATTTTTTTTTACCTTGAAAGAAAAGAGTGTGTGATTTTTCTTATTATATAAAATGATTCAATGAAGGTTGGATAAATAGCAGTTTCAGATGTCTCCAAATTAAGCTGACTTTTGGAAATGTGAATAACAAATAAGAAGATTAATAGTATCTGTTCAGAAGGATGTTTTAGATTTACAGACCTATGTTAGTAAAATAATGTATGAAGTATTATTTTACAAAATTGTTTATTGGCTTAGAAGCTCCCATTTCCAATAAATAGCAAAAATAAGTATTTAAGCACATTCATTTCAATAATATATATATATATATATATATATATGCGAGTCGCTCAGATGCCAATCTTTCACATCAATTCCAAAATATATGACATGAATCAGTATTTATATGTCACTGTGGGACAAGTTCCTATTTGAAACTATTTGTATTATTTCAAGAATTCTCTTTGGACACTTAGGTCAGCCCAGTCATCTTTTGAGTCAGTCTCTGTTTCCTCCACCCATAACACTGGCATCTATTCCTGTTGGCTGCCAATGTATCATGGGTGCTCGGATTTGGGATCTGTAGTGGTGATGAATTCCAGCTTGTTTGAACTACCCTGCTTTTAGCACTGAGTCCCATGCCTGCAGAGACTACTGGGCTTGGGTGAACCAGACTGGCAGCTCATTTGAAAATATTTCACCAAAAGCATGTGTCTAGATGCACACAGAGACCTCGCCTCCCACATACACAGTGAAGTCACTGGTGGCATGTGTATGAGTGCGGAAGTGTGGGGAGTTGGTGGCTGTCTTAGGTTCTCTATCTCTTTCTCTCTCTCTCTATGTGTGTCTGTATCTGTCTCTGTGTCTCTGTCTGTCTATCTCTCTGTCTCTGTCTCTCTGTCTCTCTCTCCCTTCTCTGTCTCTGTCTCTGTCTCTCTCTCTCTCTCTCTCTCTCTCTCTCTCTCTCTTTCTCTCCCCCTCCCTCTCTCTCTGCCTCACCCCATCATGGTCCCATATTTCCTTTAGGGAATCTGCACAGAGCTGGAAATCCTATCAATCACATTCTCAAAGGCACCATTCACAATATCCATAGAGTTTCCTGTTGGGTCTTAACAGTTGAGTAACTCTTACTTTCAAAGACACAGTTCTGGTAGACCCCAAACCCTGTAGTTTGGGGCCTCATCAGATCCATGTCTTCTACTTTTTCATCTAGTCCAGTGGTGAATTTCCTGGCCCCACCCCAGCTCTTCCTGGTATAAACGTCATTGATACACTAAGGAGATTTCAAAGGGAAATATTTGATGAAAATAAACATGGTACAAACTTTGACCTTAAACATCTCGAATGCATTTCCACCATAGGAAAGGGAAGCCCCCTCTCCCCCAGCTGTGGTTCTTCATGCTCTGATGCTATTTAAAACACATCAGGCTTTCTTTCCCTTTCACCTACTTCTTGCCAACCACAAACTACCACCCCCGTGTCTGAAATCTTTTCCTACTTTTCCAGAGTGTCCATCCTTGTCTTTCTTTAGAGGTGAGTGTGACTCACTTCACTTAACATGTCTTCCATTGTGAGGATAAGTTGCTCACTTCACTTAACACAACCATCCAGGTTGAGGGCATAACGGTGGAAGACAATAGGCCTGGAGGAGTGTTGAAATATTCCATGTCAAAAACTCAACTATTGATAACTTTGTAAATCAACGTTTTTTTTTCTTATTTAAAAAAATGAAACTTATATGTCTCAGGGGTAGAGCACTCCTATAAAATCTGGATTTGATTGTTGGCACCACCATCACGACCCTTGGTTTTGGCAGACATACTTGTGGTGCGTGAACAAATCTGATGTCATCCACTATGTTTTTGACTCAGTCACATTGTGAAATATTTTCTTTTCTATTTATTCTAATTATTAAAACCATGTCCTTTGGGGGAATAGTGGACTCTTACTTACTGTTGATCTGGTCAAAAGTGGGAAGATAGCAAAATATTTCTCAGATTAACCTCTCTGGCATCCCTGTAACTCTGATCCCACACCCATACCCACCATCACACCAAAGACTTGGGCTGTAGAAACATATTTTGGATGTTGAAAACAACAAGAATAAAAAATATGTGCAAGAGTGAAGCTGGGTTTCTTTTAGGGGAATGCCCTTCAAAAACACTCCATGGCAAGAGTTATTAAGAATCCATTTCATCACCGTATATCATCTGCTCAAAATGAACAGAAAATAAAGCCTATTACAGTTTCTACTTTCTTCAGTGAAAGTTCCTTGAGAGTATGCTGCACCTATGTCCATGGCGAACTTACCCTACCTACATTTTCCTCTTCTTGGACACAAGAAATTTTACATGGCCAGTGGCTCTAAACACTCTTGTTTTGGGCTCAGTAGAATTATCAGTAGATATCTGGAAAAACTCTGTTTCCTCATGCTAGGTCTGGTTATCTCTAATATTACTTATAATATTAGATACACTGTTCTCTATATCTTCCTTGGTTTTTCTTGCTAACCCAGAGCTCATCTTTGATGTTCAGTTCCATTCCAAGGATCTTTGGCTTCTTAAAAAGAATCCAGGGAGGAGCTTCCTGTTTATAATTAAACATGTAAGCCTTGTTCCTCTAGCTAACATGAAGCCCGATGACTTAAAAGTATCACAGACCCCAGTGAATCCATGTTTAAGTCAGTTGATTCTCTGAAGTGATTTCAAAGTGATTTTATTTTTAAATACAACTAGAATACTAGAATGAAAAAGAGCACTTCTTTTAAAAGAAATGTAGTATAGTAATGAAATGCCAGAAGAGATAATTCTATTAGAAATAAAGGAAAAAGAAAAAAGTAGGATGAATTATTTCAGAATCCATCCACAGCCTTAATCTTTGATGTGTTGCATGTATTAGGACAAAAGAAACTATATTTGCTTAAGTGTGGCCCATAGTATTGCTTTGACATTTAAAACCTCAGGGAGATATGGTGCATAAAAGTAATGTGTGAAGATAAGCAGAAAGGAGAATCGATCATTTTAACATGTAGATAAATAATTACAGAGTGATATAAAAGTCATAACATTTGTTATGTCTGATGCTTTTGATGTTGGATCACCTGAAAATCAAAGGAAAAGCCAGTAGCATTGAAATATATTTGAAATATCTAGCTCATCAAATATTTTCTTAAGATGACTGCTTTGTAAATTGCTCAAATAAATTGCAAAATTTTGTAGGATTCTAAAGAGTCATTTAACTGCCCTCCTGTTAAACAGTTTTGCAAGTCAGTGGACATATGACCTGGCCATTGGATGATGTAGGGAGAAATTTCTTAACACAACCTGAGAGATGGACTAGGATGGATGGAAGGATGTAGGGAGGGACACATGGCCTAATCATAGAGTAGGATGGATAGATGGATGGATGAATGGATGGATGGAAGGAAGGATATAGGAAGACACATGAACTGATGATAGAGTGGAGTGGATAGAAAAATGGAAGGATATAAGGAGAGCTACATGGTCTGATGGATGGAGTAGGATGGATGGAAAGAAATAGGGAGTGACATATGGCTGATGATAGAGTAGGGTAGATGGAAGAATATAGGAAGACTCGCATGGTCTAATGGATGAAGTAGAAAGGATGGATGAATGGAAGAATGTAGGGAGTGACATATGGCCTGATGATAGAGTGGGATGGGTGGAAGGATGAAAAGATGTAGGGAGAGTCACATGGTCCATTGGATGAAGTGGTATGAATGGATAGAAGGATGGAAGGGTATAGGTAAAGACATATGGCCTGATGGGTGGAATGGGATGAATGGATGTTTGGCCTCAGTAGGTTTTTAATCTTCATCTGTTCACCCCACATATTGTGGGAGGATAAGTTTCTCACTCACAAAATAAGGTTCTAATTCTTTAAAATTTGTTTCTAACTTTGTGCTAGAGGAGATGTTGGACATTTAAGTGCCGTACTCCAATTTTTTTTTAAAAGATTGAATATTTTCTCCTAAGATATCATGACCATTGTAATACAAACATGAATGAAATGACAAAAAAGTTTTAGAAATCAACATAGGTTTCTGCATATCATACTTATTACTGTAACACCATGGTCTTACACATTACTTTGTACACTTTCAAAAATGGAAATTGCTATTAAATCCAAATAAACTGATTGTGGAAAATCATCTCCCCACCAGCTCCTGCCCAACACCTAAACAAACAACAAAAAAAAAACAAACAAAAATCAGTTTAGGGACCAGAGTGATAGTACAAAGATTGAGTTGCTTGCCTTGCATGCAGCTGTTGTGTGTTCCTGGATCAAATCCCAGCACTACCCGGTTTCTGCCAGTTCCACCAGGAATGGTCCCCAAGCACAGAATCTGGTATGGTCTCAGAGAACCACTGGGTTTGGGCCGAAAACAAAACAAAAATAATAAACTCACCTGTTTCCATATAAGCAGGAAAACTACAAAAGCATGCAGAAATGTATTAGTCACTTTAGTTTTCATGCAACTCTTAGAAACCCAAACTAGATCTTGAGAAGGATATTTTATTAGAATAGTTCATCAGAAGGGCTGGTGGGTTGCAGTGATAGAATTTCAATCATTGGAGCCATAGCCAAGGACGGCAGAACAATTCCCTCCGGCAAGTGAGTCATTGAATTTACACAAAGTAGGGTTTTAGGTTTAATTAAAACGGCTGAGGTCTGTATCATTGGAATGATTTCTTTCCTTATGTCATTAAATTCAACGTATTTAGACTTCTGGTATTCTCTAATCTGGAAAAAAGGTGAAAGTTTCAATTTACTTTTTTTCCTGCTTTCTTCACTTCAAATAATGGAAGCCAACAGGGAGAGAGAGGCAGGAGGGAGGGAAGGAGAAAAGGAGGAAGAAAGAAAACACAGAAAAAAAGAGAAGAATGAACTGGTGGCCTCACTGCTCTCTGCTTAATCAGTTATCACATTTCATACTTTAATTAAAATAGAAATTGGGGTATCATAATGTTGTCTCTATCTTATAGCAGTTTCTCACGACATTTTCAACGAAAAATTTCCTTTGTATTTAAATGATCTATCCCCCTGAGAAGAAAGGGAAAGGAGTTATAGATTTTTCTATGCCAGATAAAAGAGTTTTATTAAGACTTAGGGCTTGTCATTTACTTTTATTTGTTAATTGAGCAGTGGTACTTTTTTTCTCTCTTTGGTTGCATTTATACTACCTAGAAAATAGTTTTTAAAAGGCAATGCATATAACTTTTCAGATAACACTGTCTGAAATTAAGTGAGGGATTCATTGTCGTGTTAGGGGCAATTACTTCATGTCTATAAATTCATAGAGGAGCTTATTAGAGTTTTATTCTCATTGTGTTTACACTTCTTACATCAAAAAGAATGTTACATGAGCAGGAGAAGACTGCAGATGTAAGGGGTGGTATGTGTGTAAATGTGCTTGTTTGGAATGTTGAGTCAAAATTTTTGCCAACAAATTACACTTTCTGAAGAAATTATCATAGTAATTAAATATACCATTATTTACACCTCTGGTAAGGCTAGATCCTCTAAGGACTTTACAGTATATGCCATGCACTTGCCCAAGAAGTGAGATACATTTAGCTACTTTTCCAATACCCTCCCATCTTTGCTCCTTGGCATCACCCCCAAAAGGCTTCATCAACATGAAAACTATTTGCATGGACACACTTCAGTTAAATCCCCTCTGGGCAAATGGACCTGACATCAAAGTGAATTTTTTTTCTTGGAACATCAGACAATTGAAAATTAAAGAAGAAAGGAATTTTTAAAAATCTCAAAGAGTGACATCTCTGAAGTTTTAAAAAGAATCAGCATACGGAAAAATTCCTTTCATGGACTTACTGTGTTTTATGTACCAAGAAGCAATTGTTAGTCTCTTGAAAAAGCCAAAGTGTACTGGCCACACAAGGAAACAATCCAAAGATGCAAGGAAGGGTGGGACTTCTAGTATAGCCATGGAACAGAAAATATTCATAAGAGCATCAAAGACTGCCATGGGTTACTTCATCATCGTCTATCATGATTCTCACTGAAAATTCAAGAAAGGTAGAATCACAAGAGTTGCTGTGCTTGGGGAAGACTTCAGAGGAGTGTGCTGACCTTCAGAAGAAAGTGCTGGAACATGCCAGGCAAAAGCAGAATCTGAGAAGGTTTGAAACACAATCAGCATATATAATTTTGAAATATGCAAGTGGGCATTTAAGCTGAGCAGAAACTTCATGTATGGGTCATGGAAGAATTGGAAAGACATGCCTCCCTGTCAAACACTCGTTCATTGCATAGTTATCACCGATTACCGGTCATGTGCCCAAAATGGTGCTGGCCTTGATAAAGAAGATGAAACTTGGACTCTAGTTATAATCCAGCAGACTTCATTCTCTTTGTAGAACAGCATAGACCCCCCCCACACACACACACAATACATGATTAGAAATTTCATGTGACCCAGAAATTCACATCTTGGCTTCCAAGATATCAATCTAAAATTTATGTGCACAGTTATGTTCATTGCTGTTCTTAGTACAAGAGCCAGAATATGGATTTGACCCAAATTTCTAGTGAGAGATAACTGGATAAAGAAGATATGGTATACAGATGTTATGAAATACCATACAGCCACAAGAAAAATGTGAAATTGTGGCCAGAGATACCATACAAATGGTAAACCAGCTGGTTTGCATGTATCTGACCTTGGTTCAATTCCAAGAACCACATCTGGTGCCCAAGCATAACCAGGAGTGACCCCTGAGTATAGTTAAGTATGGCTGGTGGGGAAAGAAAAAGAAAAGATGAAATTTTGCAGTTATCTGAAATTTACATAAACTTAAATTTAGCTATCAGGCATCATGTTAATTAAAATAAGACAGGAGGAGAAGAATAAATACTGGATGATCTCACTCATATGAGGTGTATAGAGAAACAAAACAAGGGAATATTCAGTATCTAACCCTCAGTCCTGGATGAAGGCAGATACTATGGAACAGATTAGCAAGCAAGGGTACAAAGCTGGGAGTAGGAGAAAGAGAAAGAAATGAACTGGAAGCAAGGATATTGGTAGAAGGTGTTGGAAATTTTGGTGGTGATAAGGTATAGTAATTGTGTACATCAAAACTATAAATATTAATAGTACTATAATATGTTCAATTCCTCCACCCCTCTTGGAGAGCCTGGCAAGCTACTGAGAGTATCCCACCCGCACAGCAAAGCCTGGCAAGCTCCCCACGGCGTATTCATGATCACAACCATCCTGTTGTTCGTCAGTTGCCTCGAGCAGGCCTCAGTAATGTCTCCTTTGTCCTAGCCCTGATATTTTTTAAAATGTACCATATTCAAGGCTCTTTCAGGGTTAGGAGAATGAGACTCATCATTGTTACTGGTATTTGGCATATTGGGTATGCCACAGGGAGTTTGCCAGACTCTGCCGTGTGGGCAGGTTAGATTTACAAAAGGTATTGAGGGTTCTCAAGGATTTTCCTTCAGGTCCTTTCTATAGGGAGGGTCCAGACTACTCAGGATCTGTTGCTGAGAAGAAGGTTTTAACAGGTCTTATATCCACTAGGTGGGTCATCCTTAGGACTAGTGACTTTATTACCCAGAAATTTCAATGCCATGATGTGAGGGATGGGGGCCCTTCTTTAATTTACCTGCCTGCATCTACTCCAAGTTGTGTTTCCTGAATTTATGTGTTGATCACCCCAAAATGTTTGAGTAATAGATCACTCACTCTGCCATGTGTAATTCCTTACCCTGCGCATTCTCTGCTTCAACTCCAAGTGCAGACCCCCATAAAATTGTGATGAAAGCCTGTCTCAGGTTCAGCCTTCTTAGTATGAAACAACCTAAGTACTTCAAATAAAATGTAATCTATTTTTTTCTCCTTCCAGGGCTCTCTTTCATTCTATCCTTAATTTTATTTTTTGTTTGTGCAAATTTCCTGAATTTTTATGTTCTTTATGATATTATAATATTACCCAATCAACTCACTAGTCTGACAAATTTCTATTGTTTTTAACTATTGTCATAGGCGTTCTGTAGTTTATTCTAGGTATAATCAGTTGTTTCTGGATATATACATATTTCCATCCATGAACCCTGCCTTTCTCCTTGTGCACAACTCTTAACCCACTGCATCTGAGGTGGGGACAGAGGCACTAAATTCTTCTTTCCAGAATCCCAAATCTCTGATCTGAACAGAAACTGGGTCATGGTCATATGCCTTGTTCTTGACTTGTCCCATCCAGTATGGAATATCTTGACTATCAGCATGCTCAAGTGAGTGTGAGCAGAGCCTTTGTAATCGCATATAAATTTAGCCCCCCCCCCCACTAAATGCAGACTACATGGAAGTTTGGAAGTTAGAATTCTTTTGCTTATTCCCTTCAATGAACAGTTTCTGCATGACTGAAATTGTGATTCTGGTTTATGAGAAAACAAGAGTAACTTGCCTTTGTCAGGGTAAAAACATAGTTTTCACATATAACAGAGCTAGGGTTGTTAGTGTTATTGTTATGCTATTCGAATATAGCTGTCAATATACTATGTTTTCCAGGTCAATTTACTAAGTCAGTAGTTTATTCAGCTGAGTGCAGGTGTGCTGCCCAACTGCTTTAGTTACAGGGTGAGAAGAAAAGACACCTTTTAAAATCCTGTTTTAAAAAAAAAAAAGAAAGAAGAAACACACACACACACACACACACACACACACACACACGCACACCAAAACTCGTTTCTTCTTCCCCCTCAAGGTCAAAACCTGAATTGGGACTTCTTAATTTTAACAGATTTATTTTTGTTTTCTCCCACTTAATTTCCAAAGCACCTCACTCATCCAGATTTTCCTGGGTTATTGCTTGCCCCAGTTGTTCAGTGGAAAATTCCTCCCTGAGTCCTAGGCTAACTGCAAGGAGACTGAGATGAGGGAGGAAGCTCATTACTATGAAACTGCAGGTAACTAGATCTATCTGCAACAGTGAGAAGGTAGACATCTCAGTATTTACCATCTGGAAGTAAAACTCTCCAGATTTTTTTTTTCAGTCTTACATTGTCACTGTTTGGACCCATCTCAAGGGAAGTTATAAAACCCAGAGATATGAGATTATTTTTGAGAATCCTGTCCTATGCCATCAGAGTTAATGCTAATCATCATGTCTCTCATAGTAGCATTCATAAACTCTGGGTTGGAGGAACAAAATCTTTACACAAGATAAAGTTTGTATGCTGTGTAATTCTATCTCATGTCACAAAGAACCCACCATACAGAATTTTTTTTCCCATTCTCAGGGTGACATAGAAGGCTTGCATCTGGGCTAAGCCACCAAGCCTCTGGTACAAAGCTTCCATTACTTGAATCACAAAAGGTTGAGAGTACAAACCACCACAGGCCCAACCTGTAAAACCCTTGATCCTTACTGAGGTTTACTCAATCTTCTGGTTAACTCTTTTTCCATTTGCTTTATGCCCTCAGGAAACTCCAAAGAGCCTAAGCAGATTTTCTTTTGTGTTTCTTAAAATGTTTATGTATCAACTTAAGTAGCTGCTTTACTGAGAAGGTTCACAGGGTTCTCCAATATACTGTCTGAAAAGTTCCCTGCCTCTGCCTTTGCTCTTCATCACTGATTTAAATTCAGCACAAAAATACTGTTTATGAGAGGGGCAGGCTTATGGAAGTGAGTCTAGTAGACTCTTTATTAAATAAATGTCAAGAATTTACTTTTTAAAGTGAACTTGAGTTCTTCAGTGATCCTTAATTGCATTTCCCTACAGTGATTAAGCAATGGGTTATTTAATTATGACTGTATGCATGCATATATGTGTACATATAAGTACGGCCTACAGCATATTTACTCAAACATCACAATCAATTTCCTTTGGATACCCATTCAGCACCACTCTTCATTCATGAAAATTCTCTAAAGTAAACATGATCCATGACAATGATGTATTCAGCACTCATTGTGCCTGGTACACTTGGTAATTTTCATGAATCAACTACAAACATGCTGTAAAATACACTGACAGTCAGATACAATTATCACTCACTTATAACTATACAAATACGAGATAGAAAATTTAAGAAAAATTCAAGGAAGTCTTAGTGATAATATAATCAGGGCATCAGCAATCAAACTTGGCAGATCCCAGTGATGTAGGCAGGTAGATTAGTAAAGGGTCTCTCCATGGCAATGGGATTTCTGGGGAGGAGCAAAGCTACTTAGACCTAAGACTGTCAAGACCCATGTTGTGAGCACAGGAATTAAGGCCTGAAAAGACCTTTACCCAGAGTAGAGAAGACTTGACCCATCCTAGGAGAGAAGATCCAGCTGGAACAAAGGTCAAGACAAGACAAGACCATCCCAACTCTTCCTCCCTTGGCAGCCCACCCTAGCAATGGACTCTTAGATGGCTAGAAGCCATGCAATGTGGGAACTCATCACAAACTTCATCAGTTCTAGCCTTCCCAGCCAGTACAGGGTAAGATGAGGAAGAGTGGGAGAAGGTGACCATCTCTCTCCTCTCTGCCTCACAAGAGCCCCCCTTGTGGGTCCACTGACTTCACGGAAATCAAAATAAGCGACGAATCTTCTTTTCCTAGAGTTTTGGAATAAGCTATGTACAAACCCGATGAATGATGCCAAAGACATTTCAGAAAGAGTTACTTTTCTTATCTAGTTTTAAACCTTGGTGTTAGGATTCTTTTTTTGCTATTTAGCTGCTTTGTGATTTAAAAGACCACAGTTATAGAAAGGAAGGCTACTAAATGATGAAACTTATTTGAGAATGTGTCACCATTTCAATCATGAATCCAGCTGTGTTTCAATCCCTGAATAACTCAATAAGTGAAAGTTATAGAAACCCGTACTTTTTATGCTAGTATTTTTTTTTCCTGTGTCTTGACTACCTTAGCTGACATGACACCAAGTTTATAGATTCTAAAGTTCAAGGAAATAACTTTGCACACACAATCTTGGTGCTTCCCACTGTCAGCAAATATATAATACTTCAAAAATTATATCTTGACAAGATTGTCACTTCTATCCCAGAGAAAATGTAACTGGGTGTATTTATGTGTCTCTGTGTTTATGCTGTTTTATACAAACATACAATACACATTGAATAATGATTCTCATTTATTTTCAATTACTTTAGCAAGAAAAAATGTATGCAAGTATCTATATGTGTCTGTGTTTACACAAAAATATTTTTATTATGGTTTTAACTTGTTTTATGTCATATTAGCAAAGAAAAGTTTGATTTCATGATATTGTTTACGAATACAAACATTACTCCCACACAACCAAGAAATATATCTTTCATGAAAGATTTACAAAATTAATGAGATCCATTAATATGACTTGAAAGACTGGAATTCTCAGTTTTACTATGTAAAACAAATACATAAAATGTAGTTAATAAACACAATTTGTTTTCTTATTTACCCAACACTAGAGAAACACGACTGGCAAAGTTATAATATGCCCTGGAGTTATTTGTTTATCCTGTCATGAAACATTTAATTTGAGGTCTTCACTGAGAGAGAGACTCCATGTTTATTCTGTTTGATTTCTGATATGTCTCCCCTAATCTCACTAAGAACAATATTGTGACCAGATTAAAATAAAATGTATTAGCGTCTATCTTACTTCTTGCAAGGAACCATAGAAACAAGGAATAATAAACTATGGTTATAATTCCCCAATCTCAGTTATCTCTTTATTTCTATGCAACCTGGTAAGATTTCAAACATATTTGCAACAAAGTGATTGACTTTTATACATTCAGGAGCAAAGCACCATTCACATTTTCATACTCACATGTTACCAAAGGGAAAACTCAATGAATGGTGGTTTAGATAATATTTGAAAAATGAAGTGTGTTTCTCACAATCCAGATAAAAATCCCTAATATTGAAAGATCAATTTCTACCTAAAAAATTCATATGGAGTAAGATCTATCTGCCTACCTGTATAAATGTATTTGTCAAAATCTATATCTTTGAATTTTATTTTATTTTGTTTTACTTTAAATTAGAAAAATCCAGTAAAGTAAATATTTTATCTTTGTATTTTGTTTCTCAGTCCATATTTATATTGAAATTGTCAGAATAATTTTCTGTACCCTTTGCTTTTCCTTCAGCAAATAAATCTCTCATCTCTCTCTTCACTCTTTCTCTCATAGATCCAATTGCTTCCTTATTTTTACTTTCCCATATTTCATACTATATATTCCTATACTATATTCCTACTTTTTCAGTAATATTTCTATTCGTCAACAACAGTGTTATAATTTAATGGACATTAATGAATAACCTACAGAATGATTTAGATTGTTTTCCTCCCAGGAGCAGTACGTACTTTAAGATATAAGTCTATACTGTATCTTGTGGTGATTCAAAAAAAAAAAAAAGAAAGAAAAAACAAGATTTAAGTTTGTTTTCCTAAACTTGGAAGCAAGAAGAAAGAGCATTAAATATGCCCATACATATAAAGAACTGACACTCAGTTGAAACATAGTTGACTCAATAGTAGCTGGCCTGGATTTTTTTTTTTTATAGCTGGCTTTGGGTTACATCTGGGAGTCACAAGGCTTACTCCTGACTCTCTGCTTAGGGTTCACCTTTGGCAGGACTCAGGGGACCATATATAGTGCTAGGGAGTATACCCCCAGTTGACCACATGTAAAGAAGTGCCCTACCCATTGTACTATTGCTACAGCCCACCTGTTTCAGATTATAGTCTTAATTTTGACATCAATCACTGTCGTCCTGTTGTTCATTGATTTGCTCAAGCGGGCCCAGTAACGTCTTGATTGTGAGACTTGGTAGTCACTGTGTTTGGCATATCGAATATGTCACGGGTAGTTGCCATGCTTTGCCGTGTGGGTGAGATACTCTCTGTAGCTTGCCGGGCCCTCCGAGAGGGGGGAGGAATCTAACTTGGGTCGGCCATGTTGGCTGTGTTCAAAGCAAATGCCCTATCCTCTGTGCTATTGCTCCAACCCGACATCAATATATGGATGAATTATAGTAACCATTTACATGTTCCTCTGTTACCTAATCTAGAATCCACGAATGCTCCTCCCAGATGGGAGTATAAAAGGAGGCTCCTGGAACCATGCCATCGGACTCTGCACCAGGCTGTGGGGCGGGTGAGAGACCTCCCCACCCAAGGGACCCAACAGCAGACCTCCACCTCCCATGCACCCACTCTCCAGGCCAGTTTCCTGATACATTATAAGACACTTTGTACCCATTTATGCCTCTCGGAGAGCCTGGCAAGCTACTGAGAGTGTCCTGCCCTCAGAGGCAGAGCCTGGCAAGCTCCCTGTCTCATGTTCCTTATGCCAAATACAGTAACGACAATAGGTCTTATTCCCCTGACCCTGAAAGAGCCTCCAATCGGTGGGAAAAGACGAATAAGAAGAGGCTGCTAAAATATCAGGGCTGGGAGGAATAAAGACGTTCTGGTGCCTGCTCGAGTAACTTGACGACAAAGGGGATGACACTGATACAGTGATACAGTGCTGTTACTTAATCATAGGACTATGGACCATAAACCAGAGAACTTGATGTACAAATCTTTCATACATTCGTGAGAACCAAACAATAACTTTGAAGATATCTCTCCCATATTTTAATATCTGACTCCCTTATCTCCTCAGTTGTAAAATGCTAATAATATATTCTGTTTCGTTGACTATGCATAGATTTATTTCAAGATACAAGAAAGATGATGGATATAAAATTATCCTAAGGACCATTAAATATGATTATTTTTTTCTGATTGCAAATAATTGACAACAAAATAATTGTCACAAGAATGCATAAAAGTATTACAACTCTCTGTGTCTTTAAATTGTGTTACAGACAAAAACCTTCAAGATCACACAATGAAGTGTTAACTGCACATTGCTTAGCGCATTATGCTGAGTCATTGAGTCAAGTGGAGCCAGGCCTGACTGCTTGTTTGTGCATTCAGGCTTGGGTTGATGTTCTAGGGATTTCTTTCCATATGTTAGCAATGGCCTGGAGTAAAACATGCTCAGGATCAGGGTTCTTTGCCAGGTTAGATTGCTGTAATGCTTTCTAGAACAGCTGGAATATGTTTTTCAAGAGTATACAATAGTACCTAAATAGCTGACTTGCCACGATTTAGAGATTTTAAATTCATTCACATGTTTAATTCATCATACAACTCTGTTCTGACATTTCATATGCATATTTTCTTTCTTTTTTTTTTTGAAAATTCTATTTCTTGCAACTCGCATTTTTCTATTTTAGTGTATCCTTTGATGGATTTCAAAAAAAAAAAAAACCAGCATTTTGAATTTCTTTCAAATGAATACAAGAAAGTAAGGGGAGTAAAATGGATAGCAGGGGTAGACAGACCAGTGACAAGACAACAGCAACCCATAAGAGGAGGGGGAAAATGAGTATGTTCTGGCTTGAGAAATAAGTCTGGCCAGAGTGAGAGACAGTGGGTCATGACCTTGCCTTGCATATAATCAACCCAGGTATAATCCCAGGCACCACATCATGTGGTCCTCTAAAATACCAATTCCTCTTAATTGTTGGGCATCTGTATAAGTCGGGTAGCAATCAGCTAAAATCATGGCAAGCTTTGCTTAAATTAATCGACACATATTTGTTTTAAAAACTAGAAATATCAATGAGGCTATTGAGAGCTAGAATAGTTGAACAGGGTTATTCATGACCTAAGTTATTCTGACATTCCTATTCTATTTTCCTAGCAATGATGACTTTGCATTTTCATAAGTTTTACTTCACAGATTCCCAGGTATTTTGAAAATAGTCACTGTATCTCTTTGTAACTACAGGAGGATGCAGGAGTTCTGGCAAAGGGCAATGTAACTTATTTAAAAAATAAATCTGGGCTGGAATGATAGTACAGGAGGTTGGTGCTTTACCTTGCATGGAGCCAATTTGGGGTCTGATCCCTGGCATCCGATAGGGTTCTCCAAATTTACCAGGAATGATCCCAGAGTGTAGAACCTGGAGTAAACTCTAAAAACCACAGGTTGTTAACCCCAAACAAAACAAAACCAAATTTATCTTATACTAGAAGGGAAGCCATATTTACCTAATATAATATATGATAAATATCTAAATATTTATATCAATAAGATATATATCCTTGGACAAAAAGGTCAATTTTTAAATATAATGTAGTATAGATGGCTATTTCATTGAATTGAGGGCAGAAGACTCTGTTTTTACCAGTTTTCAAGTGACTTTGATCGCACTGAAGTAGAACTACCAACTTGGAAAAAGTCTATAATTTTTTTTTTAAATCAAGAAAACTTTACTCATGACTTAAAACAAAGCAAAACATAGGACTGTAGTAATCAGCAAAAAATGGGTGTAGAGGTTTTGGTAATTGGGGACCCAATTCCAAGGTAATGTTTTAGGTATTAGGGTTTGCTTTTCCCTTAGTATAGAATTTTAATTTTATTTATAAAATATTTATATAACTAAATTAAAGATAAATAATGCAATCATGGCATACTCAAGACTAACACTGAGTATGAAAGAGGAAAAGGCAATAAGCAAAGGAAGAAAACTTTCCTGTTGCTAAAGTTGAATTGTGAAAATAGGATAAGAAAAAGTATATTTTGAGGCCTCACAAAATATTAATAGGGGGTGTACCTAGGGGTAGATCATTTAACTTCAAAATATCAGAAAACTAAATCCCAAAATACATTAAAGGGATTGTACATTGTTACCACGAAGGACTTATCCTAAAAATTCAAGAACTATGTAATATATGCAGGCAGATTTATATTCTTTATAAATACAATGCAATACAATAAAAATAATGAAATTGTGTTATCATATCAACATCAATATTATCATTTTAGTATATGTGCTGCTGAAGCTATCACCTTATTATCATAATCTCAATATTATCACAAAGGCCCTCCCGTTGTTTGCTCGAGTGGGCCCAGTAACGTCTCCATTGGAGATTTTGTTGTTACTGTGTTTGGCATATTGAATACGTCATGGGTAGCTTGCCAGGCTCTGCCGTGCGGGCAAGATACTCTCAGTACCTTGCCGGGCTCTCTGAGAGGGGCAGAGGAATCGAACTCAGGTTGGCCATGTTGTCTGCGTGCAAGGCAAACGCCCTACCCACTGTGCTAAATACATTAAATTAAAATAAATAAATACATTAAATTAAAATAAAATAAATAAACTTGTTGGAATATTTAAACATCCAAAATAGTTCCTTTGTATTGTATATTAAGCTTAGTATATCATGCTGGAAAGAAAAATTAATAATCTTCAACTTTTCAATGTGGAGAGTGCATGAACTACTTTAGTTTAATGAATTTAAAAGCAAGAAAAATACTCTCTAGTTTATGAAACATTTGATATTGAACTGATATTATCCTCAAATTTTTAAAGCTGTTTCTCTCATACAAATATAAATACAATGAAAGAAAATACACACAGATGTAATTCAACAAGATCCAGATTGTTCAAATTTTCATGTAATGAGATAATCTGACTGAATTTATTGTGATTGAGCAATAGTCTCAAAATAATTTATATTGAAGATATAGTAACAATGTTGTTAGATTGATAGCACAATGAATATGAAAACATTTTAACTGTAGACCATCAAAAAATACCAAGGAAGAGATAGAGAGTGTGTGTGTGGGGGGGGCAGGGAGTGAGAGAGAGAGACAGAGAGAGAAAGAGAAAGAGAGAAACAGAGACAGAGACAAGGACAGACAGAGAGAAAGAGAAAGAGAGGAAAAAAAGGAAGAGTGCCATAGAAGCAAGCTGAGGGAGGAGGTAGTGGGAAGGAAACTGGGATCATTGGTAGTGGGAAACGGACTCTGGTGGAGGAATGGGTGTTGGATCTATGTTTGACTCAAATCCGATCATTAGCTGCTTTGCATCTCATAGTGACTCAATTAAAAAAGGTATAAAAATTTGAAATAAAAATTAAACAGAAAGGCTAATATATTTTAACATCATTCTTTTCCTAAAAATCAACATATACACTACAATTTTTGTACTCAAAATTAATTA
>JAOXYA010000015.1:27596299-27607047 GCA_028565675.1 Sorex palustris
GAGAGAGAGGAGTGAGACACAGACAGAGAGAGAGAGAGAGAGAGAGAAGTGACTCACATAGAGACAGGACGACAAATGGGGGTTGTGGCAGGAGGTATATGGGATATATTGGTGGTGGGAAATGTACACTGGTGGAGGGATGGGTATTGGGACATTTAATGACAGAAACTGGATCACAAACTCTTTGTAACTTTATCTCAATAAAATTTAATAAAAATTATACTCAAAGGTGCATAGCTGAATGAAGATGGATAAATTATAAATGAAATAATTGAGACATAGAGGTTGTTTGTGATTATATGGCTTGTATTTCTAATCAAGTTTTGGCTTCAGGTATGAAGTACAATTTAAGAAAATAAATATAAGTTAGGAAATATGAAGAGGGTGTTTCCCAAAAGATAATAAAACATCTTCATAAAATCTAGAATACCTAAAATGTAATGAGAAAACAGGGGGAAAGAGCGTTATATCTATCTTACTAAAAAACGCTTTCATGCTGGTTAACTAGCATAGCTAAAAATGTATGACCGCTACTAAAGAATAAAATGAGAAGGTTCTCAGTGTGGGAACTTTGGAAACATCGACATTTTTAGGCAAGATACAGCAGATGTGAAATTTGGTTCCATGTTATAATCACGAGGATCCTGAACGGTTTAAATTGAGGAATGTAAAGAAATAGATCTTACTTAATATCTCTCAAACTGTTTTTAAAAAGAAAGTTTCAGAATACTTTTTGACCACTCACATTCAATAGCTGAGACATTTGGGAACTAGTGTGGAATTCCAACTGGTTCAGAATAATTTCAGATTCTTCAAAAGAAAGCAGGATGCTCAATTGATCATGAGATCACCTTCAACCTGATAACCCTGTCCTTAATCCACAGCACCCCAAACTTCATTCCACCCAATTTTCTATTAGACACTTGACCCCATAAAATTCATTACTTTTCCTAGTCAAGAAATCAGTCTCAAATGTCTACGGCATTCAGATTCACTCAAAATATTATATTTTTCAAAACCTTCCTGTGGTGAAAATAATATAGACTCTTCCTTCTATTTCTTATTATATTATATGCTTGTATACATAAATACATAAACTCACACATATATGTATTTTCCTTTACATGGGAGAATGGTCCAGTAAACTAGTCAGAGAGAGGCAAGGATTAAGACAGAGACCCCTAATGTTATCATTTAAAAAGGTCAGTCATAAAGCAAAATGTATCATAAAAGGGGGGATGTTGACAAAAATGAACCAGACTCATCATACTCAAAAGAAATCTCTACCATAGGATGATGCTAAATAATCGTTCGACTATATTGTTTTATATTAAATTCTTACATAGACAAACATAGAACTGTGTCAAGTTGAATCTATTTTTCAGCCTAGGACCCAATGGATTAAAGGTTAAAGAATATCACAGTGAATCCACTCTGATGAAGCTAAGGGATGCAATCATAAACAAGCACATGTACGTTGAATTCGGACTTCATATACTGAAAACAACTGCATTCTATGACTTTATGACAGCCTGGGGGTACTAACAGAATAAGGATTGTTAGTTCAATTTCTAAAAAGAATGCTATTAAGTCCTCTTCTATAGGTGATTATCAAAGGAGTGTATGAAACAATATCATAGGATGGTGCGATAATTAGGGCTGAAAAATGTGATGGGAGGTAAAGGGGTATGCACGATACTCTTTTGGTAACAGTATTGCAAACCACAGTGCCTTAAAGTAAAAAATAAAATGGGAAAAATGCCTCCCTCAGAGGCAGACTCGGGAGTTGAAGGGACACTGGGTATATTGGCGGTGGGAAGGGGACACTGTTGAAAGGATCAATGCGAGATCATTATACATCTAAAACTCAGTCACGAATCATGAATAACTTTGTAACTTGGTGATATAATAATTTTTAAAATGTGTTTAGAACATGGTTGTTCTTGAAACTTGTTAGACATTCAGTAATGTCCTTAATAAATGCACAATTAGTAAGTATTTTTCATTTGTGAGTATCATTATGTAGCATTGAGTATATATTTGTGATCTGCTGTCAGATATCTGAAATTGGTTTTCTTTTTGGCAATGTTTTTTCCCCCACAGTTTTAATTCTATGAGTTTCTCTGACTTGATTGTACTACTAACAGCTTTATACCATGGTGAATAAAAGCAAAGCTGGCATTATATCTTTGTCTGACGTTCTCTATTCTCTGTGTACTTTTAAACAAATTAATCCAGTCCAAAACCCCAGAATCTTTAAGTATTAAGTGATATCCTTTTGGGTAGTATTCTAGGTTTCTCTTATACTTTTTCATTCTAGGTTCCCACAATCCTGCGTCCTAATATATTATATTGCTATTTACTGGCATTTAAGTATATCTTGGATTCAACAATACTTTGTCTGTGCCAAATTTTTCATCCAGGAATTAGTTTCCTTTGAATTTACTAGGATATGTCTTAGGTAGCTCAAAACAATAAGAATCTAAGAATTGCTTAAAGCATTCTTAAGGCCTATTTAATATTATAAAAATCTAAGATTCCACATTTGATAAATTGAGAGAAAAAATAATAGGCAGCAATTTCAAGGTTTTATCATTGAACAAAAATGATATAAGTTTAGCACTGAGCAGTAGAAGCAGTAGGTCTTTCAATGGAAAAAAAACTCTTGAATTTCTAAACGTTTTGACTGGGTTTTATTTCATGGATTACATTTAAAAAAAATAGAGTTAAAATGCAGGCGGTCACTCACTTCTATGAATATTTAAGACATTGTTGCTCATTAGATTTGTGACTGTCTCATTTTATTTTCCCCAGATGCCCTTAAAGTGATGTTCTTATCTCTATGTCTATTTTGTTGCTCTCCAAGGCAAACTCAGCTAATTCCTTGCAATGCATTTTCTCTGTATCTGCCTCTCTCTCTCTCTCTGTCTCTCTTCTCTCTGCTTTTTTGGAGGGATGGGTTGGGTTTGGATCACACCCAGCAGTGCTCAGCACTTATTCTTATCTCTGTGCTCAATGATCACTTCTGGTGGAGTTTGGAGGACTATATTGTGTGATAAGGGTTGAACACTGGTGAGGCTGCATGTAAGGCACGCACTCTACCCACTGAACTTTTGGCTCCTCCCACCCAAATCTCCCTTTCTCTTAAATATTATTTCTCCAAATAATGGAAACATTGACCCTTAATTTCCTAAATTTAGCATAAATCTTAAGCCACAGAACCTTTTCAGTAGGATTTCTCAGTCTCTCTGCTAGTTAGCTTTCTCCAACCTCAACGAAGAATGATCCAAGTAAGCCTTTAGTAAACTGGTCTAATGCGTTCAGCAAAAAATCTCTGTGACTCACAAAGCATTGGACTTGATCTGATTTTTAAAATATAATAATTTAAATTTAAATTAATTTAATTAAAAACATTTCCCTGGGGCCAGAAAGTTTATTTTTCCTCCCCACTTTATTTAAGCATTGCTCAAGCAGGCCCAGTAACGACTCCATCGTGAGACTTATTGTTACTGTCTTTGGCATATGGAATACATCACGGGTAGCTTGCCAGGTTCTGCCTTGTGGACGGGATACTCTCGGCACCTTGCCGGGCTCTCCGAGAGGGGCAGAGAAATTTAAACATTATGGTTAACAAAGTTGTTAACGATTTGTTATAGGCATTCAATATTCAAAAACCAATCTCACCACTACCCTTCCCTCTATCTTCCCTTCCCTCTACCACTGTCTCGATTTTCCCAAACACCCCTCACGCCTACCCCCACGAAGGCCCACAATAATGTATTTTACATTGCTTGTTACCACTAAGTGACTAAAAGAATGATCAAAAGATATTTCAGCAGAAGAAATTTTCTGAAAATTGTTGTATCTCACCAAGGAGATCTTATGCCCTTGTCTGAAGGTTTGCCAAGCTGTTGTTTGGAGTTAAGCCTTATGTGTTAATGATTTTGTGAGTCTAGATTGGTGGGCCTCTACATTACATTCCCATACAATCTGGTGTGCTACTACTGGGATGCCAGTGTTGTAGAGGTTGGAGTTGTCACGTGACCACAGATGTGGTCCATAAAAAATCCAGAGTATTCAACTGGGCAGTCCAGCCAGCGTAGAAAAGGTCAGGTACTTGCCTTTCATGTGCCAGCCTTCAATATTTCAATCCCCATCATGTTCTGCCAGAAGTGTTCCCTAAATACAGAGACAAGAGAAAGCCCTGATCACAGCAGGGCAAGGCTCAAACACCACCACCAAGGATAAAAACTGCCATATGTTAGAGTTTCACCAATACTGGTCACTCTCTTATAAGTCACATTTTATAGGTAGAATTTAACTTTATTAGTTTTTTTAATGCTTTTTACCTCAATTGATATTACTCTCCTAGAAACCAGGGATTATGACAGCTTTAGTTTATTTTTTGAACATAAGCTCACAATAGCTTAACACACAATATTTGTGGAATTAGTCAATAAATTTATGAGACTATCATAAATATAAAAGAATTAAATATATATTTGGCCTAGATAAAAAGTATGCTATCCCAATCCATGAGTAAATATGTACCTATTTTCTACCTGCCTTTTTGCCCTTTTAAGACTGAAATTGGAGGTAAGACAAGTGTTAATCCACAGAACATACACAGCCAGGGAAAAGGGGACATGAAATGCAGTGCCTGGACATTATATTTTTGTTAGAGAGTGGGTACACTCCAAAAGATGTTTTCAGGTCTATTCCCAGCAAAGTGCTTAGGGCTCAATCTCTGTGTATTTTGAGGTACCGTGCACTGGTAACAGCAAATAGACACTCCAGTCCTTTAAACAAATATTCCAGTCCCCAAGGACCTCAAGCAACCTTGATCCATGAAGTCTATTGTCATAAAACTCTTGGTGCACAAAGTATACTCTTGGTCATAATTCTAAATTATGTTGTCATAAGTCAAATCCATCAAAATACAATACTTTCTATACTCAGGCCATTTCATAGCTATGGATAATATGACCAATCAACAATTTAATTTTAAAAGGATAAGAGAACAATCATTGCAAGCCTTCATTTTGTCAAAGCCCTAAATATTAGCCATTCCTTCTTTTTTTTCTTTATTTTTTATGTTTTGTTTTTGGCTTTTTTGGATCACACCCAGTGATGCTGAAAGGTTACTCTTGGCTCTGAACTCAATAAGTACTCCTGGTGGTTTTTTGGAGGATAATATGGGATGCTGGAGATCAAACCTGGGCCCACATACAAGGTAAACGACCTAACTACTGTACAATTGGTCCCGCCCCAGCCATGATTCCTTTCTTCTTTACAGACATGAGATTGTTTTTTTGTTTGTTTTATAATGAATGGAGATAATCAATGTGGTTGCTGGTATACAGTAGACAATCAATAATTAATTGAAAAGAGAGATGAATGAGGCTTAGGAGAAAATTAAATGAAACGAATTCTACCTCCTACCACACATTTAGATTTTCTCTCTTATCTCTACTATCCTTGGGTGTTAGTCTCCCATTATGTTATTTTATATTCCACAAACGAGTGCAATCATTCTCTCTGTCACGTCTGTCCTTCTCTCTCTGACCCACTTCACTTAGCATGATAGTCTCCATGTTGATCCACTTATATGCAAATTTCATGACTTCATCTTTTCAAACAGCTGGAAGATGCATGCTGAAAGTAGACTTATGGACCAAACATGATGGCTACTGAGTACCTGTATTGCAAACCATAATACTCAAAAGGAGAGAGTTAAAGGGAATATGCGTGCCGCAGAGGCCTGGGATGGGGATGGATTGGTGGGAGGAATATTGAGAACATTGTTGGTAGAGAATGGGCACTGGTGAAGGGATGAGTACTTGATAGTTGTATGACTGAAATGTAAATATGAAAGTTTTTAAGCCCGTAACTGTACCTCATGGTGAATCATTAAATAATAAATTTTAAAAATTCTCTCAACTTGCTGAATTATCTATTTAACATGTGTGTTTCTTTTATAGTTCCAAGTTCAACAATTCTCTATCAATATAAACCTTCTTTTTTTGTTGTTTGAGGGTGGGGTACTTCCATAGGAAGCACCACAGCCCCTCCTGTGGATCTCCAGAACAAGAAGACCTTTGGTTTGAAGTGAGAACACAATGAGACATCTCTGTTATAGCTCTCTGATGTGCATATTGACTGGGCCACACTGGCAGACCGTGAATGTATCCAGAATTTTTCCCATCAAGGATGCTCAGGAGACCATGTGGTGCTGGGAACAGAACCAGAGTTAGCTGCGTATAAGGCACTGTAGCACTGTCCTCCTGTGTTCATCAATTTGCTCAAGCAGGCACCAGTAATGTCTCACAACAAATTGTGAGACTTCTTGTTACTGTTTTTGGCATATCAAATATGTCACAGGTAGCTTGCCAGGCTTTTCCGTGCGGGTGAGATACTCTCAGTAGCTTGCTGGGCTCTCTAAGAGGGGCGGAGGAATTGAACCTGGGTCAGCACGTGTAAAGCAAATGCCCTACCCGCTGTGCTATCACTCCAGCCTGCGTATAAGGCAGGTGCCTTAATTTCTGCACTTTCTCTCTGGCCCCAACCTCCAATACTTTTATTATGTAAATATCCAGAAATGCTGCACTCCTAAAATGAGAATCCCCATAAAAGAAAACTAGAGGTCTTGCTTGGGTCTGATTTTATACAATTAAGTTATACCCTTTGAATATCTGTAGCATTTAAAATTAAATTAGCATATTATTCCACACGTTCATGGGTATTTTTATTTTAAAGAATTTAATATTTGAGAGTATATTAAGGTTTTCCTTTGAAAAACAGATAGCAAGTTGAGAAATTCTCAAATAAAAAGTCAGCTGCAGTATCATTACGTTTATTTCCTTTCCCATTTTCATTATTATCACTGTCAAAATAATAGGTTCAATTTGTGTTATGTTCTCATTACAACTTTGAATGAGGCATCGGAATTTTAATGCCTCATATTTTCAAAGAATTAGAGAGCATGCTGTATTACACTGACCTTTTCAATATTCCATATAAATGAATTACTAGAAAGCACTTTTGAGAAAATGTCTTTGTGCCCCTCCTACTCTCCCAACACAGAAATTTCTTTCTCTCTGTAATTGGCTAGTGGTGCAAAGGACATCGTCCAATCAGACATAAGTACTGAAAAGGTTGCACCGTTTGTATTTATGAGTGTATATAAAGACATTAATGCAAATGCAAATATATTCAGACAAGCGTATTAAATATACATAATAGCATAATATTCAATTTAAAATAATTCAATACAGTATACTTAAGTATAATAAAGCCAAAAATAATTCATTTTATTCATTAAATATATTGATACCTTTTGCAATTGCATTTCTAACTCAAAAATCCATACAAAAGGCAAAATTCCACATTATCAAGTTAGGAAAAATTTCCTATTCAAATATATTAAATATAAACTGCGGCAAGAAATTAAATTTGTAGACGATTTATAGATGCAGGCCCCGTGGTCCATGGCAGCACCAGAAGCAGAACAAACCTGCATCTACCAGGCAGAGCATTCAATCAAGCATACTGGTCGGTCCAAACTTGCTGCCTGGAGCAGCATTTGGGAAGATTTCTTCCAAATAATAGGAACATTTGGGCTGGAGTGATAGCACAGCAGTAGGGCGTTTGCCTTGCATGCAGCCAACATGGCCAACCTGAGTTCGATTCCTCGCCCCTCTTGGAAAGCCCAACAAGCTACCAGAGTATCTCGTGCGCTGGGCAAAGCCTGGAAAGCTACCTGTGATGTATTTGATATGTCAAACACAGTAACAACAAAGTCTCACGATGTAGACGTTCCTGGGCCCGCTCGAAAAAATCGATGAACAACGGGAGGACAGTGACCGTGACAATAGGAACATTTGGGGTTCTTTTTCCTTCTGATTTTGTTTAGTTTTTCTTTGGTTTGTTTTTGTGGGGCTCATGTCACACACAGTGGTGCTTAGGGATTACTTCTTGCTCTGTGCTCAGGAGTCACTCCATAAGAGGCTTGGGGGATGATGTGTAACGCTGGAAATCAAACTTGGTTGGTTGCAAGCTGATTACCTTAAACCCTGTAGTATCTCCCTGGGCCCCAAAACTGACATGATTTTATTGGCAAAAATAAAAATCATTCAGTTTAAAATTATACATGTAAAACAATCATTCAGTGCTACTTGAGTGTAGGTTCCCTAATTAAAACTTTAAATGGAACTTTCTTCTTTACTTTACCTAATACACATGCATACTCTACAGACACCTAAAACAGATTTCCAAATTTTAATATAGAATTTGAAGACTATAATTTCCTGTATCTTCTTTGTGGATTTTGAGGGCTTAATTGCTATGTTATGGCTGTACTTATCAGAAAGCATTGAAAAGTGTTAATTACTTTGTACTTCGGTTAGTTATGAATGCATGCAAAATTTAACTTTTTCCCTAGAAGCAAATAAAGTCCACATATATTATGTTACATAAAAGTTATGGAATGATTTAAAATAATTAAGCCAAAGGCAGTCATACTCCAAGTTTCAAATATTTCTGTGGTTTGTAAAAGAAATCTTGGAAAAGCCTTATTTTAATATGCACATATATTAACCAGGCATGTGCGTATGTATACATGTGTGTATCCACATAGGACAATGGGTAATTTGTTTAACATAAAAATATTGGGAAAGTGAATTTTTTTTCTTTGGGGCCACCCCCAGCAGTACTCAAGGTTCTTCTACCTGACTCTGCACTCAGGGTTCAACTCATCTCAGCACCAGGGGACCTTATACTATGTTGAGTCTGGAACCAATGTCTGCTGTGTATAAGGCAAGTGCCATGACCACTGTCTTATTGCTCCATCCCTGTTATGTCTAATTTCATCATCTTGAGAAACCACCTAACAAATATGCCAAGGGTATGTGTCATTTTATATCCACCTTAAAAACTAAAAAATAACAGTCTCCCCTTGACTCCACATAACCAATATTATTTTTGTTTCTGTTTTTTATCATTGTAACCATTTATACTGCAGTATGCTCCCATCTCCATATACTTTTTATCTGAATTACCCTGCTAATAAGCTACAGTGAGCATTTTTCATTTTTTCAATATGCCTATTGTTATCTTTAAAGAATTGTCTTTCCATTTCTCTTGTCTTTCTGGAAAAGTTGTTAGTTTTTATTGCTGTTGAATTTTATGAGTTCATTACATATACTGTTCATTGGCTACAGATTGGGTGTACATTGGGCAAATATTTTCTTACGTTCTATAGAGTGTCTTTTTTATTTTTCTGATACACATTTTGTTATGCACAACAGTATAAGTTTTAGTTATTTCCAGATATTTATCTTGCCTCTGTTTCCCGTGCTGTTGGAGTCATGTCCCCAAAGATATTCATGAAGCCAATACGAAGGAATATTTTGTCTATAGTTTCCTTGGATATTTTATAGTTTCAGGTCTTGCCTTCAAGTTTTTAATCTATTTCAAAATAATCTCTGTGTTTGGTGTGAGATTGTGCTTTTGTTTTTCTTTTTCTTTTTTGCAATTGCCTGTCCAGATTTGCCTGCAGTATTTGTTGAAACGTTTTTCTTTCTCCATTCTATATCTTTAGTATTTTCTATCTATTTTCAGTGATTCTTCCTAAATGTTGATGTTTTTAATTCGTTTGAAGAAACTACTCTTGGTTTTATTGATTTTTTATTTCTAACAAATTTATATTCACTTAAAATTGTTTTATTTCCTCCCATACACTGCTTTTGGCTTCATTTATTATTTTCTAGTTTCTTTTGGCATAAAATTAGTTTATTTATTTGAGATTCATTTTGTTTCATGTTGTAGGCTGTATTATTATGAACTCTTAGTACTGCCTTTGCTGTCTCCCATCTGTTCTAATGATATCTCCATTTTTGTTCATTCCTTAATTTCCTGATTGATCTAGTAGATGCTCTTAATCTCCATATGTTTGATTCATCTCTTGGTAGTTGATTTGTCATTTTATATCGCTGTAATCAGAAAACATATTTGGTGTGATTTCATTTTTTTGTGCATCTATGATGACTTGCTTTCTGTGTCAAATGTGATCATCCTAAATGTTCTATGTTAGACTGAGAACAATATCTATTTGCTTGATATTTGGGAGGAGTGATGTCTTGTAGATATCTTTTCAATTTATCTCTTCTATTTATACTGCTGTTTCTTTCATTTTTTCTGACCAACTGAAAGGTGTATTGGAGAGAGTTGTTGCTGAAGTGACTCACTATTACTATTTTACAATCAATATCACCTTTATTTGTCATTAATAACTTTATATCTTTTATGATCCTTAATTTGATGTATATATATTACTAAGTATTTTTAATTGGTAGCAATATTATAACCACGCCTAAGTATTTTATACTATATTTATGTAGTTGAAAATTTATTATATTGACATCATTATGTATGTTCCTACCTGCTTGGTAGTTAATTTTTGAGTCAACAGAGTTATGCAGTAAGAAGTGGGGCTTTCTCACTAGCTTGGTATCATACAGATGGGGACTAGAAAGGATTTTGCCTGGTTTTTTGGCTAGAGATTTCTTTTAATGTCATATATATATCCTGCAGCTAGCTAGGCTTTTTATTTTTAATTTAACTTATTTATTTTTATTTCAGTGGATTTAGTGGTCTTGGCCAGCTGTGATAGCACAGCGGTAGGGTGTTTGCCTTGCACGCAGCCAACATGGCCGACCCGAGTTCAATTCCTCTGCCCCTCTCGGAGAGCC
>JAOXYA010000015.1:27624513-27635037 GCA_028565675.1 Sorex palustris
GACACAGTAACAACAAAGTCTCCAATGGAGATGTTACTGGGCCCGCTCGAGCAAATCGATGATCAACGGGATAGCCTAGCCTTTACTTTATGTGAGAATCTAGAACCATACAACGAATACTAAATAAATACTTTCTGAGTTTATTTATTGCACAAAAGCTGGGCAGAAAAAAAATTCTTGCATCAAGAAGTATTATAGACTGCAAGACCTTTCAATTGCCGTAATCTGAATTTTGAATAATGGCAATGAATTATCACCATCACGAGTTCCCGTTTCATAAGTTTCAAGTCACAGATCAGAATTGCTTTCACCTACTCTCTTCCTCAGATTTGTTGAAGAAACAGTGGAATGCAATTCAAAAGGAGGTGGGAAATAGCCTGGTGAGGTTGTGAATAAAATTTCTCTCATTCATGTGGTCTATCTTATTAAAAAGGTCTCCCGAGCTTGGGCACATGAGCCAGGCTTAATTAAAGTTATTTGCTTTCAGCTTAGAATATGAATTGCCCCTTCCAACTCTAGGGTGAAATCTGGTACTGACAGCAGGAGTTGAAATCTGGGGTTCTATCTTCCATAGAATTTGTCCCTTTGTCCTCAAATGAATTGCCTTAATTAAAGTAACTTAGTGACCTTTGTCTTACTCTCTCCCAGTGATAAGAATTTTTTCTAAGCCTCAGATTTGCCTTTGGATAGTTAAAAAATATTCCACTCTGAGATCTCCTTTCTCCTAATGTAGCCCTTTTTCCAACTCACATCTCTTATTTTATTAAGAGTAGATAATTTTGTTTATAGCTTTGATTGGTAAATAGTGTAAATAATGACACTGCCCGCAAATGTAATTATACCTCAAGCAATGAAAACAGCAGTGCCCTTCAATATTTGATTCTTTTTGACCCAACACAATGCTTTAGACTTAGTTGAGCTCAAGAAAAATAGTGCATGGGGTAAAAAAAAATGCATCGTATGACCAATAATTTACAAAAAAAAATTGCATATTATTTTAAATCACTGCCATTTAGTGTAACTACTTAAAAAACATACTGTTTAAAATGAGATTTTTCTTATTATAATAGATATCATAGTTTCTCAAAATAATGAGATGAATAGATTTACTGAGAACATTATGCCTTCGTCCCATCAAAGATATTTATTGAACCATATAATATGCCACACAGTATGTTTGGTGTGCAATAGAGCAGTGAACAAACAGATTCATTTTCTCTCCTTCAAAATATTTTCTCATAGGATAAAAAGGCATTAAACTGAAAATCAAACAGATAATACCTGTACCTATGCTCAGATATGTGACAGAAATCAAGTTCTATAACAAGAAAGCCCAACCTAAAATGCAAGTGTAAGGATATAGCAGGAAAGGAAAAATTTATATGAAAAATAATTAGCTGTGACAAAATGAGCAAAGAAAAATATTCCAAGGCAGAAGACTTAGAAGCTCTAAAATGCCATAGAGAGGGTTTGTTTAAAATAGATTAGCAGCAAGAAGAGGAAATAAGACTGTAGATAAGGTAGACCAGAGAATCTGTATTAATGAGCTTATGTTAAAGATTCTCTGAATTTGTTCTAAAACCAATGGCCAACTATTGAATGACACATTTTTTCAGGTAGGGTGTTTGCCTTGCATGCTGCCAACCCGGGTTCTATTCCTCCACTCCTCTCGGAAAGCCCTCTCAGCAAGCTACTGAGAGTATCCTGCCCACACGGTAGAGTCTGGCAAGCTCCCCATGATGTATTCAATGTGCCAAAAACAGTAACAACAACTTTCACAATGGAGACGTTACTGGTGCCTGCTGGAGCAAATCGATGAGCAACGGGAGGACAGTGCCACAGTGCTATTTATTTTTGGTCTTAGTGCATACACAGTAGTGCTTCGTTCTTAGTCCTGGTTTAGTACTGAGGATCACCTGCAAAAATGCACAGGGTCCTTATGATGCATAAAATCCTAGGTCCCTGCATGCAAAACTTGTGTTTAAGACCACTGAGCTATCTCCCCGGTCCCTACAATGGTTTCCATTGATCCAGTGATTCCCCACAGCACTCACTGGCTATTCTTGACCCTGCTTTTGGAGTTCATGCGTTTGGCTCAGGACACAGGGGACCATATATGGTGCTGGGATTTGAACCAGGGTTGGCTGTATGCAAGACATGACCTTTATCCTATATTATCTCTTTGGACCCTTTGATATTGCTTTTAATTTATATTATATGTATAAAATACATGTGCATAATTTTAAGCATATATGTATTTTAAATTTAGAAAGGCAGTGATTATAGAAAGGATGCTAGATATAAGGGCAATGCAACAATCTACAAGATGAAATTTAGAGGTTTTAGAGACAAACTGGGAACCAAAAGTACCTAGAAAGACCTAGCTCATATGTGCATACTTTACTAAAAATGACAGCTTTAAGGAAATTAAATAGAAGATATGTATCTCTGTTGGATATGTTAAACTTAAGCATTAATGTAAGGAATCCAAAGGCAGATGCCTATTAGACATTTTTATATTTACACACCCCCACACACAAGGGTCTGCTGCTGGTTTGAGAGATTCATACTGTAGATAATGTTCTAGAAATCAACAGCTTAAAATTAACATTTATAGAAAAAAACAAATAATAACTTACAGGCAGATGAGTGGAAGGAAATGCATGGACATATAATACCATATAACCAAGCATAGCAAGTTTAATAAAAGGCTACTCAACTACATGAAATGGTACTTGGGGCATTGGGGTGGGCTGTAACTGTCATTACTGTCTTGATTTTATAGAAGAAGAGTATATGATTCAGGAAGTATAGACAGAATAGCACAAATTAAACAATGGCAATAAAAATTTCAAGAGTTATTTATTAACTTGAAATTCTTCATTACATCCTGACAATTTGGATATTAGTACATGATAAAAGAGTTTATCTGCTTGTGAGATATAAAAAGATAGTCAGACTCTTGCTATGTGAAATATATATTACTTGTGTGTGGGGAGTGGTGTAGGCATGCACAACTGGTTGTATCCAAGGCTCATTCCTGGTGTTTTGCTAGGGATCACTCCTGGGAGTGCTCAGGGGAACTTCTAGGGTTCCAGGGATAGAATCCAGGTCAGCCTCATTCCAGGAAAGAACCTCACCCACTCTACTTTCTCTTCAGCCTGACATTCTTATTAGAAAGTGAAGATAGGTTACTGTCTGCCCCTACCTGGCCTCTTTCTCTCTACTTATTTGAAATTCCTATGAATTCCTTAAATCTTGGCTCTGGATTTCTTCTGTATTTATAATTAAAGTGGTTTGGGATCATGAGAAGAGATTCAGAATGGGAGGATAAAAGAGTGAAATAATAAAGAATAATAGCACAATAGACCTTCCCTGAAAAGCACCTTCTCAGCTGAATGCTACTTTGACTGTTGTCCTACACGGGAAAGCTCTCTGCATTGCTCTTTCCCATTTTCCTGTACAATTTTCTTTATGAAATATACACACTTGTGCTTTTCTTGCTCAGTGATAAGCCAGAGAAAGGTCAGAATTTTGTCCTGTTACTCATTCTTTTTTGATACCGTATGGAAGAAAAGAAGAAAAGCCTACACACGATTTGCTCAATAAACGATGCTAGTGAAAAACTGGATAACTGAGATAAGCAAACTTCAGAAATTAGACATCATTTGTTTCTTTGCATGAGCTTCATAGGGTTTTAATGCTAATATATTCATAAGAACTATCTTTTTCAGATAAATGTGTGAGTATATCAACCTAGTACATGGGAAAAATGTATAAGGTAGAGGCAAGGAGAGAAGATACTATCCATTTCTATTGAACAATATTCAAAGAAGATATTCTATGGCTGAAAGCAAAATGAGTATCTCAAAAAAAAAAAGAACTAAGTCTAGGTGTTAAGGAAAAGTAGGTAATTGTTGTAAAAGAAGTCAGTGCTGAGTTCTTTCGTTTTCTTTATTTTTTTTCTATTAAGATAATAAATATTCTTATCGGGCTTTAGAGGAAGTTCTGTGCTTTAAATCTTCCAGTGTTTTGTTACTTTCCAGTGTCCACTTTTGTATCGTGAAGGGGAGGAAATGAGGACATTCAGAATATCTTATCATATTAGGCTACCAGCTTGGGTAGCAGAATTTAAATAGATATATTTCATTCCCAGTCTGGAGCAATAGCACACTGGGTAGGACGTTTGCTTTGCACGAGTCCGATTCATGTTCAATTCCTCCATTCCTCTCGGAGAGCCCAGCAAGCTACCAAGGGTATCCTGCCCGCACACCAGAGCGTGGCAAGCTCCTCGTGCCATATTAGATATGCCAAAAAGAGTAACAACAAGTCTCACCATGGAGATGTTACTGGTGCCTGTTTGAGTAAATTGATGAACAATGGGAGGACAGTGCTACAGTGCAGTGCTACATTTCATTCCCATTCAGATAGGTATGCTTCAGACTAATCTTTTCAAGATCCATCTTTGTTTCTTTAATATTAAAGCATTGGGGCAAGAGATAGAGTGTGGGGTTAAGGTGCTTGCCTTGCATGCAGCAGACTCAGCAAACTCAGATTAGATTCCAGGCACTACATATTGTTGGTACCCCAAGCATCAATGGAAAAATAACTTAGCACAGAGACTGAAGTACTCTCTGAGTTCTGCTGGGTCTGGCCCCCAAACAAACAATGGAAAGAAGCATTGTCAATTTTACTAATTTCGATGCAGTGTGTATCTATGGATTGATAAACTGAATTTGGGATTGGCTGTGTAACCATATTCAGGGCATTGAAATCATCCCAGATATAAGAAAATAAAATTGGAGGGTCCTGCAACAGAAATTCTCCTAATTAAAGCAAGTTAAACTTCTTAAGGTAACACTCAGATTTTTACCATAAAATGAAGTTAAACATATTACTTAGTATGAAAAGAAACTGTATGTTGGAATTCCTATTCATAATTTTGCCTATATACAGACATAAATATATATAATTATAAATGTCAAATATAGATCATCATAGATAAAAATTCTTCAAATATTTTTATTGCAATATTTATGAGAAAAATAATCCTAGCAATTGTTTAAGTGATGCTATTTAAAGAACCACACACACATATATATATATGTGTGTGTGTGTGTGTGTGTGTATATAATCCTAACTATTGTTTAAACAACTCTATTTGAAGAACCACACAAACATGCATACACACATTAGATGCATCTTGGAGAGGTGAACATGCATGTATATGTGTATAATTATGTATAACTATATACACATATATATATATATATATCTAATCTATTCTGTCATTATTGTGGTTACTACCCCAGATAACAATGGGGGATCTCCATGCCACTTCTCACTCTTCTGGGAAGAGGGGGCTTGCAACACCAGGCATTAAACCCAAGGCTTCACACACATAAAATATATGTTTAACTATTCAGCTATATCACCAAACTTCATGTTTTTTAACTCCATATATTTTTAATGAAATCAATAATATTAACTATGACCCAGAATGTCTCTTAAACAGTTCCTACAATGGTTATCAAATTACACAAATACAAATCCTCTTTTATATTTCTAAATTTTATGCACTGTAAAGGTTATGCAAACATGTATTTATATGTATGAATAAATAATCATGGATTGGTGAGTAGTTCACTGTTTCCCTGTCACTTTGCTGGCTTTTAATAGTTCTTCTAATGTAGAAATTCTAAGCTATATCACAATTGACATTTGAACAGATTTGCGTGGGAACCTGCTCTAAACCTTGTAGAGTGTTTACCACCATCCCTAACCCTTCTAGATACGAGCTGTACTCGACAATCCCTATACATTGATGATCTCCATACCTTGCCAAAGGCATGCAGTAGAAGGCGTACTTACTCCAGCTTGAGAACCACTGCTCTAGAATAGTACTTTTGGAGCTCCTAAGACAAAAATTGCTTGAAAGTGAAGTTCTTGGTCCATCTCAAAATTCACTGAATCAGTATCTCTACAGAAAAGATGATGGAAATCTGGTTTCTACAATCATGCTTGAAAATATTAAGGGGAATGTTAGTTGAATATACAAAAGAAACATAGGGTAACCAGAAAACGGAACTCAATTCTGAAACAGAGTGGAAACAGGGACTCTGTGAGGTTAGCAAACATGTTTGTGATTTGTAGATACAAGGAGTGGAAAATATTTACAACTGAAGGAGTATATCATTGTATTTGTAGTAGATAATTAAGGCTGTACTTAATAAGAATTGAGCTGTTGGTTAAAGTGCCAATATTCTGTCTGTCATATTGCTAACAATTTTTATATTTCTGGGCAAGTGTTAGTGTTGTCTGATGCAATTGTGGAGAAGTCTCTGTTAAACTGGACTCTTTCTTTCTTCTTCCCACCCTTTGTAAGTACTCTCATTATAAAAAAGAGTGAGAGAGAAAGAAAAGAGAGAAACCTACTTTTGCCATTTACAAGTAAAATAAATTAAAGAGATTTTATGATAATGTCTTGAAACACATAAATACTACTTATGTGTGAGGGGAACTATTATTGTCTACAAAATACTAGGGATTTTCTGAAGCTAACATTTAAATTCCTGTTATTTCCCTGTTTCCATGAGTGCTGCCTCCACAGAGTCCATCTGTGGCATATGGTCAATTCTTGATTATCTGTGAATGGATTATCTGTCTTGCAGATTGTCCACGTGCACTGGGGCTGACTCATTATCTGGCTGAACAGCTGCTAACACATCTGTCTTCTCCTACTCACAACGGAATTCTGAGAGAGGCTTTCCCCTTCTACCAACCAGCTCACAACTCTGTTCATTTGTGTCTCCTCCGAAATAACCAAATCTAATAGAGTCTGCAGCCTAAGTGTTTGTGGGGAAAGGAAGTGGAAAAGAAATAAGACATTAGGCATGCTTCCAAATTCTCTTTTACTGGTAAGACCCATGAAAATTGGCATCCCTCCTGATATACAAATAGCTTGCTTTTGTTTGAGGCAATGTAATTGTCCTATCAATATACTTTTGTTGATGTTTCCTGGAGTTGGATTAAAAAAAGTTAGATAAGAAGATAGATGGGTCCTATAATCTTGCCCTATTGAACAGACAGATACCAGTAAAGCAGAAGTTCTATTACGTGATAAGTCATAAAGGTGATGCAGATTCTGCCTAATTTCTAGAAGATTAAAACTTACATAAATGAGTCACATGGAATCAGTGTGACTGTTCTGAGAACACTATTCCACACGAGAACCCATGTTAAAAGAGCACAGGGAGAATACATGAGAGAACAGAGAAGTGACTAGTTGGCATCCTCTGCTCCATTGCTCCCTATTCAACTCCAGTCACCAACTGATCACAGGCTAGTAGGACCTACTAGCCTGACTTTTCCTCCAAATGCTGAGATGGTGAAAGATGATAACATAATTATTACTACAGGGAAAAAAGTTGGTTTGGAAAGTTAGTTTGGGGAAAATTTGTTGTGCATCAATAGATACAACCCTCTGCTATCTTGATGTAAAATTTCTCATTAATCTTGTTTAAGAATTAGACTCAACTCTGGGAAGAAAATACATGCCAAGGCCCAGTAGCAAAGTTACCTCTCTTTCATTTAAGCACATCTGAGAAAAACTTTCCTAAGCAAAGCTAATTTATAATTTAACATATATTGTCTTATGTATATAAAGAGCAAGTAAGTAAATAAGTAATTAATGTATAATATATTAAATAAATAGGGCAAATAAAAGAAAATAAGGCATAAGAGATCACCTAGCAGGGAGCCCTGACATAGTCTGGGGTAGGAGACAGGAAGAGCAGGGGTTCAACAATATTATTTCATGTTTAGTTGATATATCTCTGGAGTATATGCTACTTAAAACCCAACATGCTTCATGATAGAACATGAAACATAGTGATTATGTTTATATTTGTTATGCATTAAAATATAAAACAAGGTTTCAGGTGTTCTAGGATGCTGTAATTTTAAGCAATTACAAAATTGGTTACAAAAAATTAATAGGAGAAAAGCAAGTAATCTTATTACAAATTTCTAATCTCTTTTCCAGATTAGATTTGGACACTTGCCTGAACCATTTGATAATAACATTTCCTCAGGAGAGACCTGAAAACTCTTGAACTTGATGATACTTTCATACTTCTGAGCTCATGCTCCTTCTTATTAATGCCTACAAACAAAAGCATATTTTTGGATAAATAATAAATTTGACAAACCATTACTATTCTAAACACATGATCATAAATCAAAATAAAGCAGCGAAAAAATAACAAAGCTTTGCTCTTTAGAAGTTTATGCTTGTTGCCAAAGGCTGTACTTTGGTATCAGTCGATTTTATTAAACACCTATTTAGGGATCTATTACTAGATGCTAGGTGCTGTGAGAGATAGCAAATAAGTATTAGATACTGTCACTGCTGTCAAACTAAATCTTTTCTTTTTTTATTGAAAGGATTAAGATAACTTATCACATAATTTCATTCCAGTTTACTTTCCCACCACAAAATAGTCAAGATTCAGCTAAATTTAAACTTTTACTCATACATAGATCATGTTCTGATTTTAACATTATTCCTGCTAAGCTTTCTTCTTTAATTATTACCATGAAAATATCAAAGGTGACTTGCTTCTAAACTTTGGCAGCACTCTATAAATGATTAGGACACATTTAAGTAATAACAAGTCATCTCTGGATTCGAGAATCCATAGGAACAAAAGCTGCTATTTAATTATTTGACAATTTATTTTCTTCTATTTATTCATCTCTTTAATTTTGGTTCGGGAGCCCACACCCATATGTGCTCAGGGCTTCCTCCTGTCTCTGAGCTCATGTATCCCTCCTGGTGGTGCTCAAGGGACCATATTGTGGTGCCAGGGATCAACCCAGGACAGTCATGTAAAAGAAAAGAACTTTACTGACTGTACTATATCTCTAGTTCATTAAAACTTTGACAAATTTGAATCTTTCTGTGGCTGAATTTGATCACCTATAAAGTGGCAATGTCTTTTACTGCAAGGTAAAGAGCACTTCACTCTAAGGAGTAAATAAGCTGAAAGCACCAAGCACAGTATTTCATACATTAAATATTAAACAAAATTTACCATAAAATTACTACTTGACTATTTTTGGTTCTCCAAACATCTTTTCTAGAGAGATAAATGTATTTTTTATTATCCTTATTTTATAGGAGATGAAATTTGAGAAATTATAATGTTTGCCAATGGCCACACAGTAGTAAACAGTAAAGTAATAAACAGAATAGTGATACGACGCTACCAATATTCTAATTTCCATACCCAGATTCAGTTTTCTAATTCCTGAGATTGATGTTTTCTCTGAGAATTTCACATCTGTCTCATTTACTGCTATGACTAGATATAACTGAGTAATGATTTATTCATACTCTCCCTCAACACTCACACCCAGGAAATGAAGCCTATAAGCTCATGCTCCAAAATATTTTCTGATCTCTCTTCCACTTCCCTTCTGAAGAGCTGGTATAGCTATACCTGTGCATAGCTATGATCATGGTCACAACTGTATATCAGCAAAAATCAGCTCACCGGATTCATATTGGCACTCTTTTACCAAGTACAAAGCAATATGAATCCTATAATGCAACCAAGAAAAACTGACACATTTAGTCTACTCCTTTTCTTCACTTCTCAATACCCTGTTGCTTATGTCCAAATTAGTTGTCCTGAGGCTCCAGCCTTTTTACCTACAGATTAATGACTTTTCAGCTCTATCCAGAAGTTTTCCAATCTCCAGCATTCCCAAAACTGCAAGCTTGGAGTTTGGTAATAAATTGAAATATCATCTCTATTTTGAGCTTACTCCTATATTTGGCCACCAAATCCAAAATAATTTCACAACAGTCACATATTTATGTTTTATCTTCATGACACATTCTGTTCTATAAAATCATTATTACTGTTATTATTATTTTGGTCTGGGGGTACAGTCAGTGATGCTTGGGGATTCCTTCTGGCTCTGAACTCAGCAGTTACTCCTGGTGCTGTTCTGCTCAGGGGAACCACTGGGATGCCAAGAATGGAACCCAGGTTGGTCACAGGCAAGACAAGTATCCTACCCACTATACTAACACATAGAACGAAAAATAAAATGAGACTTAGACACAGTCTTCAGTCAATATTTTTTAAATTATGAATGAATTTTTCTTCACCAATTTTTCTGAACTGACAGTTGACTTCAGCATACACATGCCTGGGGTCAGAGAGATGATATTAAAGGGTTGAGTATATATGTTGCCAGGGTTTGATTCCCTTTATTGCACTGTTAGAGACAACTACCAAGCACAGAGATTGATTGTAGAAACTCCCAAACACAGCTGGCTGTATCGTCACCAAAAATATATGTACCACAATGTTGGTATTTTTAGGAAGCAAGATACTCATATGAGTGATTCTCTCTGAAGAAACTGAAAGTCAACAAAGAGGAAAGAGTGGTAGTATATAAATATTATTAAAAAGTACTGTGTAAAATAACTGTAGAACTAACTCTACAGAA
>JAOXYA010000015.1:27666692-27677858 GCA_028565675.1 Sorex palustris
CACAAAGATAAGCCTCAAAAATCACCAGATGCATCCAAAAACCAAATGATAACATATAGGTAAAGGGGATAGCTTGAAAGATTAGAACACATGAATTGCATGTTTGAGACCCCAAGATTGATTCTATATATTGCATTATTCACAAAGAACTGTCATATCTAGCACAGAAGACCCACCCTACCCCTACCAGTACCAGATAAATACCTCACCGGTAGACCTCCACTACCTCCACCACCTCCACTACCCAGCTGCCGCCACGCTCCAGGACACTTTCCGGACACTCCGGCTGAGACTCACGCACGACTGAAGCCCCACAGAACAAGATAAGCAGAACTCTGAGACCTTGGACTCCAGGCTCAACAGATCCAGGGACAGAGATTCTCTGCTTGCTCCCACCAACCACGGTGACGAAGGGGTTACAATCAGGAGCCTCACCCTACCCTGCCCTGTCTGCTTCCACCAACCACCAGAGACCCAGGGACTGGATTGCACACAGAAGACCCACCCTACACCTACCGGTACCAGATAAATACCTCACCGGCAGACCTCCACTACCGCCACTACCCAGCCACCGTTATGCTCCAGGACGCGTGACACATTATAAGACACTAAATGCCCATCTTCCAGAATTGCCATACTATATTTGATAGGGTTCAAATATGGTTTGAACCATGGTAACACCTACAAGGGCGAGTAGAGTTTGCCCCAAAAACCTCTATCCCTCTCGGAGAGCCTGGCAAGCTACCGAGAGTTCTGCCCACACGGCAGAGCCTCGCAAGCTATTTGTTGTGTATTTGATATGCCAAAACCAGTAATTACAATGGGTCTCATTCCCCTGACCCTGAAGGAGTCACCAATATAGCAGCATTGAGAAGAATGAGAAAGGAGAGGTGGATAAAATCTCAAGGCCGAACTAGGCTCCCACAACAAATAGAACAAACAGACGCCGTTGGGCTACACTAGCACACGACAGGGACAAATGGAGATG
Organism: Sorex palustris; assembly: GCA_028565675.1. Taxonomy (NCBI): domain Eukaryota; kingdom Metazoa; phylum Chordata; class Mammalia; order Eulipotyphla; family Soricidae; genus Sorex; species Sorex palustris. The sequence continues at coordinate 27,667,681 of JAOXYA010000015.1, forward strand.
TGACTGGCGCCTGCTCGAGCAAATCAACGATTAACGGGAAGTCAAGTGATCAAGTGATCTAGCACTGGAAGCACCCAAGCACCTCCTGTGTGATATGGTGTCATATCATACCAAGTGTGGTATGATGGCCTTTAGCTAAGCTCTGAATTCAATACCTGGCACTGCAAGGTCCCCAAGTATCAACCTGGTGACAATCAAGCATCACCATACCTAAGTGTTGCTTGGTGCAGTACCTATCTATTAAAAAATAGCACTAGTGTAAAAATCTCTGCTAGCTATCACTGAACAAAAAGAAAGGTTATGAGAGAATCTTAATTGGTCCAGACTGCTGATAAAAATGGACAGCTTAAACAACACAGCTGTTCAATCATAAGAAATTTCTTCCTGGCATGTAAATAATCACTATCTTGCTATGTTTTCCTATGGGAGAGTTGGAGGGAAGGAGGTCATGACATCCAAGCTATCCATTACCTTTTTGTATGGTTGCTGATCTCAACATAGGGTTTCACCATCATGACATCATAAACCTTAATCTTTTCTCAAAGCCCCACATACAAGACATAAATCCCAGTATATAGTGAGTAGGAATTGGATACATACAAATTATCAGCAGATTAAATGATAAAAATCATTGGAAAGTTACTTTATTATTAGAGATTTTATGGAACTCTATTCTAATAACTACTCCATTGATTCAGAAAGTCTCTTGCTTCATGCCAGTGTGCAGTGAACTGCCAGTACACTGAATCTCCAGCCCACATTTGTTGAGACCCAGAGGAAGTGGATAATTGTTTCATTCTTCATGAGTTTCACCAGAAATTAGACCTCTGGGCTTGTATTTCTAACATTATAAGACATGTGAACTCAATTTCCTCAAATTTGATTTAAAATAGATTATTTGCTAAAAGTTGCATTTACATTCACTTGCATGTACTTATTCACCCCTATCACCCCTATCACTTTGATTAGGAAAAACTATATAATATATATATATATACATATATGTATCATAATGAAGTATAGCAGTCAGACATATTCCAATAGGTTGCAAGACAGTTTTATGCTACCAACAGGAGCTCAGAGAATGTTTGCTGATGGATGTACATCATAGGATAACACCCGAGCTGACAGAAAACTGACTCATTCCAGTGGCAGCAGGGGACAATAGCAGGAGATGGGGTGGAAGAAGCATGAATTCACATTCAATATGCTCTAGTTTAAGGTGATTTTCTCCCTCACTGAATTGCCTATTTCTTCAAATGAATTCACTAATCTTGAAAATGGTAGGTTTAGATAGTATCTTAAGACAACATTGTGATCTTTAATAAATATTGGTTGAATAAATGCATCAATAAACCATCAAAGTCTCCAATCCCATCTCACACATAGGCCTCCTCCTCCCCAACCAAAAGCAGCAGAGACAACAAAGCTCTTCACATTTTTTTTCTTTCTATTTCGGAGAAATTCAGAATATGTTTTTCTAAGCTGTGATATGGTATTGGACAATGGTGTCTATGAAAGAGAATAAATATTCTAAACTTAAATTGAATTAAATATTTATATAAAATCTGAATTATAAACTGATTCAAATATTGATCTGCATTCTCAGTTGCTGATATATACTAAAGATTTAGCATCTCATGTTACCTCATAACATTTAATTAGTTTTGGCTTATATAGCTTCTGACTTGACTCCAGGATTTTATAGAATAACCTATAAACTTGGCCCCCAAAATGTAATAACATGGATCAAAAATAAATATATAATTCATCATATGCATGTTTAAAATGACAGTATTTTTATGAAAAAATTAAATTTGATGTTTCAATGAAGAAAAGAAAAATAGAGGTGGTGTTAGGAGCCTGTCATACCCTGCACATATGACAACCTGAATTCAAACCCTTGTACTACACACATAGACAACAAAACAAACACTAACAAATGAAGTCTATAAAAAGTTCTAATTCAAATGAGAATGGCACCTTCTGGTGATGAAAAGCAAAACCAAGTGATCTTTGAAACATGTGACTAAGGCATAGTACTTTGAATATTCTAGGCACTATTATGCTAGGTCAGTAAGAAATAATAATGTTCTTTTAATTCATAGAATTCAAAGCCTATTTTCATGATTGTTATCAAAGATCCTTGAGAATAAGAAAGAAGAGAGAAAGAAAAAATGATATTCTGACTCTTCATGAATTCCTCAACTGCCTGACTCACTCCCTCCTTAGCTGGAATGCTATGTTGGGAGATTGAAATTCTCCCATCCTATTCGGAATTTAAACAAGAAGTTTGATATAAAAACTGCCACGATTATTTTCCTGTTCTCATCTTTGAAAGTCACAGTCAGGCTGGGAGTGTGTGTTTGCCAAGTTTTCTGCCTGGAGGAAAATTTTGTGACTGAGTTATAAATACATTGATGGATCCAGCTGGAACTGTCTCTTGTAATTTAATATGCAAAGAAATAATCTGAGTCATAGATAGAGACAGGCAGCCTCGTTCAGATAAGAGTGTTCTAAGTTTGGTTCTCTAGGAGACGTTCAAGAGCTTTCTTCCCTATGAAACAAAAGATGGACCCAGGGAAAATGGGGTCAAAGTTTGTCATTCAAGTTAGCATTCAATTGTCAATGCCTAGGTCTTTATGCCAAATGTCAGCAAAGGCATTTATGCCACCTGAATTCTTCCCATAAGTAGGCTTAAAAGTCAAAATATGATTTGTAAGATGTGTGCCAATGTTGGAATTAAAATGGAGTTTTAATTTCTGAGAATTCAAATTTTAAATCCTTTTAAATATGAATTTAATTCACATTAAATATGGATGTATCTACTATGAATGAAATAACATGCGAAAAGAAAGAAGAGGCTAAAAATGTAAATTGCAATTGGATCCTACCCACAATGTAATGCTGAAGTTCTTATGGAATCCATTTGCGGTGGAAATAGCTTTTGGTTTTTTTTTGTTTTTTGGTCACATCAGCCGTCCTATTAACTACTCTTGGTGCAGTGCTCAGGGGTCACTCCTTGGAGTGTTGGGGAAGCATAGAATACACTCTATCCAGGTTTCAGCATACAAAGCATGCACTCTTCCCCTTTGATATATTTCCCGAGCCATGAGGTAGGTCTTAAAACATAATGATACATTTATTTTGAAGTATTTATAATATGATGGTGCTCCTATGCCAATAGTGAGATTAATAAATAATGCCAATGTTCAAGTATTTATTTCTTAATACTAACTCATACCGGCAGAGTCTCCTGCATCCGCGCCTGGCTGTCCTTGAAAGGGCTCCTTGTAGGGGGGTGAATTGAGTTTCCCTCCCTGCCCTGAGCAAAGCTCCAGCAGCCGAAGACCTCCAGAACTAGCCATAACCATGCTGATAACACTCCACACGCATGAAGGTACTGGCACAGGAACAAAGGCATGAGGGTCCGGGGGTTGAGATCTCCAAGCCTGCTCGGATGGAGGCTGAGCATCCTCCACCCAGATCCTCTATCTTCCAGTAGCCAGGGGTCACACCCACCAACTGACCCCCCCGGAGCTGTGTAATCCTGTCAATGGCCAAGACCCAGAGACTATAAAGCCCAGCTCCTGGAAGCAAAATGCGGCAAATGCGGCCGCAACATCTTATTATCTCATTCTTACTTTGGACAACCTGGCAGGCTACTGAATGTAACCTGTCCATATGGCAGAGTCTGGCAAACTCCCCGTGGCGTACCCAATATGCCAAATACCAGTAATGATGGGTCTCATTCTCCTAACCCTGAAAGAGCCTTGAATATGGCACTTTTTAAAATCTCAGGGCTAGGACGAACGAGATGTTACTGGGGCCTGCTTGAGACAATCAACAAACAACAGGATGATCATGATTGTGAACTCATACCACTTGATAGCAGATTGACTGTATAGTATTGTGTAGACAACTCAGAAGGTTTGTAGCTATAAAACATTATTTATCCTTAATAATTGAGGCAATTGGACATTCTACATTAGTTTCATTTGAATACTCCCTTGTGTTCCACTAAGCAGTATGGATGTCCGTTCTAAAAGTTTCTACATCTTTACTTGCAAGTCTAAATCTTTAGTTGTGTGTCTGATAGTAAACTGTCTTCTCAGACTATCAGAGTTCCTCATTCTCTTCAACACATCTTATTTCTTGCCTTCGAATAAGAGTCATTCTTAAAGGTATGAATGATGGATCACTATTTTTATGTTTCTACAGAGTTTTATGTCTATAGATCATCTGAAAGTTCTCTTTGGAGAAGTTTCTCTTCATATCTACTGCTTGTTGTGCGTGCGTGTGCGCGCATGTGTATGACTTACACTGTCTGTCACTGTCCTCTCAATGTTCATCGATTTGCTCGAGCGGGCCCAGTAACACTGTGAGACTTGTTACTGGGTTTGGCATATTGAATACATCACGGGTAGCTTGCCAGGCTTTGCCCTGTGGGAGAGATACTCTCAGTAGCTTGCCAGACTCTCCAAGAGGGGCGGAGGAATTGAACTCGGGTCGGCAGGATCGGCCTCGTGCAAGGCAAATGCCCTACCCACTGTGCTATCTCTCCAGCCTGTGACTTACACTCTTTCTTAATGATTTGAGTTTAGGTTGCATGTCTACAATAGCATGAGTGGTTTGTTTCGATGTATACCATTATCACACATCATCACCAACAAAGTGCCCACAGTCTCTAACAATATCATTATGCTAGTTTCTATCCCCCTTACCCAGTGACTCCCTGATTTGGTATTTTCAGTTCTGTAACTCACGTCTTTATTCAATACTCTGTTCCATTTTTCCCCTTTTTTTGCTCACACCCAGCGATGCTCAGGGGTTACTCCTGGCTCTACACTCAGAAATTACCTCTGGTAGTGCTTGGGGGGACTATATAGGATGCAGAGAATCAGACTGGGGTCAGCTACATGTAAAGCAAATACCCTATAGTCTGTATTGCTTGGCCCCTGTTCCCTTTTTTCCCCCATATACTTCACAGATGAGTGAGCATAACAAAAAGTATATCTTTTTTTTTTATTCTTTGAAAGAACCAGTTCTTGAGTACATTGCTATTTTTTTTACCACCTTTACTTGTTTGTATTCAATTAACTTATACACTTAATTTTTATTCTTTTTTCCCTCACGGCTGGAGCAATAGCACAGCGGTAGGGTGTTTGCCTTGAACATAGCCACCTGGCCGAGCCGGATATGATTCCTCTGCTCCTCCTGAAGAGCCCGGCAAGCTACCAAGAGTATTTCACCCGCACGGCAAAGCCTGGCAAGCCACCCGTGACGTATTCAATATGCCAAACACAATAACAAGTCTCAAAATGGAGATGTTACTGGGCCTGCTCAACCAAATCAATGAAAATGGAAGGATAGACAGACAGTTGTTTCCCTCACTGACTTGTTCATATCAGCATGAAACTGTTTTAGTTTCTGAGTAAGTCCATATGTAATACATGAAGGATTTGCATACAAAACTCTAGAAGCTTATGCAGTTATAGCGTACGGTTTAGTACAGGCTTCTGGGTCCATCCCTGATTTCCAGATTTGTCTCTTCTAACCATGGACACTCTCACTCATCTGTCCCTTTGCTCTCTTTTTCAGTATCACTGTATCACTGTCATCCCATTGTTCATCGATTTCCTCGAGCAGGTACCAGTAACATCTCCATTTGTCCTAGCCCTGAAATTTTAGCAAGTGTCACATTGGAGCCTCTTTCAGGGTCAGGAGAAAGAGACCTATCATTGTTACTGGGTTTTGGCATATAGAATATGCCACGGGGAGCTTTCCAGACTCTTCCATGCAGGCAGGATACTCTTTTCCAGTGAATAATGATAAATTATCCCTTTTGCTATCAAGTCAGTGTATGGCTTGCATCTGAAACCTGCAGCTGAACCATGTAACCTGTTCCCCTACTACTGTTTGCTGGATACGCTGTAGTCTGTGTCTGAGGTACCGAAGGCCTATCTCTCAAGGTCCACAGCCCACAGTCTCTCTGTCCCCCCACCTTTTTTTTCCCTTTTTTGCCAGCCCTCTGTGCGTGGGTGAGAATTGCTGTTCTCCTGTCTTTCTGCTGTCCCTCTACAGGGGCACAATTAATTGCCAGAGTCCTCTTTTATGTTTATTATTTTTCCACCACAGACATTTCCATTATCTATTTTAACTGGCTACATATTTTTGGAAGGGTGTGAAATATAAAAGAGTAATTACATTATCTAGATTACTTGGCGTTTGGCCTCTTCCTTCCCACTGTAACAGGACTATCTTCTCTTTTTTTGTTTCTTTAAATATGAAGCTATATTTTTCAAGGCTTTTCTTATGTGTTGATTGGGGCCTGAATTACAGTGAACTTCCATATTAATGCCAATCTTGCTATATTCCACAGAATTTGATACTTCTTATTTTTAAAATATATTGTCTCTTCTACTTCTTTTCCCCCAATTGTCTCTAGATATTGTTTTCTCCAGATAATTTTTAAACACTATTTTCCTGGGGTTACTCCATTTAATACTCCCCAGAAAGGAATACAAAATTTCAGATTTGTGTTTTTCAGTCTCCACATTCTTTTCTTTTTCTCCAGGTGTGCATTTATGATTTATTTCTAGCTTTATATTTCTAGCTTTATATAACTATTGTAAGATAAAATGCTTAGCATACTTCAATCTAGATGTATTGATTCATGATTCTTTGGTGCTTTAACATATTTTATCTTTTAGGATACTTCTGAAATGAATAATTACTTTGCCTTTAGTATGGAAAATTTTCTGTGTGTCCATTAAGTCCACCCGATAAATTATTTCATTTAGGGCCATTATTTCCTTGTTTTCATTCTAGCTAGATAATCTATTCATTGATGTCTCTGGTATATTGATATCTGCTTCTATTACTGTGTTCCTACCTATGTCCACTTTAGTTCTGTTAATAAGTATTTTGTGAATTTTGTAGCCTGTGTTTGGTGCATAAATATTTATGACAACTTTATCTCCTCAATGAATTTTCCTCTTGATCGTATCATGTTGATAATTGTCATTCAATTCAATTTTATTTTAGCAGAAAATCTAGTATGTAAGAGTTGGCTTGCAATACCACCTTTAGAGCTGGAGAGATCATATAGGAGCTATAATGTTTGCCTTGTATGTAGACAACCCCAGTTTGACCCTGGTACCACACACGACCTCTTCCACACCAAGCAAAGGAAGCATAACATCTGTGGTATCACAAACAGTGAAATTTTATGATGCAATATACATCTGAAAAAAGGAACTACTGTGTTTTAATCCTCTCCCTACTATAAAATATGAAAAATGATAGACTTTTTTTAGAACAGTTTTAGATCAACAGTAAAATTGAGTGCAAAGTGCACAGAATCCCCATGTAGTCTAATCTATGAGGGGACAAGGAGTGGAGAGAGAGAAAGAGACAGAGAAAGAGAGACAGAGAGACATGTCTCCCCAAGCACTGTGACACATTAAAACAATAGGTAAAATAACATTAACGCATCACTATCAACCAAAGTTCATACTTAATCTTCTAGTTCAGTCTTCATGTCACACACTAGAAACGTGTATATTCCTTAATACTCTAAAAATACACTGTGCTCCATATACTAATACTTCCCAGATTGCAACTCATTGATTATTTTACTGTTTCAGTAATTTTGCTTTTATCAGAATATCACTATACAGGAATTATGCATTTTATAACTTTTAATATTAATTTGTTCACTTAAACCCATGTCTTCTTTAAGTTTTCTCCACAGTGCAGCCTTGCATTTCCTTTTAGCTGTGTCTTTTACTATTTATTTTTGTATTTTACCATGATAATTATTTAATTTTAAAATAGTTTTGTCTTTTTTTTTTGCTTTTTGGGTCACACCTGGCGAGGTACAGGGGTTACTCCTGGCTCTGCACTCAGGAATCAGCCCTGGCAGAGCTCAGGGGACCATATGGGATGCTGGGAATTGAACCTGGGTTGGCCGTGGGCAAGGCAAACGCCCTACCTGCTGTGCTATTGCTCCAGCCCCAAAATAGTTTTGCCTTTTATATGATAATTCTTAAAGATCACTTGATCACTTGTCTTCCCGTTAATCGTCGATTTGCTTGGGTGGGCACCAGTAATGTCTCCATTTGTCCCTGTCGCGTTCTAGTGTAGCCCAATCGCATTTGTGCGTTCTACAAACGAACATGAAAAGCCTCAAACAGATCCTTCAAGATCTTAATGAAGAAGTCTGACCATCTTGTAGGTGGGCAGCCACGTGGTCTTTTGACGTCCTGTGGAATCCAGTCGGTAACTACTCTAGTCCAGCGGTCGTATCCAAATCTCATTACGTGTCCAGCCCATCTGATTTTTGATGCCTTGGCAAATGAGACAGCGTCCCTAATTCTTGATCATCGATGGAGAATCAAAGAATCAAAATCATTCTTAAAGAATGATTCATGTAAGTATAACTATTCAGCCAGTTGCAATTTACAGGCATGCAATTAAAACCTTGAAATGTAAAATGTTTTCTTTTGGGACCAGAGCAATAGTACAGCAAATATAGCATTCACCTTGAACATGGCTGACCTGGGGTCAATCTTGGGCATCCATCTGGCCCCCTGAGCACTGCCAGAGGTAACTACTGAGCACACAGTCAGAGTAACTCCTGAACATCACTCGGTGTGCCCTCAAACATCCCCACATGATTTTCTTAAAAAAATACACAACTGAGAAATAGAGGATTTTACTGTCTCCTTTGAACAGAAAGCAGTATTAACACTTAACAAAGGGGTAAAACATACTAGAATTTAGCAATCATACCCATAGTATCTCTGTTTTTGGAATTTTTTCTTCCCTACCAACAGTTTCTAAGAAAAAAAAAACCAATAAAATAAGCAGCTTGTTCATCTCTTTCTATGTTGCACCAGACATACATTTTCAAAAGTTTTACTCTTTTAAAATATCATTTAAAATAATGCAGATAAATCAGGGCTTTATGGGTTTAATTATTCAGTATATTGCATTTTAATTATTTATTAATATTCTGTATTTGACAAATATTTTCTGAGAATTGAGTAAGTTATAATAAAAAGATTGACTCCATTAATATTCTGGAATTAGTTTATTTTATGCATAAACTGCTAAAAATATAATGTAAACTGCAAAAAAAATATCCTTTTAGTGGAGCCCAAGGATAACATTACAACTTTGGCAAAATTACATGGCATGTTTTAATCTTTGTTTTCTCATAATTAAAAGACAGATTGTTTTTAGTATGGGATAATTATAATGTTTAATTAAATAAATATTAAAGATATCATACAATTCTTGGCATATAACAAAATCATCAATGAATATATGCCATTATTTCCTATTTCCCAGCCGCGCCTGGCTGTCCTTGCCAGGGCCCCGTGGAGCGGGGCGGGTTGAGTTTCCCTCCCTGCCCCGAGCAGAGCTCCAGCAGCCAAAGACCTACAGAACTAGCCACAACCATGCTGAGAACACTCTCCACGCACATGAAGGTACTGGCCGAGGTACAAAGGCATGCGGGTCCCAGGGCTGAGATCTCCATGCCTGCTCAGATGAGGGCTGAGCATCCTCCACCCAGATCCTCTATCTTCCAGTAGGCAGGGGTCACACCCACCAACTGGCCCCCTAGTGCCGTGTAATCCCATCAATGGCCAAGAACCAGAGACTATAAAGCCCAGCTCCCAGAAGCACGTGGCTGCATTTGCGGCCATGCGACATCTTATTATCTCATTGTTACTTTGGACAACCAGGCAGGCTACCGAATGTAACCTGCCCACACGACAAAGTCTGGCAAGCTCCTCGTGGCGTACCCAATATGCCAAATACCAGTAACATTGATGGGTCTCTTTCTCCTAACCCTGAAAAAGCCTTAAATATGGCACTTTTTAAAATCTCAGGGCTAGGACAATGGAGACGTTACTGGTGCCTGCTCAAGCAATCCACGAACAACAGGATGATCATGATCGTGATCGTGATCCTATTATTTGCAGTTTACTGTCACTGTCACTCTCCATCATGAGACTTTTTGTTGTTACTGTGTTTGGCATATCAAATACGTCACGGGTAGCTTGCCAGGCTTTGCCATGCGGGCGAGACACTCTCGGTAGCTTGCTGGGCTCTCCGAGAGGGGCGGAGGAATCGAACTCAGGTCGGCCATGTTGGCTGCGTGCAAG
>JAOXYA010000015.1:27711524-27722362 GCA_028565675.1 Sorex palustris
GAACAGAACACGTATATCCTTAGTATGATTTACCCATAAAAAACTGACCCTTCTTTTTCTTGAGTAAAGGCTCTGCCTAAGATATTGACATTCACTTTAAACTAAGTCTCAAAGATTTTGAGATATGCTGATAATTTATAAGATATCTTAAGAACACTGAAGAGAATTACACAGTTATAAAATAAAAGTTTTGCATAACTTGGGGCCAGAGAGATATAAAACCGGCAGGGTGCTGCCTTGCATACAGCTAACACAGGTTCCATCCTTGGCACCCCGTTTGGTCACCCATCATACAAGGGATGATTCCAGAGTTCAGAGCCAGGAGTAAGACCTAAGCATTACAGCCTGTGGCCCCCAAACCAAACCAAACCAAACCAAAATTCTCCTATTTCCTTCTCGTTCTATTGCATCCAAAACTTTACACTTTCTCCCCAAATGTCCTTCAATATCCATGTAATTTGCAGTGCATATCTTCTTTTCTCTTTTCTTATTTGTATTATGTTTACAAGTGTTGCCAGTGTTGCTCAAGGGCTATGTAGTAGCAGGAATTGATTTCAGGGCCTGACTCATGCTAGGCAAATATTTTTAAAACAATTTAGCTTTCTCAGAAAATTGTCTCTCTTTTACATTTTCTATATTCTTTTTGGAAGTTCCAAGTAAAGTCATAAAAAGAGAGGGGAAAATAAGTGAGAACCTTGGGGTTGCTTTAAAAAACTGATAAAACTTTCTTCTTCCTTTTTTTTTTTAAAATAATAGTGTCCTAAAGAATTGTAGACACAATGAATCTTACCCTAAAGGTAATTGTAAGATATATAGTGTACTTCATTAAGATTAATTACATACATAAATTCAATTTCAAATGGAAACTTGTATTTGAAACTGCGACCAGTTATTCCATTTTAACAAAATAATACATTTGCTTCATCTTATGCTTAAGTGACTGAGTTAATGAGAAAAGTCTCAGCGTACTGCTAGGCAACTCTTCAAATCTAAAGCTCAGAATCAGGTCCAGTGGTCAGACAGAAAACTAAACATACTTCAGTAAATATAGAAGCTATCATATCTGTGAAGAACTAAATACCATATGATTTATTTAGGAGATACAAGGCACCAGACTAATTGCAGATCTTGAAACACAATTTTCTGGTATGTGCTGATCCTAAAAAGAATAAATTATACTATTTGATCAATATATTAGAATCGCAAATAATTCTAAGCTTTATATGCAAAAGTATCAATAAATTATCCACTGTCACTGTTACTGTTCTCCCGTTATTCATCGATTTGCTAGCGCGGGCGCAGTAACATCTCCATTGGAGACTTTGTTGTTACTGTGTTTGGCATATCATATACATTACAGGTAGCTTGCCAGGCTCTGCTGTGTGGGCGAAATACTCTCAGTAGCTTGCCGGGCTCTCCGAGAGGGGCGGAGGAATTGAACTCAGGTCGGCCATGTTGGCTGCGTGCAAAGCAAACGCCCTACCGCTGTGCTATCGCAGCCGGCCTAAGTATATATGATAAATAATAGAAACTATTTAACCAAATAGGTATCTATCTACATGTCTCAGTGTTTATAAAACAGTTTACAGATGGGAATGATTCAGATGTTCAACAGATAGAGAAACATTTGTTATGTACATCAGTGAAATATTACTCAGCCATAAAAAGAGATGAGATATTCATGTTACCATATGGATAAACCTCAAAATATTGATAAATAAAAGAAACCATCAGAAAAGATTCATGTTTTTGTCCTATTTATATGAAAAATCCATGATGGATAAACCCATAAACAGAAGATATATTGCCACTAGCCAGTGGCAGAGATAAATGAAGCAACAGAAAATAATAGCTGAAAGGTGACTGCATTTCCTTTGAGGTTGATGGTGGCGATTTTGTAACTAGATAGAAGTAGAGTTTGCTGAATATTGTAAATGTACTAAATGCCATTGAACCTTTTCAATTTTCAGTGGTCAACTTTATGAATATTCTTCTAATAAAAATACAAATGGAAGTTTAAATTTCATGTTTGAAGTTATAGCACAGAATTTTTATTCTGAGAAGAAGAAAGAGTAAGGAAAGAGAGGAGAGGAGAAGAGGAGAGAAGACAGGAGAAAGGAATTGGAGGAGGAGGATAGGGGGAAAAGAGGGCAGAGGAGGGAAGGGAAGGGAGGAGAAAGGATGGGTGAAGGGGAGGGAAGGGACAGGAGGGGAGTAGAGAGGAGTGGGGGAACTTTGATGTAGGTATTTCTGAAAGTATGCTTTCCTAAAGGAAAAGGAGACCAGGAGACCTTAGGGATAGTGGAGCAGGTAGGGGCTTGCCTTGAATGCAGCATATCCGGGTTTGATTCTAGGCACTCCACATGTCCTCTCAACACCACTAGGGGTGATCTTTGAGGGAAGAACCTGGCCAGCAGTAAGCCCTGAGCACAGAGGAAGAGAGAGCAGAAGACAGAGGATTGGGAGAGAGAGTGAAAAGAGAGAGAAGAAAGAGTAAAAGAGAGACAATGAGAGAGAAGAGAGAGAATGAAAGAGAATGAGAACAAAGTCTTTTGTTCACTCTGGTTTAGATTTTATTTTGAGAATCTTCTGGAAGATATCTGATTCTGAAATGCATGCTTCATATTCACAAGTTTATGTTTAACTGTTTGAGTCTTCCATTTGTGATGATTTCAGGAGAAGCAGTTCAAGTCCACATTTTCTGACTAGCCATCAAATCTTACAATTATTTTCAGGGCAAAAAATTTTAGAGGAAATGTGACAGCAAAACTCAGAGAAATCTCCTCAGGGAGGACACATAGTATAAAACATCTCTGCTGAGATCTGGGCATCAAGGAGTTAGTACAGAGCAGAGGCAATTATCCAAAGATTTATGAGCAAATTGGTCTGACTGATAAAAACAGGACATAATTCAATAACAAAATTTCCATTTTATTCCAACTTTAAAGTGTGTCTATCTTTCCCCTGAAGACATTGCTTCTAAGATAAGGCATCATGTTTATTATATAATATGAAATGTTGTTGGTTGACATATTAAGAAAGGATACCTGGGTAGGATTTTTGAAAATATAAAGGCTACAGTTATCAGATAGATCAGCTTACAGTAATCAATTGCCAAGGTGCAAACATTTTATAATTTCCACTGATCAGCTTTTACCAAATACTGTAAGATCTTAATGGAAAAATTAATTTGGAAATAGAAAACCATATTTCTGTGTTTTATTTGTATCTTAGAATGTATCATGTGTGTTAACCAAAGTAAGGAGTTCTACAAATTATTTTTCAAAAGGTATGTCAAATGCAATGTATCTGTCCCTGTATTGGATAAAAAGGCTATGTCCTCATACTGTTCACGTGAGAAATGCTAGAACAGATACGTTCAGGCACCTTTCCATTTAAGCATTCTATGGTTTAATTAGTTTATTTTTCCCCAGGGCAGGAATATCTCTTCCAGCTCTGATGAATCAAACCCATGAAATTTTTTTGGAACGTGACCAATTGCAAACCTAGTTGATTTCCTCTGAAACAAAATGCACTCACAGTACGTTAATCGACAGTATAAAAACTATTGTGGGCCTGGAAGAAATCAGTAGTTTGGATCAAAATCCTAAGGATTAATAGTTGAAGGTTTTAAGTTAAGATGTATTTTTTTGTTTTATGGGAGGCACAGATAGCTGGGGTTGCTCAGGGCATCATATGTGGTACCAGAGATAGAATCAGGATCAGCTATGCGCAAGAAAAGTATTTTAAACTCTGGTACTATCTCTTCTGCCCACACTGAGATTTGTTTTGTAGCACAGTTTATTTCCATACTGGAATAATAAGCTATCATTTAGTAAACAACAATAATAAGCCTGATACAGGTTGTAGGTAACTCAAGATAATAGACCATTATTTATGATTTAGAAGAAATTCAAGATGAGGCAATCTTGTAAAAGGTATAGTTGAATTAAAATGCAATAAATATAATTGACAAAAATACAAATTTATGTAGTTGAAAAATAGTACCTGAGAAGACTGAAGAGCCTGCTCACAGAACTGAGCAGTTTTAATAGCTATTTTTAGGCATATTAAATGTTTGATTTAGCTAAAAGATGTATGGAAGTAATGGCTCAATAAATATTGTTTGGATTTGGCTAGGTCAGATTATATGCATTTGGAGACACCTAAAGTTTTAAGATATGTTTTATTAAAATGATGCATGTAAATTAATGTTCCTGTAAGGTAACAAGCCAGCGGTCAAATACTGAATGCAACTTGTAAATGATTTTAAGCAAAAAGTTTCCAGCTCATCCTGGAGTAGCTGACTGGGGAATAAAAGAATGTCCATCGCCAAGAGAAAGTAGTTCATATAGAAGTGTCCTTCTATAACCAAAATTTACAAGAAGACAAAACATGTAATGACAGCAAGTATAAATTGAGGTCACATTTTGTTGAATACTATATGCATTTTTGGTTTTGTTTAATTTTTGGGGGGGGCCAAATTATAGTCTTTGAAGGAAAGGTAAATCCAGCCAGGAGATTGATGTTTTTTAAATGAGCAGAATTTGCTGAGGTAGCCTTGAGAAAGCACCATGTTATTAAAGAGCTCTTGCCTGCAAAGGAGGAAAGGGTAGTGTTCACACAAGTGTCCTAGTGAGAAGATGTCTTTAAATCAGAGGCGTGCTGTTCAACTCCCAACCTCCGAGGTTGGCAATTGTTCAAGAAACTCACTTGTCCCCACATACACGATGTCTATGAGGTAATGCAGCACACAGAATTATATGCTGTTTTGCAAGATTTATTTGCTTAGAGCTCACTGTCATAATCTTATCCATTGTTACAGTAAGAGGAAAAACATCATGGGACATTATTTCTGTACAGTGTATATTTCATGACAGTTCAAGTCTAGCTGCTGTTTAGGACAATTTAAGGACATTTTTAATGTATTTACAAAGGTCATGGTAAGGGAGAGGAGCTGTTTGTGACTAGTTTGTCTCGTCTTGCTGGGTTAACTGTAGTTTACACAATTTAGAACTCCTTTCAAGATGCAGAGATCTTGAAAGAATCACGATTCAGATGCCTCTGCTTTACACTTGAAAATCAGACGTGACTTGGTCATTTGGAAAATTGGTGTCAGGTAGAATCAAAATTCTCTCTTTACTAAATATCCAGTGCCATTTCAAGTACAGTGCTTTTAACCAAAAGTTTAGTGGTCCGTGCCCATCCAGGAATGCCAGATGTGTATTTACTATGGGGCAGTGGTGCTCCATCTCTCCTGCTGCATCCGTTCAGTAGTCTCATGCTGCTCTCCCCACCCAAGGGAGGCCAATCACGATTGGCAGGCGAAGGAAGGAACAATGGTCAGGCTGGTAGGTCTCAATTGCACTTTATTCCAATCTCATCTCCATTCACTTCTCCATCTCCTCCTGCTTCTTCCTCCTGTGCCCAGCTTCCCACTTAGTTAAATCCTCTTCAAGGGGGATTGGGGTAACAATTACACATAGGTCACTCAATCACTCAACTTCCCGTTACTCATCGATTTGCCTGAGCGGGTGCCAGTAACGTCTCCATTCATCCCTGTCATGTACTAGTGTAGCCCAGTGGCGTCTGTTCGTTCTAGGAACACAAAGAGCCTCATACCAATCATTTAGGGTCTTGATGAAGAAGTCTGACCATCTCGTAGGTGGGCAGCCACGCGATCTTTTGATGTTCTGAGGAATTGAGTCGGTAATGGCTCTAGTCCAGCAGTCATCTCCAAATCGCATTACATGTCCAGCCCATCTGATTTTTGATGCCTTGGCAGACGAGACAGCATCCCTGACTGTTGACTTCAATGGAGGTCAAAACTCCGGATTCTTTTTCTCATTTGAGTGAAGTGTGATACTCTAAGCATAGCTTTTTCGATTCCACTTTGGGAGACACCACATAGGTATCATCATACAATCAGCAGATGTAAGGTCCTTCCTTCAGGGGAAGCTACTTCCAGGACATATTCTTATCTAGCAAGACAGCTGGCCTAAAAGCAAATATGGGTGTGTTTCTCCCTCCTTAGTCCAACAAACATATAAACATTCATAATATTGATCATTTTGTATGGACACAGTAAGTTTGTAGAATTGCTCTCCTGGGGCCACCTCGATCTCAGACTACAGTGCTCAGACCAAATTAGTTTTTCCTATTTCATTGAAGGTTCCTAATCTTGTCATTACTTTTTGGATCACGATAGCATTTGTCCATGATCAAGCTCTTAACTTATAGTGGTGCTTTGGCCTGAACCATTTCGATGCCAGGGTTGCCCTGGGTCCATTCAGCTTGCCCTGAGTCCCTTCAGTCCCTCGTTGGAACCCTGCTTTTGGAATGATAGGAACAAAGGGCAACTGAGGCTTAAGTCAAGAAAGCAGATGCCCTGGAGGGAATATTTTTCTAAGTCAATTAACTCCCAATTTACAAAAGCATAATATTAACTGTCTTCCTGTGTTTATACAAAAGGGACATTACTTTAAAGTAAACTATTCAAAAGACAAAAGGGGAAGAGAAAGGCAATATTTTACTCATACATATAAAATCTTAGATTTCTGAGGAATGTGACCTAACAAGTTAACAGAGTCTGTTTGGGGGAAAACAGTGATAGACAGATTGGGGAAGAGTTTACAGATAAACACAATGAAATGGAAGTGCCTCAGGAGCACTGTGGTAAACCTAAGCTCCCTATGGCAAGGGAAACAGGACATACCAATGTTATCCTAAAATGTTTAGAGCTACATTCCATTAAACACAGAGGAATGGAAGTGCTTCAGGAACAATGTGATGGGTAGCACCAGATAAACCTAAACTCTTTGTGGCAGAGGAGAATGGACATACAATGTTAATCCTAAAATATTTATAACTATATTCCAATACAGCATGTTGGTCCAATTTATATATATATATATATATATATATATTATAAGAAATCTTATATATATTTAAGATATGATAATGTTATTATATGTATAAGATATAATAATGTTCATTGTGTTAATATAGCAACTAGGTCAAACTTGCTATTGAGAATCAACTTCAAAAGAATAGGGAGCTGAAGAGAAAGTACAGTCGGTAGAAAATTTACATTTCAGGGAGCCAGTCAAGTTTTGATCCCTCGTACTCCATAGGGTTCCTGGAACACCACTAAAAGTGATACCTGAGTGCATGCAGAGCCAAAAGTAATCCCTGAGCACCTCTGCGTATAGATCCCCATCCCCCGAAAAATAATAAAAAAAAATTGGGATTTAGCTGTCATCTATTAAAGAAAGAAAGCCAGCCTCTTCCTCTCTCTATTTTTGATTGGTTCTAATTTTTCTTTTTGGACTTTCTTTTGTCAGCAGAATCAAAGAACTCCAAATTATTTTACACATGCTCTCTTATATTTTAATACTGCATTGACTCTCAGGAAGACATCTAAATTTATTCATCACTCCAAAATAATTTTGCCATCACTTTCTCTCTGTGTAGGAAACTTTTCATAGCCTGTTTGGGGATGCTAAATTTCAGTTCTTACATTAGTATATGAAATGACTTTAAAAATGTAAAAATGAAGTATAACACATTCTTGTTTCATGTATTTTGAGACTCCTTGACTTAGAAAATATTGACTGGCTAGTTATCCCTGTAGATCCCATTTTTTGTATTTTTGCTTTCTGGGTCACACCAGGGAATAACCAGGGGTTACTCCTAGCTCTGCACTCAGGAATTACTCCTGACGGTGCTGAGGGGACCATATGGGATGCTGGGAATCGAACCTGGGTTGGCCGCATGCAAGGCAAACGCCCTACCCGCTATGCTATCTCTCCAGCCCCAGGATCCCATATTTTCAACATGTTCATTTACTTCTCAGGTCCACCTCTTTCTCTTGTTCTCTTCCCCATTGCAGGCAGTGAATCCCATCATTTTCTCATAAAAGTAGGTTTATTTTTTGTTTATTTTAATTTTTCATTCTGAGGGCTGACGATTGAACTCTGTGCCTCATGCATGCCAATTATGCACTCTTCCACTGAATACCCTCAGCATTTGCTTTTATTTTATATTCTTATTTTTTTTTTCCTATGACCTGGGCACCCTATTTTAAAAACTCAACTAGGTAGTTTTCTTAACATGAGTGAGACCAGAGAGGTAGTGCAGTTTGTATGTCATTGCCTTGCATACAAAAATAGAGAGAGGAAGAGGCTGGCTTTCTTTCTTTAAAAAATGACAGCCCACCTCATAACTCACAGAGGTTCAATTCTCAGCATTCCATTAGGTCTCCTGAGCCCTGCCAGAAATAAGTGCTGAGCACAGCCTGGTATGACTCACAAAACAAAGAAAAAAGAAACACCAGGGGCTGGAGAGATAGTACAGTGGCTAGGACTCTTATCTTCTAATGTGGCTGGCCCAGATTCTATCTATCCTTTGGTATCCCCTGTGGCCCCCAAAGGCTTCCAGGAGTATTTTGAAGTTCAGGGCCAAGAATAACCCCTGAGCAATGCCAGGTATGGCCCCTAAAATGAAAAAAAAATGTTATTTTTGAAAGAAAGGGGGGACAATGTGCCATATTTGTCAATATCCCAATGTTTCATTTACTGTGACACACCAATCACATTCTAACTAAAATAATCCTTTGGACAGAACATCATTATTTTGGAGCATAATTTTTTTAAAAAGTAATTATTTCTTGTTTATATCACTTTTCTATTTCTGCTATACCTATCCCATGTCCCCAGGTATATAACTGAAGTTGCATAAAACATGATTTACATCATCACTCTCACCCTGCCACCATACCCAGCGCGACATGTGTCCCCACCCACCCAGCACTGCCAAATATATCCTCGGTGGGATTATGATGGTGCTGAGTCCAACCCCATCTGGGCCCTGAGCCTCACCAGGCCTGAGCACCGTTAGGAGCAGCCCACCTCATATCTTAGCATGTCCAGGTATCGCTATCACAACTACAAATAGTAGCTTTTTAAAATTAGGTAACTTGCTGCTGTCTATTTTTATTCTCACCTAAAATTCGAGTGTATGTTGTTAAGTAAGAAAGCAGGAAAGCTAGTATAACTTGCTCCCACCCAGTCAAAACTAAAATGTTGAAAGAAAAAAAGAGTCAAGGTAAACTTCATTTGAACTATGCTGAGGGAAGGATGCTAGCATATGTCCCACTACTTGAAGTCTCTTTTGTCAGATGTATCTCAGAGAGCATGACCATCTGTAAAGACAAAGACTGTGAATCATGTGCAACTGTCTTATCTCCCACTTAAGAAATTCATTTTTGCCTAAGTGAAGAAAAACATTCTTAGATGACTCTCCTTCACAGTTTCTGATACATAAGGCTTAACTGATCTAGGTCAGTGTGAGAAATAAAGATAATTCCTGAAATATGGCAAGTTTAAAATTACTACTTCCTTTTTATTTTCTATGTTGATGAACTGGACACAAAATCTGCCTCAATCACTTTGGCTATGAGACAGAAATTTTATAATAATTGTGTAAAATTTGCAAATCCTTTTTTAAAATGAACTCTTATACTGTCTTATTCAGTGATTTTTACTTTCTCAGTGCTGTCTGCCCTCAAGGTATTAAAATACTTTTATATATTTGAAGGCTAGACCTTAAAGGTCATGGTCGGTACATGAATAACATTAATATTATTTTCTACTTTCAATCCTTCTGCACTTCTTAAGAAACAAGAAATATATATGGATTCCCAAACCATATCTACATGGTACAAGATGAGATGATCAAGTTGCAAAGTTGGGAGGGAGGGGATGAATGAAACAGGAAATAGTATGGGTGGATGTAGTTTTTCCAAGTATGTTTCTGGTGTGATATAAAATATGAAATGAATAAGTATTGTGAACGGTGAACAAGGAGCAATTTATTCATGATGGTAATCCCAATATATGGCTAGGTTTATAATGGGCTATATTATTTCTAGTCTTTTAGGCTAATACACTCTATGATATTCATACAATGACAAGCCTAGCAACACGTTTTCCAGCACATGTCCCTGTCTTTAAGTTGGACATAATCGTGTTTATGTAGACTTAAAGCAAAGTTCAGAATTGTGATGGGAATTGTGGGAGATCCTTAAAATACTTAAAATTCCTGTTTTCTTGACACAGCAACAAAGAAGATAACCGGCTAGAGGGCCCCACAGTTCCCGGAGAATGCTCTAGGTCCCAAACAGAGCCCATATCACCAGGAGGTCCCAGATGGCATAGGTGCTGCATCCCGCCTTCTCTGGTTGGAATCCTGGTCACCATGAGCTTGCATGTGGGTACCAGGACATTGTTTCCAAACTACAATGGGGCCGCCCTGGCTCCCAGGCAACCTCTGATTCTGGAAGTCATGCCCACAACCCACCCCCCCCAGCACCATCTTACAGCACACAGCAACAAAGAAGAAAACTGGCTGGAGGGCCCCACAGCTCCCGGAGAATGCTCTGGGCCCCAAACAGAACTGATATCACCAGGAGGTCCCAGATGGGGTAGGTGTTGCTGTCCCGCCTTCTCCTAATGGAATCCCGGTGACCATGAGCTTCTACAAGCATGGCTCTGGCATGTGGGTACCAGGACATTTTTTCTGAACTGCAATGGGGCCGTCCCGGGATGGGGCGGGTATTTGGGATGAGATGGGTATTTGATCATTGTATAATTGAAATCCAAGCACAAAATTTGTAAGCCTACACCTGTACATCATGGTGTCTCACTAATAAAAATTTTTTAAAAAGTTCACAGTTCAAAATGAGTAATCACGGTCCTCCCATTGTTCATCGATTTTCTTGAGCGGGCCCAGTAACATCTCCATTGGAGACTTTGTTGTTACTGTGTTTGGCATATCGA
>JAOXYA010000015.1:27847355-27858406 GCA_028565675.1 Sorex palustris
ATCGAACTCGGGTCGGCCATGTTGGCCGCTTGTAAGGCGAAAGCCCTACCACTGTGCTATCGCTCCAGCCCCAAATGAACAGTATTTGACAATATTTATCTTTTAGATATGTGTCTAAAATAAATACTGGAAATTTATATGTAAATGTCATTTGTTATGATTTATATATTAACAAAACACTAGAAATCACTTTTAATAGTCAACATAAATAATTGGTGGTTAACCTATTGAATATTGTATTTTATTTACCATGATATTTATTGAAAGTGATGAATAATAGGCATCTATGTATGACTAGGTAATGCTCAAATGACAGAAGCATATGGTTTGAATATGAAAACAAGTCATTTGATTTCCAGCACCACATGGTCCCTACGTACTGTCAGTTATGTCCCTCCTAAGAAAACATTTGAAAAGAATACATAGCAAAGATTGGCAAGGGGTTATCACAGTAGTATCAACAGTTTGCATAATATTATGAATATTTTTTATCTTTTTTCTTTTCTGTATTTCCCAAATTTCTACCACAACTTATTTTATAAAAAAAACCAGAAAGCTAAAGTCTCTGCTTTCACATAAATTATATAATTATAGAATCAGAAACTAGCTTCTCAGGTATACAAGATGAAATGAAATTCCCAGTGAAATTTCCATTTTTTTCTCTAAAATCTCATATTTCATATTGGGAAACCATTCTGACAGTTTCATTGACAATATTTTAAAAAATGAAACTATACAAAATAGAAAAACAATAGAGAATATCTCTTCCTTTTATATCTGGAAGTTGTGGGAGAAATCCTCTGAGAATTTAGTGTAGCTCTGATTAATTACTATTTTTTACCTCCAGATACATAACTGCACATTGCTATCAATCATATCATGGAATGGAAAATAAAGCTCTGTTGAGCAAACTTTTAAAACTCCATTATTAATTTGAAAAGTATCATAATATCTGCAAGAAACAGTCCATCCAATAAATACTGTGTAACCCATCAATGAGGGAAAAACAAAGCTTAAAGAAAGCACTGCTGCTTGTGCCACATGCCTGCCAAATTCATGGGTATATACAGGCCTAACTTCATCAGTCTGTATCCATTCACCCTTCATAGCAAGAACCCTCACTTGGGGTGGAGAAATAGTACAGCAGTTAAGGTACTTGCTGAACCCGGGGCAATGCCAGGTTTGGTCCTCAGCACCCAGTATGGCCCTCTGAATCCACTAGGAATAATCCCTCAATCAAGAGTCAGAATTAAGCACTGAGCACTAGTGGGTGTGCAATGCCCAACCCCCAACACACACACACACACACACACACACACACACACACACATACACAATTGAGCCCTCACTTGTTTGTTCAGGATATAGAGGAAAATGGGAGCTGGAGTGATAACACAGAGGGTAGGACGTTTGCCTTGCGCGTGGCTAACCCAGGTTTGGTTCATCCGCCCCTCTTGGAGAGCCTGGAAAGCTACCGAGGGTATCTAGCCTGCACAGCAGAGCCTGGGCAGCTCCCCGTGGCGTATTCGTACGCCAAAAACAGTAACAACAAGTCTCACAATTTGTTGTGAGACATTATTGGTGCCCGCTCGAGCAAACTGATGAACAACGGGAGGACAGTGCTACAGTGCTATAGAGGAAAATATTTGTAGAGAATTTTCTTGCCTGACAAGGTTATGATGATCTCTATACCATGCCATAGTAACTCAATTTCAGTAATTTAGTGCTTGACAATGAATCTTTTTTTGGGGGGGGATTCACACCTGGCAATGCACAGGGGTTACCCCTGGCTCTGAACTCAGTAATTACTCCTGGCGGTGCTCAGGGGACCATATGGGATGCTGAGAATCGAACCCAGGTCTAGCGCATGCAAGGCAAACACCCTACCTGCTGTGCTATTGCTCCAGTTCTGACAATGAATCTTTGAAACTCATTTCTAAGTTTATTTTTCTTCATTAAGTCTACAAATGCTTGATAATATGAATGAAAAGAAGTATATAATCTTTAATGGAGAGTGTATTTTCTTACTATATGTAGCACTGAAGCTACTATCAAATTTGGCTTTATAATGTCATATCTTTTGTAATTAGCTATTGCTTTTGAAGGTTCGTTGAGTGCCCTGCCCTTTGCAGGACTGAACATACTTTTCTTCTTTTGCTATTTAAAGGAGTCTGAGCAATTAGTCTAGCACTTCATGTCTGTGTGAAGTCATACTTATTCTTGCACAACTAGGTACTCAGTCAGGAGCATAGATAAAGTGTGATTTGAAAAGTGCCTCATAAAAATCTAATCAGAAACTGACATATGATTCTCACAGATGCATTGAATTAAACCATTACTATGTGCTCAGGCCAAAAATATAGTTGAAAGCTTTGCTATGGTAAGTCACTCCAGGGAAACAAAAATGCATTGAGGAGCTTGTTATGAAAGAAAAAATGCTTCTCTTTGAGAATAAAGACGTTTTCATGATTTTGGCAGCAGGAGAAAAAAAAAGTTCTGCCATCATTCTGCCCCACTCCTCTATTTTCAAGGAACACGGGGGTTGAAAGCTGAACCTGTTATCAGAGGTTGTTATCTTGCTCTTAATGTGAATGGCAAAATCCCATTTGAATGCTCCCCTCTTGCTATATCTCTAGGACTATAGAAGATTTACCAAAGTGCCATGGCACTGCACCAAACATCTAGATTACTGTTGTCCAGTACATTGAATTTGATACCAATAAATATAGTCCCGATCTTTACTCCTGACTTATATTATTATGGATTGACTTTGGACAGGAAACTACTTAATCCTCTGGAGCCTCATTTTCATCTTTTCCATTTTTCATTAAGTTTACACAAAAGTTTCATTTTCAATACCTCTCAGCCCCCCGATAGTTGTGGTTATAAGATACCATCGCAATCTCACCACTTTGTGAGTTCTGGCCCCTGAAATCGGTGTAAGAATATCTAGTTAGATCTGTCATCAGTCTATCAGCACTGGATTTATAGAAAATTAGGATATATTTTTTAAAACATGGACACCCTTTCAAATGGCATTAAATGGGGCAGTCTATTTTAGAGATCCATGTTTTGTGGAGCAAAATTCAATGTTTGCAAACCAAATTCAAAACCATGCATTGCACTACTGTCCCCTTTTTAATCTCAAGTGCAAACTTCTTCAGCACCTCAGGAGTCCTAATGATTGCGGGTTGATAGCAGTTACTCTATCCTGTCATTGATTATAGAAATGCACTCATCGCACCAAGGTTCATTCAAATGTGTGTGTTTCTAGTTAACAAGCTCCTCTCTGTCCAGCAATTTTTCCCCCAACTACACACACCAACCCAGAAAGCCTGTAAGACCACATTCACTTCTTATGTGCACAGGAACTGAACACTGGCATGAGGAAAGTTCAGAAGGAAAACACAGAAATAAACTGAGCCTACAGGTAGAAGAATAAGATCGTAGTGTGACAGGGGTACAATTTCTTGCCTCGAATGAAGGAACAGAGCACCAATTCCGCCAAGTTGCAGGTGACCCCTGCTTCTGAGGGAGGGTGAGAAAGTCAGACCCACGCCTCGTTCGGAGAACAGAGCCTTCACTTTGAACCAGACTGGAGTGCTGATTAGCTCAGCTAAGTGACTCTGAAGAGACCCATTTGTTTAGTACCACGTGTCATTTTAAAGGAAAAGACGTGTCAGCAGAAGGAAGAGAGTCAAATGAGGTCACTCATGAAATAGGGGAGAAATTCGTCCGTGCCTCTGCGTGGTTTTCCTCTGTTCCATCTTCTCTGACCTATGTGCCTGAAAACTGATGCACCAACTAAATGAAACCTTCATTTTCTCATTTCCTGAATGACTAGGCTGGCTCCTCAGTGCCCTCAGAAATGTATCTTCATTTCTCTATTGGTGGGGACAGCACATTTAACCCTTCCTGTCATTCCAGGACAGTTTTCACCTGCAGAGCCTTTACAGGCTTAAGCTAGTTCTATCACAGAAGTCTACCTTCAAACATCCCCTCTTCGCTGTGTTTTTGTTTTATGTATGTGGTGGAATGACTAATACTTTTGCAGAAACTGGGAAGGAGACATAAACATAGGTAGAGGATTTTGAGGTTTGGTAGCTGAAAATCCAAGCAATTTATAGAATATTATCTCTTAAATAAACTTTGCATAATTTACATCCTACATAAAATACCCAGTGTTCTAAAACATGACATAAAACTGAATTCACTTAGGGTCAGAGAGATAGTACAGCTAGTAGGGCACTTGCCTTGTACACAGTCAACCCAGGTTCAATTCTGGTGCTGTGTATGGTTCCTTCAAGCACCTCCTGGGGTGATCTCTGAGTACAGAACAAGAAGTAGGCCCAGATAATCATAGGGTACAGCTCCACCCAAAGTTCCCCATAAAATCATGTACACATCATATTGATTTTACTTAAAAATATTAAATAATAAAGTCAATGTTTTTTGTATGTTGTATAATGTATCAACTCTTTGATATTGTTTTATGTATATGGAAGAATGACTGATACTTTTGAAGAAATTATATCAAATATAATTTGATATTATATTTGAGTGTGTGTAAGAAAATATACAAACTCCTCTAAGAAATGACAAATGGTGAATTTTATTAATGCTTTCCCTGGGGTCTCAAGAGTATGAAAAATGTGCAAAATCATGATCACTTGAACATTATACTTGGTGTAATTTTTAACCTTGTAACCCCTCATGTTAGTGAGAATATGTAGTCAGACCCCACCTTAGACAGCCTAGTTTAATTAGACTTTGAGCAGAAGTTTGGTTTAGGAAGGACTCAAGATATAACAAAAAAAATACATTGAACAGTTAGTGAATTTTCAAAATATGAGCAAATGAATTATCAAGAAATGGAAACCTCCACTCATACATTTTTCTCTGTATTCAACAACCTTACACTGTTTCATTCAAAGTCCTTATCTTCTTATTTCCTGTCTTTTTTTTACTGCTTCTGGTGATCAGCTTAGGGAGAGCCACTTTGTCAAGGCTTAAAGGACTCTCACTGACTCCAACTATACTGACCCACTTTAAAAGGATTGAGAAATACAATTTGGAGGGAGGGCTTGTTTTCTTTTTCTCACAGAATATTAACTAGAAGCAAGCATATATCGAGGGATTGTAAGTTAGCTTTTTAAAAATGTGTTTGCTTCTTTGTGGCATTCTGTATATTCAACATTTGTGGTAGTGTGTGACTTTTATAAATAAACTGACAAAGGTTGGAGACCATAAATATCCCAAAGATGTATGTGGCCTATGAATTTTGTATGTAGTGTGTAGAAACCACATTATGTGGAAGCCAAAACAGAGAGATAGAAAAGAAATTGGTATAATTAGTGTAGATAATATAGCTCAGAGTCATACTCCACATCTGTGATCTGGCGTGGTTGACAATTTCTCCGACCCTTGCTTTCTTCCCCTATGAAAGTGAGGTTAATACTTTCTCTGGGAATTTTATATAAAAATCAAATGTCATGATTTCTATTTATTACCCATTCTTTCAGTAATGTCAACATTTAGAACATTCTGCATGTTTATTTTAATTTTTTTCCTGAGGGAAAACCCAAGTTCAGAAACTGATCCAGATAGCTTGTGGTCTAGTTAGGGGAAGGAAACAAACAGTAAAACTAAAAATCATCCAAATAATGAAGAATTACCAACCAAAATATTTTCTACAGAAAAAAAATTTTTCTTTTCTGAGATGGACTATATTAAACAGTCTCCAAGAAGCCACTCAAATAACAACCCTGTCCTAACCTGAGATAACATGATTAATGAATGGGAAGCTTTCCAGATAACAGAAAAGAGGAAACATAGTCTTAAGCAAGATCATCAGAAGCCAGGGCCCAGGAGAGAACATATCTAGGTGAGCACACACTATCTGCACACTTGATCCGCAGCAACGTCTGGTCCCTGGAGCTTCTCCAGTTGTGGCCTTGGTATGACCAAAATCACCCAAACCAAATAAAAATTAAAAACTGCCTTCTTATATTATGAACCATGTTTAATCATTCATAAGTCAATATTCTGTAACAAATGCTATCTATGCATCAAATTGCCTGGCTCTATGTACTTCAGTCCAACTGCTCAACTTAGAACCAGAATTTCTATTCTGAGCCCTGGTCTCATCTATTATACTGGTACATCATCCACAGTGATTTGTTCTACTTCAGAATTCCAGGATTATATGAAATACCTACTATTGTCTTCTGGCTATCCTTTGTCAGAATAGAAAACATTGACTTCAAGCTCTATTATTGTGTTCAGCCATCACCAGTAAATATACTTAAGCATTCTTTATCTTCAATACAGGAATACACAGTTACCCAGACAAAAGTGAGTCATTCAAAGATTGGGGAAAAAATTATTGGAAATGGAAATAAAACACAGAATACAAATTGAAAGTGGGGCATCTTAATCATTACTCTCCCAACCATCCCAATCTAGCTACTCACTACTCCTAAGCAATTATATCATAGCAATATATACATTTAAGAGCCCCTCATTTATTACTTCTTCATTGTTCTTACTTTGGATTAGAGTATCATTATCTTCACACCAAGTTCTGTTCTAGAACTTGACCCCTGCACCAATCAAAATAATCCTTACTCCTTAGACTATCAGGTCAAATCTTTCCTCAGTCCTTAGGACTAGATTCTAGCACTGTCCTCCAGTCAATCACCCTTGATTGCATGCTTATAAAACATGTGGTATTTAGTACATGTGCTGGTGGAGCTGTCCAGTGCGATTCTCAAGGGCCAACTCTGTTATGGATGAGCCTGGCATCAGGGACTTTAACATTCATCTGTGATGTGCAGCATTCGTAGACCGTGACATGATGGTGAAGATTTGTTGCTCCAGTTCATGTGACCAACTGAGCAAATCATCTTAATGAGATCAATTCACTTATGAACTTGCTATGAATTATGTACTTAATGTATACTTTGTTTATAATACTTTATTTAGTTCCCATGGCCATGCTCCAGGCCTTGAGGTAGGTGGTATTTTTGTCACTAATTTATATATAGAAATTAGAGTCAGGGTATTATTACATTTCCTTGTCAGCAAGTGGCACAGTTTGAATTTAGAAACAGGCAATCTCTAGAGTTCTCTTAAGCACTGTTACATATTTCCATGCTCTAATTGTTGTTGTTCTAAATATGTGTGCATATTTATCAAAGACTTACTAACTAAGATGAACTTGATATTATGAACTGTACCATCGTCTCTAGTTACATAAGTTCACAAACTACCCCAGGTTTAAATCCAGGATTCCTTTGCTAAGTTAAGGTAGCTAATTATGCCTAGGCCCTTAATAACTGTGTTATACTGAAAAGCCACTTTAAAATGCCTGCATTATCAAGATTTAAGATTTAGCTCTAACCAACCAGAAATAAGGTTCTCAAAATCTTTTGACTGGTTTCCTTTTTTCTGAAAGACTTCAGTTACTCCTTCTGCCTTATCCTCCCATATCCATCCCCCAACCTCAGAACAATCTTACAGCCCTTTGAGAATTTGTTAAAAGCCCCACACGGAGACTTCCAGGAGCATTATCATATGGTCTTCATAACATGAACTGAATAAAAATGGACACATTACACAATTTTGGTTCCTCTAACAGAGATTGGAAATAGATCGAAAGAGCTGAGGCAGTAACTCAACCAGCCATTCCATCATCAGTTTGTCTCAGGGTAGTAATAAACTTCTTGGGCTGATAAATTTATGGAGTAGAAGTACGAGCACAGCCTCCCAGTGGTACCCGTGGCTTAGATCAGGTCAATAACAGTGGTCTGGAGGTCTGCATGCTGACCATTCTGAGCACCATGTGGACTCTTACCCATGGGCTATCATTAGCAGTTGCTTCCACACTAGCACCTTATCTGGAAAGATCAATCAGCTTGCCTAAGAAGGAGGTTTTGCCTATGATTTCTTGAGACTCCTCTTCTCTCTGGAAATGTGAGAAAAAAGGGCTTAAGTTGTCAGTACTCTAAGAACTCTACTGACTTAGCCAGAAACTCTGGACTATTTAACACCTAAATGGAGGAGTAGCTATGAGTCATTTTCTTAGCTCACTCTAGGTATTACTGTTATCATTGAACAGGCAGTTGGTGCCTGGTACTACATTAAAAAAAACACCATTACATTATGTGGTATATGCAATTCCTAAATATGAAATTCACATGTATTATTCTTTGTTGGCTTTGCATCTAATAATATGGTTAATATTTATATCAAATTTAAAATGTGGAGCCAGAGTGATGGTATAGTGTGTAGGGGTTTTACCTTGCATGTGGCTGGGTTAAATCCCAGGCACTTTTGATGGTCCCCAGAGCCCCTCCAGGATCGATCCCTGAGCAAAGAGCCAGGCAATAGCCAGGAACAACACCAAGTGTCACACATACATACACACATATATACACAGAGAGAAAATAAAAGAAAAAGAAATGAATTTGAAGACATTGGAGTCTTTGGAGTATCATGCTTGCTCTCTCTTTAGGCATTGGCAGATGTTGTTCCAACTGCCTTGATCACTGAGGTCGCTCCATTGCCATGTTTCCAAGTCATCCTTTCAGGGCTCCTCATCAGAAGACTCTCTGGGACTGAACAGTCTTATTCTCTCTCCTACATGCTTCCACTTACAAATTATCCTTTTAGTATAATAAATGTCTTTGGTAGTCAGTGACCTTCATGTGTGTCTCTCACACTAGGTTGGTAGCTTTGTAAGTATCCGAACAATGTGCTTCTGCTTACTGTTATGTCTGAATACTTAATACAGTTTCCTATGTATAGAAGCCCAATGAGAGGTTCTCTAACCTAGAAATAGCAGTTTACAAGCCATTTAAAAATCCTCTAAGTAAGGTCCAGATGTACAGAGGGTAGGATACTTGGCCTCAAGCTTGGCCCACCTGGGCTGGATCCCCAGTCACCAAATGGTCCTCCAGCACACTAGGAATGATTCCTGAGTACAGAGTCAGAAGTAACTTCTGAGCACCACCAGGTTTAACCCAACATCCCCCACACAATTTTTTAAAATTCAAAATCCTCCAAATATGATTCTTTTTTAAAAAAAGCTTGAAGATACTTATTCATCATAATGATAAAAGTTTTTACCCATTCATTAATTTTTCAATAAACATTTCCTTATTTGACAATTTTCCATATGTTTGCCGAACTGTAGATGCACAATGAATAATAAAGCCAATATAAATATGATTTTATAGAAAAATATATACTCTTAATCTTTCCTCATTGTTACTAACAGAAATAAGTATATATTTACTCAATAAAATAGAATAAAATTAATCCTTACCCTCCAATTATAAATTAGTGTTGGTCACAACCTTTACGTTTGTTCCCTCAAAGAGTACAGGAAATTAATTCATGGAATGGCCTGTTGCAATTATTCAAGAATCCCAAAACGATTTCCTTTGAAAGCAACTTCTAACTTTAAAATTGATTGCCAGGATCCATAACTTGGACATGTAGTTTCATTTTGTAAAAAATCACATTCTTTGTAAATGAGAAATAACATATTTTGAACTGGCTTATTTATTTATTTTTTTATGGCTAAATAAGGACTTCTATCAAGGATCAAAGCCTTTGGAAATCACTAACAGACTGTGGTTATGTAACAAGGAAAATAAGTATGCGCTAGTGGAAAATAAACGATTTAGCTATTCGGCATATGCATATGTACCTTGTGTATGATTTGTGAGTATATGAGAGAGGACTATTTGGAGCGACAGTTGGGTGTCAGAGGAAAAACTTGGAATTCTCACAGCAGCATGTTGAATAAAAGCAAAACGTAATAAAGTACATCTGGCTTGCTTCCTAGAGAGACCTAAAAAATTAATTTTTCCTGCAAACTAGACCCAGTTTGTATCGAATTTCTCTATCTAAGCCTGTTATGATTGACTGTAGGTAGCTTTTACTCTCATGATTTTTATTGGCCACTTGCTTGTTTAGGGAAAATTGAGAAACAGCACAGCACATCCCTAATAAGAGTTTACTGAGTCTGCACACCTTCAAACAAGAGCCCCGGCAGTATAGAAAGGTGATTTTGCAATTCATTCTGAAACATTCACTCCTGAATAAAAATAGCTCTGCATAGGAGTCTAAATATAAAACAGTTATCTGCAATTCAACCACAAGCCCCATCTGCTCAACATTTTAGTAAGATGCATAGACTTATTTCACATTTGTTCAACAGGTGAGTCTTAATGCTATACAACTTAAATACCCTGTATCAGAGGTTCTCGGTATGTGAGACCTCAACTGGCATGGACATCACCAAAAACAATTAAAATCCAAATTCCCAGGCCACATCCTAAAGCTATTGTATTAAATGCATTAGGAGTGGGAGGGTTCAGCACTCTGTTTTCACTGTCACTCCCTGGTGATTCTGATGAATATTCAACACATTATCCTGAATTCAGGTTAGCAGCTCAATTATGGCCCGATATTTTTATGAATGTCACCCTAGTTCTTTATTTCTCCCCTTTTTGTTCCTTTCCGAATTAAGAGATTAGTTTAGATATTACGTTTGATTTGAAGAGTTTAATTGAAATGCGTGTAATAGAAAGAACACGCAGAATTGGCTTCAAGATATGAATCTCCTCTTTATTACTATAAGACTTGGTTACTATAACAAAAACTAATTTTCATTTGGGACCAAGCCTGGAAGTATTTAGGGGTTATGGCACATATTTTAGTCAATGGTTGCTCATCAGAGTTTTTACCAGGGGATTATGCAGTACCCAGGCAATGCCAGGGACTGAAGCTTGATTTCCACATATAAAGCATGTGCATTAGACCTTTAAGAAAACCATCCAGCTCAGAAATCTATTTTTATTGAACATTTGAATAGGTGCCAAAATATAGTAAAGTTCTTTACCTTGACTCACTTTATCCTCATAAGTATACTATGAAATGTTTCACTGTAGCACTGTCCTCCGGTTGTTCATCGATTTGCTTGAGTGGGCCCAGTAATGTCTCCATCATGAGACTTGTTGTTACTGTGTTTGGCATATCGA
>JAOXYA010000015.1:27979656-27989919 GCA_028565675.1 Sorex palustris
GATAAGCCATTAATGGCGGCACTTGTAGCAAACCTCGTATGCTCTGTTTCATGTGCTGAGCACTTGCCTCTACCAGATCACGTGGAGACCCCTGAAATGGTAAAGTATGTGACCTCTGCTTTTAGGGAAATGACACAACACTGAAACTAAAAGAATAGAAAAAAAATCCAAAGACCCATATATGTACTCTTTATAGGTTATAACACATATTTATACATATAATCTCTATGGTAACGATAATAATAATAATGATGATGGTGGTAAAATTAATGATAATATAGATTCATGCCTTGTTTTCAACACTTAAAAGGTAAGTTTTAGAGAATGTTCTTGAGTCATCAGCATGTTGATATGCATGTAATAAATGTTCAGCAATTTTGCTGAATAGGATTGAGTAATGTGTAGAGAAAAATCAAATAAAGCAAATTGTTTTAGTGTATATTTGGTGCTTGAAACTTCACAGTTGTTTTTGTTGCAATGACTTTTCTTTAGGCCTTTTTCTTTACTTTTCAAATATAGATGTATCTTTGAAACTACCAGGGTAGGGGTAATTGAAGGCTTGCAAATGCAAAAGATATCGACTTTACATTTTGAGAAATTTCTTTTCATCAATTTTCTCGTAGGAATCTCTTATCTAAGCTGAAAGCTAAGAGCATATTAAGCCGAGATTATTCATAGGTATTTTGAATCCCATTTGGCATTCAGAATTCTGATTATTTCTATTCTGTCTAGCACACTACCTCATATTTTTAAGTAAAATAAATGTAGCTAGAAGCACTCTTAAGCAAAAAAAATAAAGAAAAAAAAGAAAAAGTAAGTGAACAGCTAATGATAATAATTGTGGCCCTTAAGATGTTTATTGTGCTATATGATTTGGAACTTCCTTAAATTGTGTCCTTAGAAAATTAAAGTATGAGGAAGCAACAGATATGGGTTATTATTCTATTGTGAACTAGATTTCTGATTTACAAATATGAATGGAATAACTAAAAGCCAAATATGATGTCACCAGGAGATAGGGGAGGATGTATGTTATGAAAACAGAAACGATATGACACATGAGATGCATAATTTTAGCAGTAGAAAGAGTATGCTGGTGTATGTCTTCCTCAGCCTATAAAACAGAGCAATGGGTTGCTTTTGCTTGCTTTAAGTCTTTATTAAATTGAATAATCTAAAAATTGCTTTCTCTGGTCTTCTGATAACTTAAAGTGACTATGTGTCAGAGTGGGCATATAAGAGGGGCAGTTCTGTATTTTGGAATTGATATTGGAGACTTTCTCTTTGTGATGCTCTATTTATTTTGAAGCCTTTGTGAAGAAAAGATGAGCCTAATACTAACCTAACTTCCTCTTCATGCTCTTCAAATAGACCATTCTACCTAAGATTCAAATGGAGAAAAACTGGGATAAGTTGTTTAGTTTTTTTTCATATTGCAAAGTGAAAATATGTATATGCAGCACAACCAATTTAGATATATCACACATGATTTTTGAATCAAGGTTGAGGTATAGTCACAATAGTGGAATATAAAATTTTTTACAATATGTAATAATGTGACAGGGGATACACTATGGTGCTATCCTGTGTTTCTAAATCATTTGGAGCTATGTATTCTCCAAACACAGTGACTTTTGACAAAATCTAGAAACTTTTATTTCATTTAAACACTGTGATGTATAATCTTGTTCATAATAGAGTTGTTTCAGACATTCAAGGTTCCAACACTAGTCCTACCACCAGTGTAATCTTCCGTTCACCAATATCATCAAATACCCATTCAGTCTTCAAGACGTCCCTCCTAGTAGGCACAAATTTACTTCATGTTTCTTGCTACAACAAAATGATAAAATGGAATTTAAAAAAAATGATCAATAAATGTGTGTTCCCAAGGAAAAATGTGGAGGTGTGCAGGGGATAAGCGTTCAATGGCCAAGAACCGTTCCCCTGGATGGCCCATGGTGACGGGTGGACAAGGATCTGGAAATGAAGAAACAGGGCCCCAGGCTGGTTGGTAGTCAGTTTACTTCTCTCTCCTCCCCAGCATAGTCCGATTTCTCCTTTACAGCACAATCATCATCTTTTCGGTCGTAGTCCCAGTCATCACAGTTCCATCATCCTAGTCTCTTCAAAGACTTCAAAGTCCTCTACCTAGTCTTCAACTTTCTAGTTTCTCTCTTTCTAGTCCTTCTCTTCTCATAGTTCTCTATTTCCCCTTATAACATGGTTACATAGAAATCACGAAGGGTGGGGGTACACATAGGTGGGGTTGAACATTGTCATAAAACAAACAGATGTAAAGCCACTTCTTGCGGGAAGTTCTAAGAGATTAACTCAAGGACAAAATCTCATCTGAGGGTTCAGGACTCCAGATTACTAGGAGATACACGCTAGGGTGTGATTTCGTCTAGGATATATTGCTTTCTCCTTTCCTTCACTAGTAATCCATTTAAACAATCATCGAGATTTTGTTTATAATATTTCTAGTTATTTTGTATGAACACAGTAAGAGATATATTAAGCTTAAAGGTTTACTCTTCCTTGAGACATCTCTCACTATATATCCCAGGTTACAGTCCTCAGGCTAACCCCAGCAGGGTCCTTCTTCAGTAACTTTCTGGGGGATCATGACATAATTTGTCCATGACAGTGCTCTTAACTTACTATACTTATGGTGCTTAGCTTGTCCCCTTTCAATGCCAAAGTAACTTACAGCTTGTCCTGGGACCGTCCAGTCCTAGGGACCACTGAGGCTTAAGTTAAGTAAATATGATGGATGCCTACGAGTAAATATTATCTTGGAGTCAATTAACTCCTATGTTACAATTACATAGCATCAACTATCTTCCTTTGTCTACAAAAAGGCCATTGCTACACCATGCAAATGACAGACATAAAGGAAAGAGAAAAGCAATATAGTAATTAGTGTTTGATGGAATTGGGTGTGCCTCAGGGACACTATTGTGGGAGGAACTCAATGAACCTAAACTCCCTGCAGGAGGAGCAAGGACAACTCAATGTTATCCAACATAAATGTCAATATGTTACACTTGTTACACCTTGCAATAGTGTTACTATTACAATAGAGTTACTAAAATCATTATCTGAGGATTTACTGACTGAACGGTGTTAGTGCAGCCTTTTTGTGTTATTGTTTCCCCTCATTGAGCATATTGGGCTTTTATGCAATCTTCTCATCAAATTTACTGTGTTCCTACTGGACTGTCAATACTGTGACATTTGAAGGTATCACTTGACCATGTGGCCACACATTAGGAAAGTTTCGTTTTGGTTGTTGTTGTTATTGTTTGATTCTGAGTTTGATTCCATGAGTTCCATATGGTCCCCCAAACAACACTAGGAATGGTAGCAGAGCCAGGATTAATCCCTGAGTATTGCTGAGCATGGCCACAAAACAAAGCAACAACAAAAAGAAACCTGGTTCTAGAAACTTAAAAGATGGTCCATAGATAATATCTGTTTCACTTGAGAAATTAATGGAAGTACAGTCTCATCTGTCTCCATGACATAATAAAATCCTCATTTTGGACAAGACTACAAAGAACCCACATTCTGGTAGTTTGATAAGATCAAGGAGATATTGCTGGTTCTCTGCACTTGCTAGGTTATAACATCATTTGTGAAGCACACAAATAAAAACTAAAATAACCAACACCTTCCCACACTCAATATGAGCAAATTGCAGTGACTAAAATGAGAAAAATGGATGAAAATCAAGTGCTGATAGGATGTAAAGCAAGCAGAACCCTCTTGTCTCGCTAAAGGAAAAGTATATTAGTACACTTTCTTTGAAAAAGCTTTGATATTTAAGATTCATATAAACAAAGGATCTATCTTTATCAAAGTTCAGAACATGCATTTGTGTGCCCATGTTGAAAACTTCCTTACTGATGCATCATCTGTTCACAATATATATATATTACATTTTTCATAATAATAATAGTAATAGTTCAAGACCAAAAACTACTGAAATTTCAACAACAGAATAAATGTCATAACAATTTCAAAATAAGAAAATATTATGCTATATTTAAAATAGTTCACCAAATACAGTGATGTGGATGAGACTTTCAAGCACCACAACAAATTAATATTAGAGAAACTATACATAGTTTTTTTAAATTTATATAAATATAAAACTACAAAAATGTATGCATGTTACTACAAGCTATTTGTCCTACCCCTGGAGGACAGATTATTTCTCTTTATTGCTCTTCTTTTTAAAATTTTTCGGGTTTGTGTCACCTCCAGTGATTCTTAGGGGGTATTCCCATATCATTTCTCAAAAGTTGCTCTTGGCAGATTTGGGGGATCACAAAAGTACTTAAGAAGTACTGAATATCGAAACTAGGACTTCTGTATTCAAAGCCAGTACTCCTACTCTGAGCTATATACATAACATAAGGATCCCAAAACTTGACATCTCCACAGGAAGAAATTCAATAGCAGATCATATAGCTATAGTAGGATGATCTTAAACTGGAAGTAAAGAAACACACTCAAGGCTCAGAGTGCAGGCATATTCTCAGAAGTAGTGCAGTTTCTACACAAATTTTTTGGTTATATGAACATATAAATGTGGGATTTAATTAATAGAATGTGTATGCATTTAGAGAAGATTTTAGAGGAGGTGATTTCTCATGGTCAAAGTACTACCTAGATTCTAATCGTATCTGATAACTTCCTGGGGTTACCATGGAAATGATAAATCATCATGACCCAAGTGAGAGTTTTACAATGCAAGTATGATACGATGAAAATATAATGAATTTGGGAGTTGTTTATTGGTATTTGGTGCTGAATTTCATCTGTTTCTAACTAGTCTTACACCTTACACTATTCTTTTCATTTAGTGGTGTCCTTCATTTGCTACCTCATTAACTTTGTTGAAAGAAATATACCAGGCTTCTGGACCATATATATGGAATTGTAGAAAACCCTGATCAGATACCTGGTCAAAGATCAAAAGATGTGCTTAAGATTAACATGTTAAGAGACAGGATGCAATAGTTACTAGTTTATTCAGTATAAAGATGTTTGCTTTAAAGAATGTCAAGTTGTTGTAACTATTAAGCTTCACAGTGCTTCACAGGGAATATTTTTCATGAGAGACAAAATTTTCTGATCCCTTTCTCGTTATGGTCAATTATATACTGCATTTGCACTGTCTGTTCTTCTCTCTCCATTTTCCTTGAGAGAAACAGAGCCTGGGAGGGAGTGGAAAGGAAATTCTCTTTATTGTAATTTTCTTTGCAGCTGGACTTAGGTTTTCATGAGTACATTTCCACTGTGACCTTTATTGAAGAAGTTAGTTTGATGAGTCATAAATATGCGTGCAACACTAGAAAACATATTTTGAAGTGTGCCATATTGAATATAAAGTTCATAGCCAGCTACCCCTGCTGAAATGGCCCCAGGTTAATAGAGTCAAAATTTACCCCTGATAGAAATCCCTCTATTAACCTCTGAAGTGGCCAGAGAGAGCTGAGGTGAATTGAGATGGATTCTCTTTAGCATAGTTGTTCTCAACTTAGTCTGTGTGAAGAAAATATCATCTGGTAAGTTTTGAAACCTCTTGACAATTAAATAAGTAACTGTTAAAATCTCCAGGTAACATCAACATGCTCAGGTCTGACAATCATATGTATCACACCTTTCTATAGCTATTGATCCTACTGACTTGTCATTGTTTCTTTGCCTTGTTTTTTTGACCACGCCTGGTGATACTCAGTAATTCTTAGTGATTCTGGGAATCAAACTGGGATGTGTTGCATGCAAAACAAGTGTAGTAACCCTGATCCTGTATCTCTAGCCCTGATTCAGCATTGTTATGTTGGGACTGATAGGGAGCCCTTGACCACCCTTCAGTTCTGATATGACATTCATTCATTCTCTACTATCTCAATAAGCATTTCTTGAACCTTATTAAAGAGGCCCAGAACTTGGTGCTAGGCCACAGTTTTCGAATGTAATTGTAAACCTCTGGAAATGAAGACTCTGTTCTTAGCTCTATTTTATATTCTCAATACCAAGCACTAGCACTCATAATGGTTTTGGAAGACTTTTGTTAATCATTTAAAGAAAGCAATATTGGAGAAAGTATTTTACACGAATAAAGCGACATAGTGAAGATTTAGGTTCATTCCTTGTAGACAAATTGAAATGGCTATCTTCTAATCTAAGTGCATCTAGAGCTTCAATAATGTCAAAAGTGAGACTTAAAATTCCAGTGATAACAATAATAACAATAATGCAATCTCATTGTTTTATAATTATTGTATGCCATCATTTCATCATTATTATTATATCACAAACAACTAGATTTTGCTATTTTCTTCTCTCTCATCATTTTATCATCTGTGCTGAGCAAGATACCTGACACCTTAGAATAGGTCAGTAAATATTTGTTGAAGAAAAAGGAATAATCAAAAAGGCGAGAGAAAACATTTTCTTAGGAAAATAAAGATGAATTAGCATTTGTTGAATACCAAATATGTTCTGTCCACATGCCAGGCACCTCTGGTACTTTAATAGTCTTAGCACATTGTAAATGGTAGGCATGATTATCCTCATCGCAAAGCTTAAATAAAATATGAAGCTCGGAGCATATAAGGAATGTCCCAAGGTCACAGGGCTATTTGGCAAAACCCAGATGCAAACCCTGATTTGTTGCAACTTAGCACCCCTGCTCCAGGCCTTGTGCTCCACAGAGCAGCGGGGTGGTGATGAGCCTGGGACACAATCCATCCAAGCCCATCTGGCCCCTGCTCTCCTCTGAGGCTGAGTGCCTTCCCGTAGAACTCTCCACCACTGAGCCTTGCTTGACTCTCATTGCTCATATTTATAATTCAGCATCAAATTATCTTATTAACAACATGCTGATTAAGAGACGATAGTGGTGCCACTATGGAATGAGAGGCGTTACTATGGAAACGAAGTGGCAATCCCCCCTCTCCAAAACCGTGCAGTTTTATTTGAGTCTCCCGAGGAGGGAAAAAAATATAACAGAATTTTGAGAATAACCAGGTCTTGTTGAAATGTAAGTTCCAAAGTTGCCAAGGGAAAAGTGAGTAGAAAAATCCCTCAGCAGTGACTGGATATATTTGCATCTCCTTTTGCCCTCTCTCTCTCTCTCTCTCTCATTATTCTCTTCCTCTTCCTCTTCTTCCTTTCTCCTTAGATTCCTTCCTCTCTCCCAAACGCTTCCCTTCTGACCATGTTTTCTTCAACCAGCACATGGAAAAGTATCAGAAGATAAATTATTGGAGAAAAGGAGTGGAGCATTCATCAGAGAACACTGAGTCCCACGCGATTAGGGAACATGAGATCTGTCTCATAAAGATAACACACACAAAGAGATTGATGAATTGGCGTGGTGGCTGTGTTCACTTGGTAGATGGTATTGAATTAATGCTGGGAGATGTTATTTATGTCCCCAAATTTCTCTCAATTGGTTTACATGAAGTTCTTGTGTTACCGAGAGTAAAAATTTATACAAGATGCAAGTGGCAAAAGGGCAGCTACAATTTGTATGAGGATAAATCATAATTATCTTTATAATAATTATCATCAGCATTTCTTTGCACAGACAATTAAGCAGGTTTTACAATTTTTTTCTTTTTTTAGACCTAAATTCAATACAGTAGTATAAGCCTATGCATTCAGGGACTACATTAAGAATAATAAAAATGATTTATATTCAAGTTAATATCTAGTAGTAATAACTAAGCCCCTACTGTCTTACAAGAAATATCTTTTGTGAGTAGTATGTTCGGGTTATATTTCTCTTTTT
This sequence comes from Sorex palustris, assembly GCA_028565675.1. NCBI lineage: Eukaryota > Metazoa > Chordata > Mammalia > Eulipotyphla > Soricidae > Sorex > Sorex palustris. Next base: position 27,987,470 of record JAOXYA010000015.1, read on the forward strand.
TTAAAGCAGTCCTATAAAGAAACTGATTTTAGTGGCAAATAATTTTTTAGGACACGATATGTTTTATTGCTAATGTCTACCTGAAACATTCGTTAAATAATTGAGCATAACAAAGTTTATCTCCATATGAAGTAATATGTTTTCTCTTTCTATAGGCTATACATTAATCAAAACATTGACTGCTTTTTTGGCCTTGATACGCAGGAAGCCTGGAACTAGATTTACTGCTAAAGTCACAATATTAATTTTTTAAGGATATTTTTCCTTCCATTTCAATGCTATTTTTCTTTATCCCTGCCATTTTATCATATGCCACTTCAAATCAGCCTTGGAAATGGATGGAATATAAATGAATATATTAGCAAGCAACAGCATAAATAAATGGGAGACCGAGGGAGAGTAATATGGAAATTGTAAGATCCGAGAGGGTAATTCTTCCTGTGTAAATTACAATCAGCAAATATAACCAGTGCCCTAGAAGTAATGCATTGTCCTAAAACAGTAATTTGGAAATAGAAACAGAGATATTTGACAATTATTAGGTGGTGAGTGGAATGGAGGATGCATTAATAATTTATGTGAAGAAACACTGAATAATATGAAGATGCCATAATTTACAAATATACTGACTATATATATATAAATATTTTAAATGTTTGTTAGCCTACATTTTTACCAAGTGGAGGAATATACTGTTATTTTTTTGTGATTAGATAAAATGAAAATTGATGCAAACACTTTGCAAGGCAACTTAGCATTATCAGTCAACATTTCAGAAGCATATATTTTGACCCAGTCACTTTTGGAAATTGGTACAATACAATCAGTTACTCAAATATACATGGGTATTTATACAAAGTTTCTATTAAAGTATTCATTGGAACAGTAAAATTCTAGAAAAAAATCTTTAAAATATTCATTATTAGTGAACCAAATAAATAATGTCAATATGTAAAATGAAATGTACTCAGTAAATAAGAGCATAGCACATCTCTGTTTGTAAAATGTGAAAATTAATTTAGAGAATACAATTTGAAATGTTATAGAATTTGCTTATATTTTAATATTTTTACCCATTAATAATTTAATTGCATAAACAAAAATAGAAAGGTGGGTATAAACATGAAAAATACATTTTCCCCCCTATTTTTTGCTTTCTTGGGTCACATCTGTCTATGCTCATTGGTTACTCTCATCTATGTGTTTGAGAGTCAATCCTGGTGGTGCTCAGGGACCATGTGATGTCAATGATTGAACCTAGGCCTCCTGTATGCAAAGCATCTGCTCAACCCTTTTTTATTTTCCATCCAGTCTAGCAAGCTAATTTTAATAGTAGTGGGTCTTGAAACTGATGGAGAGACTTATTACTTAGCTGATTTCCACTCAGAAGGCTTTCAATTTTTCCTACAGTTGTCATATTAACTGTAAGAACAGCTTTATAAAAAAAAAGTGTATAGAAAGATTGAGGGGCTGGAGCAATAGCACAGCTGGTAGGGCATTTGCCTTGCACGCAGCCAACCCGGGTTCGATTCCCAGCATCCCATATGGTCCCCTGAGCAATGCCAAGAGTGACTCCCAAGTGTATGAGCCAGGAGTAACCCCTGAGCATTGCCAGGTGTGACCCCAAAACAACAACAACATAAAAGCTTGTATACGCTAAAGCCATGTATTTAAAACTTTCTCAAATTATGGTCCCATTTTGCCTTCTTGTTTTCTTCTTTTGCCTCCCCCACTCCCCATTTACTACTACTTGACCACATAGTCTCATGTATGGCCTCCCGTGTACATGCTTTTTAGCTTTGACCCAATTGTAATATTCTGATGCCGCATAGTGACCCCCACATATATGAACTCCAGTCGGGAAGTGCTGCTGTGAAGCAATGGTTTTTGAGTTTCCATTCCACAGACTGATGCTAGTCCTCAGAAATTTCCTGCCAGGCCACAAAATGTGTTGGCCATTTAACAGACAATGTTCCTGGATCATGAGTAAAGTGAAGGGGGAACCATACTATCTCAGGTTCAAGTGTAGGAGATGTTGCCCATTCCCTTGCTATTTTAAAGGCCTACTAGTGTAAAAATATTGGGAGCTGCTGCTTTACAACATCAACTGGAACTAGTTTGTATTATGTTTTCAAAAAATTCGTGAGTGGGGAGGGTGGATTCATTGTGAGATCTGCCAACATGCATTGTGAAATCTAGGTGAAAATATGTTTACACTGATCTGAATTCTAGACACAATAGCATAAGGGAGAAGTTATTTTTAAAAGTTATTATTTGTTGTTTAGAGTGAAAGCAGCCTTCTAAATGAAAGGTATATTCTTGAAATTATACTAAGAGTGCCGATACTATGAATATTTTTTTCAATTTTTATAATTTATTGGGCCGGCTGCGATAGCACAGCGGTAGGGCGTTTGCCTTGCACGCAGCCAACATGGCCGACCCGAGTTCGA
>JAOXYA010000015.1:28025365-28038604 GCA_028565675.1 Sorex palustris
GAATACTCTCGGTAGCTTGCCAGGCTCTCCGAGAGGGGCGGAGGAATCGAACTCGGGTCGGCCATGTTGGCTGCGTACAAGGCAAACGCCCTACCGCTGTGCTATCGCTCCAGCCCATCAACAGTATGGTTCTATATTATTTTTCAATCAGTGTTGGCTCACTAACCTCCTTAAATATTGGTACCATAAATATCTGTGCTTATTAATAGATTTCCCCCTATATTTTGCCCAGTAGCATAAAACTCTGCTAAGAACATGTTCTAGAAATTTCAAGGTAAGTAATATCTCTCTTCTCTTTCTTCTTTCTCTTACTTCCATCATTCCCTTAATCTTTAAACTTGCTGTTTTATAACATTTTGGAAAAATACAGGGAGGCAGAAAGAGTGTCGGAGAGAAGTAAAAAGAGTGCTACAGAGTCAATAAAGGGGAAGATAGTAGATAGAACTATAAAATGTTAGTGGCAACACAAAAAAGATATCTAAAGTATTAATTTTAATCGCGTTTGTTAATTGCTTGGTGTAGAGGTGAACAAATGTGAAGTCAAAGGTTCATAATATAAAAGAATTAGCAAGTCCAAAGAAAGATTGTGAAATTGTATTTAATGCATGCCTGGTGCCATATGATGTAACCTAATTTTTTTTGTATATTGTTCCAATGAACCCTTTGTAGATATGTTTTAAAACAAAATCCAGAAGTTTAAAAAATTTGCCTAATTTTCTATCTATGGTAAGTGCTGAGTTGAATTCCTGGTGAGGTATTTTGATGCCAGAAACTGCTCTGTTTTTGAACGTCACCTTTTTGCATGCTGAGTTTGGATAGAGATGTTCTCTGATATAGAGATATCCAGCATTATGTTGGATATGGGTTCTAAGGTTCAAACGTACAAGTTTTGGCATCAACTTGGAAATCAGAAGCATGTGTAAAACGGTGACTAATAGAATACTAGAAAATACCAACAAGTACAGGGATGGTTAAATAGAGAAAACAACAATGAGACAAAGTAAAAGAGAAGTTGAGAATGCAGAAAAACCACAGTGATTGACAGTTTCAAGAAATAGAAAATATTTTCTATTTTTGCTACAGCATCAATACATATACAACATGCAATATAGAAGTCATTTATGAGAAAAAGAACATCATACTCACTGGGTAGAAAACCATGGGAGATCATTTATAGATCATTTATTTCTTTAAAATGTTTTTAAATAGAATTTTGGAGTAAACATGGATTACAATAGTGTTACTATTTATATTTTAGGAATACAATCTTACTTTACTACATCCACCACCTCTCCACTTTATATATACACCTTCTCATCTTCCCTCAGCATCCCACCATAACCTGGTAAACTAAGTTCTGGTCTCAGTCTAAGGGTATGTTTTAAATGACCATTACTTATTCCCTTTATTTCTATGTATGAGTAAAATCATCTGATATCTGTCCTTTTTCTTCGAATTTATTTCATTAATATGATCCTTCTTATGCTGCTTATATTTCAACAAAATGCAGTCTGTAATCTTTGACTGTAGCTCACTTGTGCAAATATTACATGCAATTCTTTTTATATTTGTTTTTGTTAGTTTCCAAATTATTTTATTGATTTTTTTATTAAATCACCATTACAAAACTTTCATGATTGAGTTTCAGTCATAAAATGATTGAACACACATCCCTCTCACCACCCCCTCCCAAAACTACCCCCTGCCTCTGTGGCAGGCACCTTTGTTCTTACTCTACTTTTGAGCATCATGGTTTGCAATGCAGGCACTCAGATGGCATTATGTTGGTCCTTAGTCTTCTTTCAGCACATACTTCTCATCCCAAACAATCTCTCCAACCATCATTGACTTAGTGTTTCCTTCTCTATCCCAACTGCCTTCTTGCCCAGCACATGAGGCAGACTCCCAAATTGTGGAGCAATTTTCTTGGTCCTTGTCTCTACTGACTTTGGGCTTAGTCCATATTGTATCATTTTATATTCCATACATGAATGCAGTCATTCTATGTCTTTACCTTTCTTTATGACTCATTTCCTCTAGCATGGTACTCTCTGTGTCCATCCGATTATAAGCAAATTTCCTGACTTCATGTTTTCTAACAGCTAGTAGTGTTCCATTGTTACATGCAATCCTTTACTTACTCATCTATAGTTAGGCACTATTCATTTAGTGGGTTGGAGTGATAGCACAGCAGGTAGGGCATTTGCCTTGCATGTGGCCAACCCGGCTTTGATTCCTCTGGCCCTCTCAGAGAGCCCAGCAAGCTACCGAGAGTATCCCGCCTGCACAGCAGAACCTGGCAAGCCCCTGTGGCATATTTGATATGCTAAAAACAGTAAAAATAAGTATGACAATGGAGATGTTACTGGTGCCTACTTGAGCAAAATTGATGGACAAGGGGAGGACAGTGACAGTGATAGTTAGGCACTTGAGTTGTTTCCAGATCTTAGTTATTGTAAATAGAACTGCAATGTATATTGATATACATAAATTTTTGTATCAGTATTTTGTGTTTGGGAGATACATACCAAGAGGCAATTACCGGATCTTAAGGCAGTTCAATCTAAATTTTTATATGTCTTTATATTGTTGGGCTAGAGTGATAGCACAGCGGGTAGGGGATTTGCCTTGCACGCAGCCAACTCAGCTGACCTGAGTGCAATTTCTCTGTCCCTCTCGGAGAGCCTGGCAAGCTTCTGAAAGTATCTCGCCCACACAGCAAAGACTGGCAAGCTACCCATGACGTATTCGATATGCCAAATACAGTAACAACAAGTCTGAAAATGGAGACATTACTGGGCCTGCCTGAGAAAATTGATGAACAAAGGGAGAACAGTGCTGTAGTGCTACAGTGCTCTATATAGTTATTTATAGAGGATTAACCTGTTTACAATTCTACTAACAGAACAACAGTTCCTATTTCTCATTATCCCACCAAAACTGGTTGCTTTCAATTTTGAAATAGAGGAAGGAAAATCTCTTCACAAATGGTTCTGAAAACATTGGCTAGCCACATGCAAGAAAAAAATGAAAAAGAAATTTGATAGGTACCTTTACCTCACACCATACACGCAAAAATAATTCAAATGGATTAATAACCTTTATGTTATACCTAAATCCATAAAATACTGCAAGGGAAACAAACAAATTTAGTTCAATGGTGTCTTCAGTGTTTTGACTTTATTGACAAAGAGAGGAAATTCAAATGAGTCTGCACTAAAATAAAAAAAAATAGAAAACTACTTCAAAAAATAAAAATAAAAGGAGGTAAAATGAAAACATCTCTGCTGAATGGGAGAAAACATTTACACAGCATGGTTTTGAAAGAGCACTAATAACCTATATATATATTAAAGTACTGGCAAAACTAAATAACTAAAAATAAACAACCCCATCATAAAATATGGTGAAGAAATCGTTTCTAAACTTTGTCAAGAGCAATTCCAGTAAAGGACTGGGTAAAGACAAAGTAAGCGTGGAGCAGGTTGTCAAAGACTAATTGTAAGATTTTAGAATGAGCTGAATCTACAAAGATGGCCCCTGATCCCAGAAGCCATGCCCACAACCCACGCCCAGCACCATCTTACAGCAAGCATCAGTGAAAAACACTGGACAGTGGGTTCCACAACTCCCAGAGAATTCTCTGGGCCCCATACTGAGCTGATATCACTGGGAAGTCCCAGATGGGGTAGGTGCTGTTTCCCACCTTCTCCAGATTGAATCCGGGTGACCAGGAGCTTCTACAAGCATGGCTCTGGTATGCAGGTACCAGGACTACTCTTCTGAACCTGATATACAAAGTGATCATTGGAAAGGAAGTGATCTAGTGTTTGTCCCTGAAAGACAGGCTTGAATGGTGGTGGGAAAATCTGAGCAAAATATAATGCCCAGCCAAAATGCATCTGGACTGTACATTTAACTATGGTGCTATGCCACCCTGGAAGAGGAAGGGTGTTTATCCCTCTGCCTGTCTCCCCTTGTGGCAGCAGCATGGTGGCCTCCATCTTTAAGAGCCTAATGAACAGCCAGGTATGAGTCTCCATTGACGAGACACATGGGGCCTTGTGGGATGGGGGGTGAAATCAACCCTGCTCCCCACCGTGACAATGCTCCGGGTTGCCACCCTCAAATGCCTCCTCCAGCTCCTGAATGACCATAATCCCAGAGGCACACAAACCAATCTCAGAACCCAGGGGCTTTTGGCAGTAATCCCTCTAGGTTTATTACTAAAATACCAGAAATCCAAATTTGCGTGGCTGCTATTGCAGCCACACGACATCATATGCTCTTCATAATCAGCAATAGAAAACGAATTATCTAATGATATCTTTTTGGCAGGTCTGAATGTTGGGGAAGATTCCAAATAATAATGTTGGTTCTTTTGTCGTAATATTGAATGTAATCAACGTAGAAAGAGAGAGTAAAGTGGAAGTCTGCCAGACAGGTGGGGGGTGAGTGGGAGGGGGTGTATACTGGGGTTCTTGGTGGTGGAAAATGTGCACTGGTGAAGGGACAGGTGTTTGATCATTGTATAACCCATCGAGACTTAAACCGGAAGTCTTTGTGATTGTTCTCATGGTGATTCAATAAATAAAATAAAATAAAAATAAAGAAACTACAAAGATGCCTGGTAGATGCTTTTACAAAATATGTGATCATTCTTAGATTGATTTTATTTACACATATTCTCTCTTTTTCTTTTGCAGTGGAGTCAGTGCCTATATCACATAGAAATTTTTCATACAGAAATGTTGCTAGAAAAAGGCATAGAATGACCCCTAAATTTTTAGCAGTGGGGTCAATTTTAATAGAATGATGTTTTGAAGATTCTCTGAGGAGATATATTTTAAGTCCACCAAAAGAGCTTCATTTGGTAAAGCAAAAATGCCACCATCTTTTAAAATTGGACTTTTTTTTCCCCCAAAACTGAAAACTTCACACATTTTACATTTTCATTTTCTAACTTTCACAGCAGGTCTCCTGCAACCCAACTTCCTGGTGAAGTGTGTTTCTAAGCAATTTAATTTGGAAATTGAGAGCTATCTTGACCTTTACATGTGGTTTAACTCTGTATCCTAAAAGACTTCAGAGACAACACTCTACAGGTGACCAAACATTACCAAATAATAGGATTCCTATTTTTAGTTAGCATTTTCTATAACAAAAAAAATAGATTATTCAATCAGTTCTCTTTTTAAAAGGCCTTCCTGAGAAGCAGTTTTTACATTTGAGTTTGCTTGACATTTCACTTTGCATGTTCCATTAAGTATCATTACAAGGCCTTTTACAGCTAGCAGTTTATAGCTCTAAAAGAGAAAATGCCAGTTGTTTCTGGGCTCAAGGCTGTTAGTGAAGACTCACAGGAGTATGAGAGATAGTACTTTATTTATACTGCAAGAAAACTTATCCTTTCTCAGAGGATGCCTGAGACCTTTGCTCAGAAAGAATAAGTTTTATCAAATAGTAAAGATTTGAGCTCGGGAAACCACTCATCATTTTCATTCATTTTCTTTCTTCCAATGCCTTACAACTCAGTTTTTCAAAGAGTCTTACTTTATAAGTGATTTAATAGGGATATAGCTCTCTAGACCTATTTTACAACCGAGAGAAACTAAGGAGTAAAAGTATCATTGTTAATTAGGGACAGAATGTGTTAGTGATAGTTCTTTGGGCTTAGATCTAAGAAAATCAACTACCACTTGACAAGAAATTATTTATTGTGAGGCCGAAGAGATAGTACAGTCAGTACTATACTTGCCTTGTATGAGGCTGACCTGAGTTTAATCCCCAGCAACTCATATGGTCCCCAAGCAGAAATAATTCTTATGTGCAAAGTCAGGACTAACCCCTGAGCATCATCATGCATGGCCCCCAAACAAAAATAACTAATTAAATAAATATACGTGTAAACACAAAAAAGGATGTGTAAACACAAAAGGGACGGCTGTGGCCTATCTCTCCCGCCGCCCGCAATAAGTAGTCTCAGGCCATTTCCCCAGTCCAGGGAGGTCGATGGTGATGGTCAGATAAAGGAAGGAAATGAGGGCCAGGCTGGTTGGTCTTAGTAGCAATTAATTGCATGGAAGAAGTATACATCATGGAGGCCCCAGGATCTCACAAGCACGTGCTCTCACATTCTCTCAGCTTCTGTCCCCATTCTCTCAGACCCGTCTTCCCAGGTTTTCTAAAGCACGTGTTCCTCCAGAGAGCCCCGAAAAATTGAAGGCAGTTTGAAGGGGAGAAATGTTCAACCTCATCCAAACTAATAAGGACACATGAGAAAGCCGCTCACTCCTAGGGCAGATTCTCATTTAGCAGATCGACTCACCCTAGAATGGAATTCCCTGGGTGTGTTTCTCCTCTCCTTGTCAGACCAACATATACGTATACATAATATAAATCATTTTGTATGGACACAGTAAGAAATATCTTAAGCTTATAGAATTACTCTCTTAGGGCCATCTCAACCTCAGACTACAGTGCTACATAGCTACAAGAAGACTCTTTCTACAATATAGCTGGTGTTGTCAACTCATGTCCAAGTTTCCAATTTCCACATGAAGGAATCAGGTTGGTCAAGCTTGATTGGCAGGTCTAGCTGCTTCTAGATCTTAAGACTGTGGTTTATAGTAGTAGGAGAATCTGGCCTCTGGCTGAATACTTCCAAGTCTCATTTTCTGCAGTGATTCTCCTGTGGTACAAAAGCCAAATGATCGGGTCTCCTACCAACGTTTATGTACTGATTTCAGGATCATACGAGAACTTAAAAAAATAATAATAGCAAAACAGGGAAAATAGCTCAAAGTGCTGGACCACTTCAGACTTGGAAGAGTTGGGCCCTGCTCCCAGAAGAAGAAAGGGAGATATTGAAGGAAGATATTTCCTGATTGCAAAAGGATTTGGAGAATTTCTAGCCCCTTGATTTTTATGTTGAGTGTAGTTCAGATTAACAAAGGGTAAAAGGTAAAAGGTAAAGACCCTCCCATTGTTTGTTGATTTGCTCGAGTGGCCCAGTAACGTCTCCATTGGAGACTTTGTTGTTACTGTGTTTGGCATATTGAATACGTCATGGTGAGCTTGCCAGGCTCTGCCGTGCAGGCGAGATACTCTCGGTAGCTTGCCGGGCTCTCCAACAGGAGAATCGAACTCGGGTCGGCCATGTTGGCTGCATGCAAGGCAAACGCCCTACCGCTGTGCTATTGCTCCAGCCCTGTAACAAAGGAAACCTGTTCTAATATCTGGATTGCACAACCTCAGTATAAGCCTGCTGAATGAGTGAAGATATAAGACACATATCCTGGAATCCAGGAACCTGGATAGTTTGGCAGAAAGAGACTTCCCAAGTGATGCTTAGTGAACCGCTCCTGATAAAACTCACCCAACCAGAATAGTGATTTAGTGTCCAGGCCTAAAGATGTTGTGTGCTTCCAGGGATAACCAGGGCCACTGTGGGAGGCTTCCAGAGTCACACCATGTAGTGCTCTGAACTATGTAGTGCTGAAGGTTAAATTAGGTTGTACATAGGCAATGCATGCACCCTATTTCATGTGCTTTCTCCCTGGTCTTAGGTATCTATATTTTTTAAATTTTCTCCAGATTTTTCTCACATATACGTACCTGCCCTAGACCTAAAATTCTGAAGTCCAGATGCCTGACTGTGATCATTCTAGATCTGTGGTTCTTCAACTTGAGTATGTGTCAGCATCAGTTGGAGGACTTGTTAAATTATAGGTCTGGAACCCCCTAGAAGTTTCAGTTTCAGTTGATTTGAGTTGTGACATGAGAATTTGGTTTTCTAGTCAGAATGCTGGTCAGAATCCTGATGTTTTTCCAGAAACATATTTTGAGAATCATTCTAGGTTTTTGACAGTTGGGTTTATTGGTGGCCATACCCAACAAGAGCTTTACTCTTGACTCTGTATTTTGGGACTTCTCCTGGTGATGCTCAGAGGGGACGATGCAGTGCCAGGGCTTCACCCAGAGTCAGAAACATGCAAGGCAAATGCCTTACCCTCTGTGCTGTCTCTCTGGCCCAAGAGTCATTCTCTTAAGGATTTGAACTTATCTGTCAGGTGATGGCCCTGGCCTCAGAGCAGTGCAACAACAACAAACATTAAATCAGTGCTTATTTATTCATGAAACCCTGACTGTGAAGGCTTCAAGAGTTAGATTCACTGGAATGGTGGTGGAAGAGGAAGTGATAGCTTCTGTAGGGGAGGAGGAAGCAAGATTAGTGAACTAGGAAATGGCTCAAGAATATTAAAATACAGATTTGCTGCAAAAAGGGGAACTTACTGAACCTATATCTTCTGATCTGACATATCTTCAGTATGTCACGCTGAGCTCTGGCTGGCATTGAGGACATTTGGCAAAATTTTTCTGAAGTGGCTTCTAAGAAACATCCCTTTATCTTTCTAAGACATAAACAATGCTTTGGGTATTCATCATGCTATTTCTTCCAAAATATCCATCAAGAGTTTCACTCACAATCTAAACGTATTTTTATTAAATCATTCAGTTAATGTAATTATACATTACTATAAATCACTCATTAATGTGCCTTTTTTTAAAAAAATGTTTTGAATGTTGATTATGTACTCTGTTGGACACTGAATAATCAAACATACAAATGTGACGTTTCAATTTTAAGGATATTATTGAAGGTAGAAATACACACTTATGCTGTATATCCACATAGGTGCATATATATTTACATATCAGTACAATAAAATATAAATAAAGACATCACCAAAATTACAGGGAGATGTAAGGTGTGAGGGAAGGTCCCATAAGCTTTATTAAACCTCAACCCTTAACAATTTCTATACTGATTTTGCAGATAGAAGTAGAAGTAAAAACCCAGCAGAAACAAAAGCAGTATAAAATGAAGAAAATGCTCAAGTAACAGACTTTTTAACCATAAGGAAAAAGATGAGCTAGTAGTAGGCATAGACAATATCTTGGTTTTTCTATTGGACTATACTAGGATGATCAGCTGGTACTAAAGCATCGCTTTTAGGAAGTTTAGGATGCTTAGCTCTGATATCAGGATCACCTGCAGAGCTATAACAATATTGACATCTGCATTCCTCAAGCAGTGTTAAGATCCTCATTACCAACATTTTTTCAGTAACTTTTCTGGTAATCCTAGCTTTCAACTATGGGGATACAATTATGAGATTACAGTGTCATTCTTGTTACCTTTAGAGTCCAAGAGTCCTGGCATCCTGACTCAGGGGTGTATTGTAATAGAAACACTGAAAGCAAGGAGAATGATTAGGTTAATGCAAAAGTCCTGGAAAAAGTGGCAAGTGCTAAACTTGATCATTTCAGTGGAAATGGAAAAAAAGAGCTATAAACAGAATGTCCAAGAGGTAGGGTTTATAGAATGAGATTTCTGATTGAAAGTGTTAGGCAAGGGACTTGGAGGAGACCTACAGAATCCCCATGTCCCTGCCGCGGCCATACTTCATTTAATTTCCACTTCTTTTCAATTCCATAGTGCTTTCCTGGGCAGGTTCTAGGAACCAGAGACAAATTGAGCAAGACACTACCTTCCTGTATTCCAGACCTGTTTACCTCCCTAGTGCTCACATTAACTTAAACATCTCGTAGAATTTTCCTTCAAGATTAAATTCAGCTATATTTTCTCATGGCAAATCACTAATCACCTTTGGCAAAATAAACATTTGCATCAAAGTGAAACTACTATGGTAATATTTTCCCCTTCTGTTTAAAACTGCATCTGAGGTGGGGAGAGGGTAAGGGCAGGTAAAGAACTTACTGAAATTTAATGCATGACTTAGTTCCTCCATTTGTCAAAATGTCAGCTGCCAAACACCTAGCACAGGCCAACATTGTTTCTGGGGAGTGGGAAGCTTTCCAATTCAGCAGACATTGTCTCTAAAGGGACTTCTAAGTATCCAAGAGTGAACATGTTTCTTCCTTTCCATATATTGATGTCTGCCAAGGTAAAGCTGAGGAAAACTCAGGAGAAACTTCCATTAGTCTGTCATTGTGGACTGTCACTTTGCAAAAATCTGTGCTTTTCCCATTTTATAAAGTTGCTTTAAGTATTTTTGTTTTGCTCATGAGTTGGATGAAGCTTCGAATACAACAGTTCTAGAAGCTGGATGTCTTCCATTAAGGGGTCAGCAAAGTAGGTGAGGATCTTCTAGTGGGTGACAGATTTCTCATCAAATTTCTAAGTTGTGGAAGGGTCACGGGAGCTCTCAGGGTCTCTCTTAGATTCAGGAGGTCTCAGCAATCAGGATCTAAGAGACTTAGAATTTCACTGTTTGAATTCTGGAAAACACATCATTTAGATCAAAGCATAGCTTATTGAGAGGCAAGCTCAGCTTTGAAACTAAATGTTTGAATGAATTCTTCCATGTTTGTCATGTTAAGCTCCTTGCTTACCTCTGAAACTTTGTTTTCTCATTTTTAAATTTACATAAAGATGTCACAAAATACTTTGGAAAACAGAATATTCCCCCACCCCAACCCTATCCCATTCTTCCATACATGCACTCTGCATAACTTTTGAAAGTGGAGGAGACCGGGGATTTTACATTAATTCTTGTTGAATTGACTGAGTCTAGAAATGACATCTTCAATGATGGAAGAAATGAGTTTGTTAAACATTTATCAAATACCTGAAAACCATTATGTGTTCTGTCCTTCCTTCTCTTTATTTTTATCTTCTGCATATTTGCTTATAAAAGTTCCTAAGGACCCGATTTTAGAGTCTACTTTATCTGACAGCATAAAGTTCTCCAGGAACTTGAGCAAAAATCACACACAAGAGATGACAGCAGCCAGGGGGGACAGCTGGTATCTGAGTCACTATGTAAATAATAAATTTAGCATTTGAGAATCTCGCATAGGTCTCCTGATTTTATTAACCTAGACAACTTATAATAATTATGATAAACAGTCATTGTCATTAAAAATGGCAGCTATTTGATAAGATTAAGCATAATGCAATACATCTTCCTTTCCACCCAATTCGGTATAATAAATTACCCTTAGGCTTCTAAATGAAGCATTTTATAATTGAGCAAAACAGATCGATTCTAGGGGTCTTTATTTATATGCAAAACAGACTTTTTGAGAATGGTAAACTTGATTAAAATCTCTCGGAGTGCAAATCACAATAACTTCTTCTCGCACACCATAACTATCCTATTAATGTATAATTTATTGCACACAAAGATAGTAAAATTCTAATGGTGCTTATGATCCAGATGGAAGAAAGAGTTAAATAGAGAAAACAACACACCATATAAAATGGAGAGAAAATGGAATTGAAATTTGATAAATATCACACAATACAATGTTCCAGCTGGTGCAGATGCTAGAGGAAAAGTGATTGGGATGGAACTTCAGAGTTAAGTTAATTTTAGGAGAAATTTTACAAAGGGTACATTTTTGGGCAAGTCATAGATTTTCAAAGAAAAATATCCCATATGCAAAAAATTTTTTTGCAATTTTTTAATTTGTTTGTGTCTATTAGACATCATTATAGATCTTTGATGGCCAGTATACAACTGGAAAGTGATATCCTGGGGAAGGGAACTTTTCCTCAATTGCATGTCATTTACAAATTAAAAAAAGGAAATGTGGTTTTTCACTAAAAGAACATTTGAGAAACAGAATTAATGTATGGGCTACTAAAAGGCAAGACCCAATTCACATTAATCATGGCCTCTAAAAATACCTCTTCTATGTAAATTTTATGTGCCTCACCTATATCCACTTTAGAAGGGAATTCTGGAGGATTTTTCTTAACGATACTTAAAAATTCAAGGTGTACCCAATGCATGACCTCCAGCTAATTACTTTCTTGGAATATGTAATATACTCCAGATACACTTTTTCTGACTTGGGAATAAGGTGTAGTACTAACAAGGGTACCTATTGATCTAGAGCATGTGATGTTCTTTCTTTCTTTTAAGACCATTTCTTTCATTGTTGAAAAGCATCAATTTTCCCATACCAATTCATACAGTAGGAAGGCTGCACATGTTAGTTAGTTCCACAGCTCACACATTTATTCATTCATACAAAATTGCTGATCTCCAACCTGTGTGATTTTCAGTCTTGTGCACTAAGATCATTTTCGCATGTTTTTTTCCCAATGATTTTTTTTAAATTACAAAACAATGAAATTTTACACAAAGAATAAAATTATAAACAATATTCATAGATGAAACAAATTCATATTCTATTTGGATATATTTGGAGGCATGCATGATGGAGGAAATGTGACCTGGGGGTGCAGTATTGAGCAAGATGGACACAGCACCGCTCTTAAAAGAAGATGGGCAATGGATTCTTATAAATGAGTTCACAACCAAAGCCCAGGAGCTACGGGGCCATCTGGGAGAAGGAAGGAAGGTTTCCTGGGGTGAACTAGAAGTTATCCACACTCATATATCTTTCTTTCTTCAGGACTCAGCATAATAAATTATCCTTAGATTGCAAAATGAGGCATTTTATAAGGGAGCAAAACAAATCAATTTAGAGTCTATATTCAAAAGGAAAGCAAAATCTTTGCAACTAATAACACTGCATGAAGGTTTTGGAGAATGCTCCAATAGGGCAAGGAGTTATGAAAAATGGGTCACTGCTTTCTTAATCACCTGATGTCTCAGATTAATAGAGATGGAGGAAGTGTTTAGGGTTCAGTCTAGCAAGGAAGACCTCCAGAGAGGTTGCAACACAGGTACAGATGCAATGGTAACTTTGTAATTTGTTGTGATTTAATTTAAACAAACTTAATTGTCAAGGTGACCAAGACATGGCAAGTCTGTAGTGCCAGAGAGATAGTATAACAGGTACGGAGCTTGCCTTGCACATGGCCAACCCTGGTTCAATCAATCACACCACATATGGTGTCTGATCATTCCCAAAAGTTATCCCTGATCCAGGAGTAAACCCTGAGCACAGCTGAATATGCCCCCAGAAAGTTTTGTTTTTATGGAAAAGTCTGACAAAATTTACATTTTCAATAAAGGAGACATAAGAAAATATAGATGAGATTGTGGAATATAAGACTATATAAAGGACATGAGAAGCATACTTGGTTTAGAATTCAGTTACTAATAACCTATCAATAACAATGTTTGTTATTCGTTTTAGAACATGCACCTTATCTAAGATATTAATGATGGGAGGAGAGTACTTGTGGAGTATGTGGAAACTGTATCTTAACAATATTTTTCTATGAATATGAAT
>JAOXYA010000015.1:28143931-28154928 GCA_028565675.1 Sorex palustris
TAATCTAATAAACATACTAAAATTGTTATCATAAAATCATAAATTTTTATCATAAAATTTATCCATAAAATCCAAAAGAATAAAAGGAGATAAGATCACAGTTTCTGGATTTACTAAGGTTTTAGCCAGAATTAATTAGAGTCCAGTACATCAAAACAGCAATGCTCAATAAAAGTATAGTTGGACAGATGAAAGGAAAGCAGATGTCACAAAATAGCTAGCAATTTGAGAAAACTCTTTGCTTTAAAATATGATGCTTCTTGAGAATAGCAAAAGATTTACCAAAGAAAGCACCTATATCTTTGGTTGTTGAAATATATAAGGATGCATGTGGAAGATCGAAGCAGAATGCCAAATATGTAGTGTATCAACATAAGCTCTTCTTGCCCAGGACCCCTCAAATTATTTGGTCTTTGACCACGCACTGAAGCTAAACCTATTGACGGACCTTAATCTGAGAGAGCTTAGTTCTTCATTGTCTTCCAAAGTGTTTAACATTAAAATATGCAAAACTCAAATTCTACAAACAAGAAATCCCTTTCAATCCTGTAATCTAGTTCCAATTATGTCATCAGTTCACCGTGTCCACTTCTGACAATTACTAAGCTCCAACGCTTCCTCTTTATGAAAATGCAAGCCATGTCTCTTTTGTTTCTTTCTGTTATTCCCTAAATTCTTCTTTGATAAAATAGTTTTAGTTGCTTCTCTTTTTTTTTTTAGTTCAAAAGTCATCTGTGATTTTTCTTTGTATGAGTTAGCTTGATAATTACCACTTGACCTACCTTATCTAAAGAATCTATTGTGATTATTCTAGGGACTATGATAAACTACTTGGTATCTTTAGAGACAGTTGACCTAATTATTTTTTTTTCTTATTTAAAAGATGCCAGAAACAGAACTGTAAAGATCAAACTGGAATTAAAATATATTTTCAACAGAACTCAAAATTGTCATTAAGTGCAATGTTGCTTCTTGTAGCTCTGAATGAAAATGTTTCTCAAATAATTGGAGATTTGTTTTCTCAAAATCTGTTCTCTTATTAGTTCTATCACATCTCCTGTGATAGAACTAATAAGACTCAAGTATTAGTAAGACCATGTTACGACTCATGTCATCTGTGTTTTTGTTTCATATTAGGGTGAAAATCCAGTTAAACATATATAAAGAAAGGAAGATATACAATCTGAAACAAACAATAAAGCAGAGAAACAGGAGGAATATTCATAATGGACCGTAAGGTACTCTCATCTTGACCAATATGCTGAGCATGTGATCATTTCACTATGCCACACAACATTCACTAGAATAAAGTTAGAGAACTAATTGTCTTTTGAGAGGATTAATGACCTTACAGCATCTTGTTTGCAAGAAAAAGATTCTTCAAGAAGTTAATATCAAAAAGTGAGAGTGTTTGGGGGCTAGAGCGATAGCACAGCACGTAGGGCGTTTGCCTTGCACGCTGCCGACCCAGATTCAATTCCCAGCATCCCATATGGTCCCCTGAGCACCACCAGGGATAATTCCTGAGTGCAGAATTAGGAGTGACCCCTGTGCATCGCCGGGCGTGACCCAAAAAGAAAAAAAAAGTGAGTGTTTTATTATTAGAAAAGGCATGAGATAAGTTTTCTGGTAAAAGTTAGGAAAGATTATTCCAGACAAAGCCACCTTCCTTTAGGGGTGTATTATCATACTGATTATTTTACTAGTGCTGTCCAAAACTGTCCTAATGATTAGTTTAAATTTCCATTTAAAGAAATGTTAAAAGTGCAATTAATTTGGAGATTTGGATTTGGTAAGACTTGATATAAAGGGTTTCATTTCATACCCTTCTTTCCTTCCTTCCTTCCTTCCTTCCTTCCTTCCTTCCTTCCTTCCTTCCTTCCTTCTTGTAAGCATTCATTTTCTGGGCAATTACCTCTCTACACAAAACAGTGAAAAAAACTAAAGTTTTCATATAGTTTTACTAAGCCCATTTAGAAAGTGGAGGAATTGGGCATTCTAATGAGACATCTTGTTTCTACTTTTGGACCTTATTTACATAAAGTGAAAAGGAAAGAAAGCTTTTTCTGCATTATAGAAGACTCATGTTCCTAAAAGTAATCCTTAACATTCTTTGATGGAACCATCTGCATATTTGCTTGGAGTGTAGAGGAACCCTCACCCTCACCCCCAACAAAGTTATTCTGGGCCAGTACATATACATAAATTAATATCAAACAGATTAGTAAGAAAAACAGGAAAAAATAGTAACATGAGTATAAAGAATTTATATATCTGTATATTCTAAAGTATGCTATGGTGAACTGGGGGAATTCTGTTATGATATCTTGGGCAATAAGGAGAGATGTGATATGTAAGTGTTAAACAGAAGAGTTTACTCTCCCTGAACCTTTTGAATGAAGAAATGCCTATCTTGGTGCATTGTTTTAATAATGAGAAAGTTAGAAACATAAACAGGAGCATAAATAGGTTACCTAGCAGGTAACTAAGAGGCAGGGTCTTTGAGTGACTCATTCTGGGAACTGGCAAAAGATGAATTAGTCATAAAATAGCACAGTGGGTAGGGTGTTTCCCCTGTATGCAGTTGACTCGGATTTGATTCCTCCGGCCCTCTTGGAGAGCCTGGCAAGCTACCAAGACATATTTGATATGCCAAAAACAGTAACAACAAGTCTCACAATTTGTTATGGTATGTTACTGGTATCTACTTGAACAAAATGATGATCAGCGGGAGGGCAGTGCTACAGTGCTATGATTCAGTATAGAGCAGAGGGACCCAGACAAACCTGTAACCTAGGCAGAATGGGGGATGGGGCCACTGAAACGATTAATAAAGTAATAAATATATATATACAGAACTTAAAACAGAATAATATACTAAAAACAAAGTTTCATGACATCTTAACAACTGTGGCTCATTGCTAGTCCCCTTTATGTAGCCCTCCCTCAGGGTGAATTGTTGTGAAGTGTCCAGTTGGAAAAAAGTCACATTTTTAAAAATAAAGAACCATTATTTACAAAGTTAATCATAGTTAAATTTTAGACACAAACAATATTACATCACCAA
Organism: Sorex palustris; assembly: GCA_028565675.1. Taxonomy (NCBI): domain Eukaryota; kingdom Metazoa; phylum Chordata; class Mammalia; order Eulipotyphla; family Soricidae; genus Sorex; species Sorex palustris. Next base: position 28,146,999 of record JAOXYA010000015.1, read on the forward strand.
CCCCACCACCGGTGTCAACTTTCTTCCACCAATGTTCCTAGCTGACTTCCCCTACCCCAATCCCTCCAGCCTGCCCTCTTGATGGACATCTTTTTAAGTTAAGTTTTGATTTCAGTGTTGTTGACTCTGTGGTTTGGATATTTGGCTAAATCATTTCTTAACACCACCTTTGTAACTTCCCCCTCCCCCTTGACTTGGTCCTCATTGCTTCTCATCTCTCTTGTCTTTCCCTTTCCGCCATTTTTTCTTTTCTTCTCCTCCCTCTACTCGGGGGTCAACACTGATCTGAGCACCTCTCCTTTAAAACATTTCATTCCCTCATCCAGTTATTCAACAGATCACTTTTCTTCTCTTTGTCTCACCATTGCTTTAATTGCCAGGAAAAAAAAAAAACCTCCAATAGAAAGCATTCTAAGTTTCTATTCACGGCCACAATTTCAGGTGATTGCCTAATTGCAGCCTGTAGATGTTAAATAATTAATTAAATCTCTTTTCCTTTTTGCCTAAGATGGTCTCTATGTGACTGATTAGGCAAATTCCATTACAACAAATAGGGGGTAACTCCAGAAGTTACATAGCCAGATGATGACTGCATCTCCTACTCAGAATATAAAGATGAGTTTCTGCTTCAGAGGACATGTTTACGGAATAAAACTGCACCTGGTTGGTACCTCTCCAAGTTATCTCTTTTAGGTCATAAAAAGGGAAGCAATGTTTACTTCTTTGATTAAGAAACAGGCAAAGAACTGAGACAAGTCTTCCAGTTTCTTCTTAGCCTGTAGTTCCAAAATGTATTAAATTTACTCTTTCAGAATAGAAAGAATTACATAGAGTCCCCCTGGAAATAAACCTTTCCTAAGTGAACAAAAATAAAGCATTCTCCAATCACACCTGAGGATACTATACAGCCCTTCCTTGATATTTCCAGCACTACCACTCTGGGAAACCCTAATCTATGACCTTCATTTCTCTAAGCTCAATGCAATCTGCATCCTGTAAATCAATGGAAGAGACATTTTTTGAATTCCCACAGGTCCTCCATTGACCTTAGTTCCCCACACCAATAAGACACTTAGTGGAGAGGCTCATTCTAAGAAAATTGAGAAAAGTTTCTCTGGCTCTCATCAGGAGACAGAACCTGTAAATCTAGGAAACTTAAGCCTAAAACACAGAATATCAATTCTCAAATGTTATAGGAGAGTAACCAGGGACCAGAACAAACTCCTAGAAGCTTCAGTTTTCAAGAGCATTTAGAAATAACATTGTTCTGTATCCAAAACATGAGTTCACCATTGCTGCAGATAGCTGTCTGACAATTCCTTCAAAACATGTGAAGGGTGTGGTGTTGGAATTCTGTGCACATGGTATTTGGTGCTGCCACCAGGTTAACCTGTACCTTGATGAGTACATCAGCAGCCTGATGGTGCCTTCAGGTTTCCTGATACCCCCAAATTGCTGCTTTACCTCTGGCCAAACCCCAACACCTTGGGACCAAGTTTTCCAAGAAATTAAACAGTCAAAAGTTAGGTATGTGGGAGCCACACTCACAAACTACCTCTGGCTCAGCTATACAAGCTCATGTATAGGCCTTGCTTCAGAGATCCATAAATAAATCTTGAAAGAGATCAAAATTCACAATTAATCTTGGATGTACATTAGTCTGAATAGACTGGGGTAAATTGGATGGGGCGTGAAAGTCAGCCAGGCCCCACCTAAGCAGAGCCCCAGCTACTTGCTTCCACAATCCAAAATCACTGCCATGCCATCAGCTGGACTCTCCTATCTTGCTATGGATCTTACTGAGATATAATATGCTGAAAATTTGAGTTTTTGAGTTGAGTTTTGTGACTGAAATCTCCAGGCTTTCCTGGGATCAGAATGAGCTACCTCCCTTCACCTCCCTGTACTTCTGGAAGCCTCAGCAATCACATTTACACCCCCTGTCACCCAGTTAGAAAACTACTCCAGGCTTACCTTCCAGTTACTAAAAGTACTGAATGCCCTGAACAAACACAATGATCCCTTAGTACCTGTTTTGCAAACTATCACGGACAATAGGAAAGAGAGAAAGAAAAATACTGCTTTCCATAGAGTCAGGATGCAGGTGGGAGTGTTGGGGTATGGTGGGAGAGAAACAGGGCACATTGGTGGTGGGAAATGTACACTGGTGGAGGGAGAGTGTTGGATCATTGTATGACTGAAACCCAATCATAAACAGCTTTGTAATGATCTATCTCACAGATATTCAATAAAAAATTGTAAAAACAAATGAAAAACAAGAAAACAAGAATTATCTGCACAGGAAACTATCAATAACAATATTGTAAATCACAGAATATTAATAAATTAAAAATATTTTTAGGTGTTTGGGTCACACCCAGCTTACTTCTGCTCTTCACTCAGAGATCACTGCTGGTAGGCATGGGGGACCATATGGGGTGCTGGGAATTAAAACAAGGTCATCCTTCCTGACCCTCAATTAAAAATATTTTTAAAATCATAGAGAAAAAGGTAAAACAAGCATTGAATTGGGGTCAGGGAAGTAGCTCAAGGTGTAGGACACATATTTCATGTGCTAGTATTTTCAAGACCCTGAGTTTGAACCCTGGCATGACACATTATTCCCTTGAACTATGACTGAGCATCAAGCTTTCAGCTTCATTCCAACTGAGTAGAGAAAACATTTTGATATTTGACTTTTCAAGTACTTTGTTAAAGACTTTTACATTGATGTCTGTACAAAACAGAAAGAAACAAAAAACACCCACAAACATCACAACAAAATCCGTATATAGAAGATCCCATTATGGATCAATAGGATTGGGACATTGAGTTTTGTTTTAAATCTTTTGCTTTTACAGAGATAAAAATCTCCTCTCCCAAGTCCAAGATTACCTAGGAAGAGTGGACACACATTCCAGAGGACAAACTGGGCATCATCTTACTGTAGGTCCAGAATATTCTCTCCTGAGGTGGCTGGCTTTCAAATGGGAGAAAACATTCAGTGGAGAGTTAGAGTGGAAGAAGTATTGGGAAACTAATTAGAGAGGATAGTCACTGTCACTGTCACTGTTCTCCCGTTGTTCATCTATTTTCTTGAGCAGGCCCAGTAACGTCTCCATTGGAGGCTTTGTTGTTACTGTGTTTGGCATATCGAATGCATCACGGGGAGCTTGCCGTGTGGGCGAGATACTCTCGGTAGCTTGCCAGGCTCTCCGAGAGGGGCGGAGGAATCGAACTCAAGTGAGCCATGTTGGCTGCATGCAAGGCAAACACCCTACTGCTTTGCTATCGCTCCAGCCTCCAGAGAGGATAGTAGGCTGTAGCCATAGCACAGCGGTAGGGTGTTTGCCTTGTGTGCAGCCAGCCGGCCTAGCCAGGTTCGATTCCTCTGCCCCTCTCGGAGAGCCCGGCAAGCTACCAAGACATATTCAATATGCCAAAACATTGTAAGAACAAGTCTCAAAAATGGAGATGTTACTGGGTCCACTTGAGCAAATCAATGAACAACGGGAGGACAGTGACAGTGATAGTGACAGTGACAGTAGGCCTACAGATCCTAAAGGAGTTTAGCGATCCCTTGTTTGGTGTGCAACTGTTTGCATGGAGAAGCATCTCAACTACTTCATGGGATCTGTCAGCCCTTGGACTAATGTTCCTTGGAGGCTGCATTTCTTTACAGGCTTCTAATAATGAACGACACAGGCCTTGTTCGCCGTGCTGATATGGATAATGTTCCCAGCAAGTGCATGCACTTAAACTCCTTCTTCCTGTGCCTTTTTGGCCATCCACACATAAATGTTTAATTCTCCATTTTGCCATCAATCAGCTCACTGCTCTGGGAAGGGTCTGTGGATAAAAGCCGCCCAGTGCGGTCTGCCTAGACCTCCAGATGCACTCAAAGCTCCCAGAGAGCTTCTAAAGAGCTGATGTCAGGCGGGGCCCTTGATTAATGATTCTCTGGGACATTCTGACACCCTTGCAGGGATGGGAGAGATAAGAGCCTGGCCCAGGCTGCCAGAAAGCCCTGCTTTAGAGGAGGAGGGAGGCCAAGGTCAAAAACATCAGGGAAGTCCAGCGCTGCCAAGCACCAGGCTTGGCGTTTCCTCTGGGGGCGGCTTGGCGGTCTGCTCAGTCCAGGAGTGGGGTGCAGGCTTGCGTTGTCGTACTTAAAGTAGAACAAGAGACAAGACAGATGGTGTTAAAAGGGAAACTGGAGACAAGAGGACGGACCCACAGATAATTGAGGCCGGGGCGCCTGGGGAGATGGTTGTGGAAAGCAGCATTTCTTTTATCAGAGCAAAGGGCTGTTCTGTGTCACCAGCTTTTGGGTCTGCCCACTGGGGATAGGGGTAAGCCGGAGAGGGTGGGGGGCCCTTCAAATTGCAGGGCATTTTGAGAAACTGCAGCTGTAAGTTTTTAAAAGCTAGACATAATATTTTCTGTGGCGGATGTCCTCACTGAGGAATGTCCCTCTGGTCTCTCACTTCAAAAGTGAGAGCCAGAAAAACTGAGCTGTCACCTTCTGGACAAGGAGCTGCAAGGAAGTTGTCACCGAGATCTCACCTCCAGAATGAGTCGCCCCTGTCTCCCCCACGCCCACGCTGCCCTAGGCTAAGGCACTTCACTTTGAACTGGGGTGACTACCATGGAATTCTGGGTAGCAAAGCAAGTGTGTGTGTGTGTGTGTGTGTGTGTGTGTGTGTGTGTGTGTTGAGGGGAGAGAAGGGATGTTAGGAAAGCTAGCATCTGGTGAGAATTCTCTACAGACACCTAACAGGTGAGATGATCATTTGGAATTGAAAGAAATGAAGGCAGAAGATCCAAGAATGATGTCTTATTATTTTTGTCCTTATTATCTCTCCAAAATAGGAAATCACCTTGCTGGCAGTGGGGTAGGTACAGGAGGGAATCAGACAGCTTTATCTTGCCAAAATAAGGGCTCTCAAGGTCTTATTTTGAAGCAGTTGTAGATAAACCCTGCAGAATTCCTCTTCCCTTCTAAATTTGCAAAATTTCTGTTCTGTTTTGTCCTCCTACATGAATCTCATCCTCCTTTATAAAGATTGTCACCTCCTGGGATGGACAGGTCACAGGATCTGTTTTTTCTCTGTATGAACTTCTGTGCACATTTCATGAATAGGATCACCATCTCTTGTTTGTCTCTCTTGTGTTGATTTAATTCTTTAGCAGCTAAACAGCCTAGAAAGAAAAGAAAGACCTAAAAAGAGTACCTTTCTCCTCAACATCTCTGAACATGCTTGCACATATACACCTAAGTGTGCAAAAGCAAACATAGGCACAGATAAGCACATGTATCTGTGCCTTTAGACTTAGGCACTTGTATGTTGATGCATATACAAAAGACAGTGTTGAGGGGCTGGAGCGATAACACAGTGGGTAGGGTGTTAGTCTTGCATGCAGCCAATCCGGGTTTGATTCCCAGCATCCCATCTTGTCCCCAGAGCACCACTAGAAGTAATTCCTGAGTGCAGAGCCAGGAGTTTAACCCTGTGCATTGCTGGGTGTGACTTATAAAGCCAAAAAAAAAAAAAAAGACTGTGTTGAACTGGGCATCCCGATAGTGTCTGTGAACTTAGACACTTCCATCATTCTTAGACATCTACAAAAAGAAAGATCTTGAAAGCCCACCCCCCCCAGACATAAACTGCCCAAATCTTCCATCTGTTTGAGATTATACACTTGTCGAGGAGAGAAAATGTTGACTTTATACTTTATTGTCAGAGGACTGGGACGCTAAGCAATGTCTCCTCGTTCATTCATCATTCGATATTTACTGGTTCAGAGCTGCATGAGATGCTGGAGTTACAATAATCAAAAGAATTTCTTGTCTGCATGAAAGGCTCCCAGTGTATTGAAAGGCAGAAGTAAATACACGGGTAGATATATTTCAACACAATGATGATAATTTTTCATATTCCCCAAATACAAACAAAACACCTGAGCTTATGATCTTGCATATCCCACCTGGGGTATGGGAAGGTAGCAAATGATTTGAGGAAATGGCTTTGCTTGAAGAAATAGGCACTTAGAAAAAAATAAGTCGTCGCTGCCAATAACTTACCCAAATAATAAAATATCTCTTGCTCCTGATTATGAACATTCTTTCATGTTGACAGAGTCCCATCCCAGCTGAACCTCCTTCCGTGCTAGATAGATTTGTTGAAGGCAGTGAAGTTAGCTGCTCTTTGAGTGTCCCTGTTCAGAAGCTCATAAATGGTCTGAAATCCTACCATAGAGGGGGTAATGTTAGTGTATAAATGTTTCTTGTGCCTTCAAGTCCCTCTGCAAGGGACATTTACTCCAGACTCTGCAGGAGATGAGGCACAAATTGCAGCCCACCCCCATAATGGTCAAAGTTTGAGTAGCCTGGTTTGTCCTCTGTGTCATACAAAAGGGAGAGCCGCCAGTGAAGTGTCAGTTGACTTACCTTACCTGTGAGGATTTGAAGGGCAGGGTACACTTTCAATATTTGTAAGCAGTGCCTGGAATGCACACATTTGCCACCAAGGTGAGATGATGTAAAATCCACCCTCACATCTTTCAAGCAAAATAGAAATTGGTTAATTTTCTTAGCTTTATCAGCTTTGTGCTGCTGGCTGTTTTTATTTGTTTATTTGTTTTGTTTGGGGGCCACACCTGGTAGTGCTGAAAGGTTTTTATTGCTAACTCTGGGCTTGGTGGTCATTCCTGGCAGTGTCCAAGGATCAAACCTGGGTCAGCAATATGTAAGATAAGCCTCCTTCCTTCTGTACTGTTTCTGCAGTGCTGGTGACCTTTATATAGCCTCTCTGGCTTAGCTAGTCATGATGACTTTCTCTGTAACTCACTCTGATGTTTTCGAAAGTCCTGGGCTCATTTCCTTCTCAAACACTTGTGCCAGGAATCAAGAGTCACCCAATTCCCCCCATCCCAGCCACTCCTCCCCACCTATTAGAAACTGTGCAGATGGGAGGAATCCTGACTTCCCGGGACCTCTGATGAAAGCCACAAGACCACTAGTAGCCAGGAAGCACAGGTGACAGGTTTTCTCTCCCAGGGGAAGGCAGTTCTGCAGAAGCAGGATTCCTAGACAAAAACTACAAAGCCAAAGATCAGACTCAGGATGACCTCAAGATCCTTGGCTTCCAGGCAATCTAGGTAGATATTTGCTACTCCTTCTAAGAGAAAAAAGTCTGAGAACTTTTGGCTCTGTGTGTCATTGTGAATGAAGCGAGATTCTGGTGGCAACAGAGCAATTTCTTGAAATTGATTCAAGTAGTACCATGATATGGTGGAAGAAACTCAAATACTCTCAGCTTCCCTCATAACCAAGGGCCCACAAATAAAGCAGAAAAAAAGAAGATATGAAATAACTGTCATGTTGGTGAACAAGAATAATACTGAATGAATGAGTTAATGAAAGAGTCAGGTTAGCCAGCACCAGCAAGACAGAGATAGCTTTGCTTCCATCCTCTATATGAGCCAAAAGCTCTATCACTTGGCTGTTCAGTGACATGTTTGTTAAGAATTAGTGTGCATCATGCCTGTTTCCATCTCGGGATTTGTGTTATAAAAAATCGCTGGATAAATATACCAAAGAGGGCAATAAAGCTCTCTTTGTTACTTTCCTATTTTACTTCCAGAACACTTCTTTAGGTCAGAAAAACTGTGTGGGATTTCCCACACTAAACAATTCTCCAAGATGGTAGGTTGGGCATCCTACAATTTTACTCAGTTCTGACACTACCTAAGGATAGTCTCATATCCCACAGGTGAAGGTCACAGGTCTACAAGACTTTACCCATTGCACAGACCAATTACATGTGCTGGTTCTTGCTTGTACTTTTTTACTCACAGAATCACAGAATCACAGAAATCCTGTTAGTCGTCGATTGGTTCGAGCAGGCCCCAGTAACGTCTCCTTCAT
>JAOXYA010000015.1:28172925-28190236 GCA_028565675.1 Sorex palustris
AAAGAGCCTTGAATATAATCTCAGGGCTAGGATGAAGGAGACGTTACTGGGGCCTGCTCGAACCAATCGACGACTAATAGGATGATTTGTGATTTGTGATTGTGAATATCCCATCTGATCCTCATTTTGATATTAACACATAACACTGAAGAAAAAGTGGGATGAAATTTTCTCTCAGGCCTATCAGTTCAAAGCACTGTACTGATAATGCTTATTGTTATTCATTCCTTCATTCAACAATTATTTACTAAGCTCTGATAAATATCAGTCATTGTTAGAGATACTGAGTGTACAAAAGGAAATGATGCAAAGCATCTTTCTTTGCTGAATGTTATCATTTTCTAGAGCATGATGATGCAGTGATCAAAAATGTAGACATCATAGGTCCAGAGACCCATGATGTACAGGGGTTATGGAATTTTCCTTGCATTTGGATGGCCCTGGTTTGATCTCTGACATCATATATGTTCTGAAAAGGACACTATGAGGTATGCACCCCCCTCCTCTCTGACCTCCCCAATGCAGACATTGATTTTCTTGTCATGGTCTAGAAAAAGGAATTATTCTCTATAATATGGGTTTTCTGAATATGGGAGCTTAAGAAGGAAGTTATTCCTGTATCTGCTTAGGGAAAAAAATAAACACCTGTCATGTAGAAATACTGAGATTTCCAAAACAGAAGATCCATATACCTTTCCCAGAACACCTTCATGATCTATTGACTCTGGAAACCAAAGAATTTCTCTTCTAGAATATTCATTCTCTCATTCCTATATGGACTAATTGGATACCATTAATGTCCAAACTCTCAGGGTTCTTTAGTTCTATAACACCCTTCTGCCCTGTCTAATTGAAGCTTTTTAATAAGAGCTATATACATAATATGGATTTAAAAAGCTTGAATTTGGGGGTGGGATACTAGAGAATGTGTAAAGTACTTGCCTTAAATTGAACTAACTAGGATTCCATCCTGGCATCATATATGATCCCCCAAACTTCTCTAGGAATAATCCCTGAGCACTGCTGGGTGTGCCCCACAGTGAAAACAAACAATAATAATGAAAAAAAATAGAATAAAACAAGGTTAAAATTTGGTGCTAAAAGAGAGAGGACAAATCCATGCTTAGTATGTGGGAAGCCCAATTTTAATCCCTGGTTTCACATGGTCCCTTGAGCACTGCCTGGTATGGCCCCCAAAAAACAAATAGTAAAAATGTTTTTAAAGACTTTTGTTTTTATGGGTCATCTGGTGTTATGGGGTTATGGGTCACAATTTTCTAGTGACCAAACTAAGAGACTTACATAACCCCCGTTACTCATACCCCTAGCCCAAGCTCAAATGACCTATTTTAATCATTTAAATTGTTTTTCCAGGTCTATGAAGCCAATAAGTATTTTATTAAACTCTAGTACATAAGTTTTTTGAACACTTTAAGCTTGAGGATTTGTTTCCACAGCAGAGAGAAAATAAGGCCACAAAAATGAAGTTTTCAGGGTCTCTGCTTGCAACTATTAGTTGATAGCTCCTCAATGATCTGTTCAGTATAATTTGATTTGAGCACATGTGGGTTGTGGGGTGAATTTGCAGGAAGTAGTCTGCAGGGCTGACAAGTCTAAATCTAAATTATGCTAATGGTTTGATCAAAGAACGAGGGCAAAAGGGTGAAAAGAAGACATTCAAGCCAAGTCTCACCCATGCATTGAGAGCAGAGTGCTCTACCACTGATGGGAAGGAAAACTTTATTTCTTTCCCCTATATCTGTCTCTATATATCTGTCCATGGTACTCTGCACTTATTTTGTGCTAAGAGTCCAAAGTGAAAGAGGTAAAACAGGTGTAGGCCCCCAGAGAACTGGTCTGATCTGCTAGATAATCCTCAGGAAACTCATGCCTCTTTACTGTAAATTCATAAGATTAAGTAACTTGAAATTTCTATTTCCAAGAACTACTATCTCTTTCATATCCCACTGTTTAAAAAAAAAAGAAGAAAATTACCTTATCATAAAATAATTTTCAATTCCTCAAATGCTAAATGAAGTAAAAATTGTGGTGAAACCCATTAGACTTTTTATTTGAAAAAGAATCATTCTAATGAAATTATGTCTTTAAATCTAAATATTTTCATAGAATTATGTCTGAAAAAGAGGCGCACCATTGTTGAACAAATGAGCGAAATAGATCAAATATGAAATTCCCTACACTAGAAATGTCAAGTGTGCGTTGTTCTTTGGCAAGCTTTTGTAGATTTTAAACATGATTTAATATGTAATTTCTATAAAATTAAATTTAATTCATCATCATGTAAATTTGGACTCTGATAAGACATTTAAGAGAGATTTTAGGGCTGATAGATAGTACGGGGAGGTAAGGTGCTTGCCTTACACATGGTGGATTCTTGTTTGATCCCCTGCACTGCATCTAGTCTCCTGAGCACTGCCAGGAGTGATCCCTGAGCACAGAACTAGGAGTAATTCTTGAGCATTTCTTGGCACGACCTCCAAATATACCCCTCCCCAAAGCAATATTATTTGTTGCTTTGAAACATTCTGCTACATATTATAGTCATACAAAAGTGATTGATTTTAAAAGAATAGTTAATAAGACTACTGATCAGTTTCCAACATAAACTATGGTTTGCTAAAATACGTTTCACTGTTAGCTCAGGAGATGACAAAGAATTGATTTTGCAGATGAATGGAGGGGTGTAAGTGGTATATTCTTCCCTCACATTGCTCTGAATTTGGGCTTAGAAAACATGTTACTAACAAAATAATTACTACCTTGTGTTCAGTGTGTGTCCCACACTGTCTAGGAACTGTCTGCTGCTCTAGAAATTTGAGCTCATTCATTTCTTACCATTGCTGGCAACACAGCGTTTATTTCTATTTCATATTTGTCTTTTTGAAATTGAACTTCAGAGAGGTTAAGATACCAGTCCAAGACATACAGCTTGTAAGTATTGGAGTCAGGTTTAAGCAAGGGTGTACTGAATGCCATACCCATAAAGGGTAGATTGCTTTTACTCTTGAGTAGGCAATGAAAGTTAAACAAGCGATGAGCCTCGGACTAGCATTGGACCTGTGAATTCCTAAAAGATAATCGGGGAATTGAAATCAGTTGAATAAGGAGACAAAGAACTATAAAATGTGTTAAAATGTACCAGAATATCCATAATCAGACTCCAACGAGGATGGTAGACTCTGATCTTAAAAAAATGATGAGATGAGCTAGTCTGCAAGAAATCAAATTCAATTATTATTCCTAGGTCATTAAGACCTGACAGAAGCTCCAGACATTAAGTTTTCTTCATTCTTTTTTTTTCACACTATTATTCTCAGGAAGAGGGTGGAAGGATGGAATATCAAACCTTTCTGTAACACTTAAGAGACACAACTAGAAAGTGCCCTTTTTTTAGTTTGTATTGTTTAAGCATTTCCAATCCCAGCAGAAATGACTTTAACCCCATCCTGTGGATCTTTCTGGAAGGCAGCTTAGGCAAGCAGAGGTCTCCCTGGAGCCAGAGGTCAAGCTCATTGGAGAGTAGAACTGTAGCACTGTCCTCCCATTGTTCATCAATTTGCTCGAGCGGGCACCAGTTATGTCTCCACTGTGAAACTTGTTACTGTTTATGGCATATCGAATATGCTACAGGGAGTTTGCCAGGCTCTGCCATGCGGGTGGGATACTCTTGGTAGCTTGCCAGGCTCTCTGAGAGGGACAGAGGAATTGAACCTGGGTTGGTCGTGGGCAAGGCAAATGCCCTACCCTCTGTGCTATTGCTCCAGCCCATTGAAGCTGGGCTTGGCATTGGAGAGAACTTGCCTGAAATGCTCCACTGAGTCCAAGAAGGTGAGAAATCCCTCTCCCCTCCCTCTGCTTCTTGACAACTAGGGTTCTGCCAAATCATTGCTTATGAGCAAGATTCACTGTTATCTCTATGTTAAAAGTGTAAGACCTTTGGTCAAGGAAGGGTTTATTCCCCTACAGTCTAGATAAATCCCTTCCTGAGGATGCTTTCAAGAGAGACAGAGGCTCTGTGATTTGCGTCAGAACAATACTGGGCTTGTAGACTATTGTCTCAGAGGGAATGAGAGCACTAGTGGGAATGAGGCTCCTTAGAATGGCACTTCACATGATGTGCGTTCAGAACTGCATCACTAACCAAATGAAAAAATGAGCAAATTAACTAACACCCCCTTCTTATTTGTCAAAGCATTTGACATACAAGGATAAGCTTTGTGCTTACTAATTCTTTATTCATAAAATTAAGTTCACCGTTACTCCTCAACACCAAACAGGCTGATCTCACCAGTAACATGCTCCTATAAGTTTGGGAGAGAGCAGAGAAACCCAATTAGACTCACCATCACTCCTGAGACTCAGCTACCAGCTGACAACTCCCAATCTACATGTCTGGCCCTGTTCATGACAGCAAGTGAGTGAGAGGCAAATCCCTGTTTCTTATTACCAACTTGACACTTTGATCTAGCTGCCACACAAGCACCTCCAGTATACTAATCCATGCCAAATCCAATTCAACCCCTTTGCGCTCCTTTTGAATGTACAATCTCAATGACCAAAAACACAATCCATTCCAATTTCGAGGTAAAGGAGCTTAAAATCAAACTGGCCACCTAATGAGCCATCAAGAGCTGATAACGCTTCCTAATCTGTAGGCAATCATTCTTTCAAGAAGCTGCAATTGTACACCTGGATGTTTCAAACACTATGTGCAGAAGGGGGCATGTTGAGGTTTGCCTCAGAAAGATCTGTGCCCTACTGGAGTGTACTTTCTGGTGGAAACTTCAGATCCACGAGCATAGAAAAATTCAACAGACAAAATAACTTGAAAAGGTATAATTGATACAGTGGAAATCAACAAAGAGTGACCTGATTTAGAGAGAAAATGCGGTGGGGGAGCACTTTGGTTTCTTTGAGGAGTTGATAGGTGACCGGTAGGTTTGGAATGTAGCTCACTGAAAAAGAAAATGGGGTGAGATAAAATTGGACATTTTCATGAACATGGTCATGCCGACAATAAAGCAGGGCATTTTAGTTTATTATACTCAACCTCGAGAATTCAGGGAGGAAATTATGCATTAATAGAAACTATTAACACCCGAGTGTTAATAGTTCTAAAGTTTTCTTTGCGGAGAAGACATTGGGAGGGAGAGACCAGCTAAAAGCTTTCCATCTGTTTTAAGGGTCCAAGACACTACAATCCAGATCAGGCTGAAGGCCTTGCACAATTAGGTTCCTCTCCTGGTTTCCATGCCCACTCAGTGGATCTCATTTTAGCTGAAAGACATCCTCTTGGTATGGTGTTCTCGGTTATATGTTCCAAATCTGTCTTGCACTTGGACTATAATTTGTCCATACTTCTGATTAGAGATCCCAATTCCTCCACTCAGTATCTACCAAGGCTCCCCCCAAAAGTGAAGGATGGGACAACAAAGACCCAAGAACAATTTCATATATTCTTGAGAAGTTTCCAAGAATGCAGAATAACATTCTTTGAACACCAGGAATGTATATTTTTAATGTTTTTCAAGCAAGGTAGAGAATCTGCTCTTTTATCTTCTATAGTATGTATCCCTGGGAATATCCACCAATAATGTATAATTTTTCTGAACACAATATATGTCCCAAACAATTTCAGTTATCTACTTCCTGACCCATAGTCAACATCTCATCAATCCTATTTTATCTTTTATTTGTATTGTCCCTTCAACTTCAAAGGACAGAAAATATTCTGCAGCATTGTGTGGGGAAGTGGGTGTGCAGAGGTCACCAGTGATACCAAGACAGAAGATTGGTACTTTGGAACAAGTTTGGAGAGATTGAAAGATGTCAAGAAGGTATTGTAATTTATTCTGTATCCATAAGTAGTTAACTTGAACAGGGTAGCAAACATTGTGATGAATGAATGAATGAACCACCAATGTGTAAACAATACCCAGCACTCAAGGACAAGAGCAGAGAAGTGAATGTTCCTTCTTTTAACTGAATTGATGTCAGAAAGCTGTGATTACTTTATATCAAAATAAGAAAGGACCACTTAAACTAAGATTGCTTTTAAGGCAATATGTTCCAAATAAAAAAGGACTCCACTAGTGGGGAAAGACATTTTATTTCCAGGCTTCTAAGAGGTTCTACAAACAATAGAGGCTTAAAGTTAAAAAAGAGAGAGAGAGAGAGAGAGAAGATAAAAAGGAAGAAAAAAAACAAGTATTTTTAACTATTGAAAAGTAGACATTTTTTTAAAAAAAAACTTTTAACATAAAAACGTGAAATGTTGTCAAATTTAATCCAAATACATTCCTAGAAAAAAGGATCATCCAAGCTGATGGGGTTACTTACAGCTGTATGCTTGTTTAAGTGCTAATCATATTCCTTTTGAGTTACTTCTTCATTTCAAATTCAATTGGAGATCTGTGCAAATCTAGCAAAATATTCTTTGGATTACAAAAACTATATAAAAATGAACCAAACCTGCAATTATGGAAGTATTGAGCATGTACAATCCTTCACTGAAATGAAAGATTCCAAAGTGACATTGTCCACAGAATTTATTCCATTGAAGTGTTCAGACAATTTGATTTTAAATGCAAAGTGAAATGGAAGTGAGCACTTCATAAAAACATTTCTCTTTGTATGCATTTTGACTGAGTCATAAAAATAGTCTGGAGCAGAATATCCAGAAATGTTTTAAACAAAGTTCACAATCAAGTAAAAATAAAAGACAACTGAACAATTCTCTGCAAGCCAGGAGGAAGCATGTGCCCTGTGCTGAGGGGAAAGAGGGCGACGGACACTTGCAGCATGATTTTGTGTGGTCTTTCCCCGAGTATTGCTACATTTTGACCTTTGGTCCAACAGAGCAGGTGAAATCACCTTCCCGGATGTCCCAGTCCCTGGGCAGCTAATCGGGACTGCAAAGACATAGGAGGCTTACTCACGGATCAAAGCACTTTGACCCTCCAAATCCACCACGGTCCCTGCCTTAGTTCTAAGCTTATGGCCCAAGGCATCTTTCAAAACACGGATTTGGAAATGAATTCACTTTTCCTTAAAAAGTCATATTATTTTAAGAGGAGTTAAAAGTACAGTAGGAAATAAAAGAACCCAACCAAGTAGTCAGAGTCATGATAGTCTGGCAAGATCAGGGGGTAGGGAAAATAGAACAGGGGAGCTCTGATAGCCACATGTGGCTAATTTATAGGTTTGACAGTTTGCTCCCCCCAAATGCTCGGTTGGAGGCATAATATCGACATCTTGAACCTTTGAGTTCTGACAGTTTCAGTCTCATAGATCTGTTTCATAACCACCAAATTGTTGGTATACAAGATAAATGAGTATTATATAACAAATATTGCCAAATCATCGACTGACCTAGATCTTTTGCAGCCTTCATTTTCAGATGTATGTGAAGAGAAGTCAAGAAGCTAACACCGAGAATATACAAAAAAGGTTTAACAGGATGTTACAGAATCTTGTCTGCAAAAAAAAATTTGTAGAATATATTTGATTTTAAATAAACAATAATAAAAGCAGCAGACACAACAGATCATAAATAGTGTTATTAAAAGATAACAATTATCTTAAATTAGAAATATAAATGGGTCATTAGAAATACGTAATTCTTTTCAATGTTAAGAATCAAACCCAGAATTAAAAAAGAATCTTTTTTTATTTCAAAGATTGCTTCATATATTGAAGCTCATATTAAAGCAACAGTACAATGTTCATAAAATATAAGTGTGATGCCGTAACATTTCTTACATGTCAGAATACTGATATTTGTATGTATACTAAAATAAGAACTTTAAAATTGTACAAATAGATACATTAAAAATGACATAGAAATAGGGCGCCTCTCACTGAAACAAGACAGTTATATCTGGCACGTATTAGTTTAAGATGAAAGTAGAAGCAAAAAGATTTACAAGAATCAGCAGTAACAAGATTGATGCTCAAGAGACATAATTGTACATTGTATTGTACATACATTGTATGGGTTTAAGCTGGCTGAATAGTATATATTTCAAGTTTAAAAATGCACTACATATAGAGTGTCCATAGTTTAAGGCGAAATTACAGCTCAGAACTGTTGTCCTTTCTAATTTTGTGGAAGCTTCTTTGACAAATAAAAAAAAAAAGAAGAAATAAAAAAAGACTTAGATGTTCATAACACATAAACAATTTCCCTTCATTGTAAGTTCACCGTGAGCCTTCTCCTTCACTGAAATATCTTGTATGCCGAGTGGTTTTTTTCTCTACCGAAGTTGATAAACAACTTCAGTATTTGCCTTTTTTGTGTGTGAGAAAAGGTACTTCACAGTATTTACCACTTTGATGTCCTTGCAGTTTTATTAAATGTATCCTCTCTGTAAAACTTAGCTTACTTTAAACGAGCCTCTCCTTGATTTAAAAAAATACCTGTTTACCTATCTTCTAGATTCTTCAGCACGCCAGAACACAGTTCTTAAGGCCAAATTTGTATCGTTATTGTTAAGAGTCGTCATCAAAAGTGTCTTTGGAACCGTACAAGTCTGCAAGTTTCTTAAAACGAGGCCCCCAGTTCTGTAGGTAGTCATAGTCCAAGTCTGAATCCGTGGTGGCCGACTCTAAGGAGCTCAGGGACCCGGCCACAGAGCCCCGGCCTTCGTAACCATAGATTTGGATGGAATCGTAAGGGGGCGCTGTGGGGTCATTATCCGCCTCCTGTATTCTCGTGTTGATGAAGTCGTCCACATCCACACTGTTGGGTGCTGGCCGCAGCCCAGGTCTGGGCATGTACTGGTACTCGGGTTTGATGTCTTTGCGAGGAATAAATCCATTGATGCCGTCAGGGTTCTGCAGGGTGGCGATGTCAAAGGCTTCCGTGTCTTCCTCCCCACCCCCTTCATCGTCGTAGGTGATGATGTTCTCACGCACATCTTCCTCCTCAAAGACGATCAGCGGTTCTTTCTTTTGCCTTCTGAGGGTCACGAACAATACCACGATGACTATGGGGGAAGAAAAGTAAAGTGAGCAGAGCGGAAGCTCAGCATTCCTCAGAATTATTTTCCCAGGGGAACTCTACTTACGGTAGAATGCCCAGGATTGGTACTTGATCCTGCTTGTCTTTTCCTGTCCCTGCTTCTTGGGATAGCCATACAGTCAGATTCCCTTTACCATCTGGAAAACCCTTTATTTTTTGTAACTAGATAGCTCTGACCTTCCTGTCCATGTCAAGCATTCTGGACTGTGACCCAACCCCCACTCTGAAGCTGGATTGTATGCCTCGACATGTGTCCCTATAGCTGGGAAATTTATAAGCCTTTTCCTTGAATGACTGTGAACTTAGATATCACCTTAAAGGAGTCTTTTATTTAGTCCCATGGAGAGAACCTCTATGACCTAGTACAAAACCCAGAAATGCTTGAACTGAACTCGCTGACCCTTCTTCCCAACGCAGCTGCATCCCTCTAGTTCATTCCATGGAGAATCTGGGGTCATGGAAAATGCAGAAATTCGGGGTAAGACCTATTTGGATCGAAATCCCGATTTCACTCACTGGTACTGAGAGGCTAGGACAATTGTTCTCATGTTTCTAGTGAAAGGGCCAGCAATGATTTGCAGCCCACGTCCCTTTTGTTACAGAGGGAGCCACAAATGGGGAGAAATGCTCCAAATTGCCAGTAATGGTGAGGGGCTGACTCTGCAGGCAAAAAAAAAAAAACTGAAAGCACAGCCTCTGGCTCACGTGCCCAGATATTACATGAAATGATTAGAAAATGGCACAAAACCCAGCTTCGGCCAGGCCAGCATGGGTCCACTTCCTTTGAGTCCTTCACAAACTGTCTCTGAAGTTTCTGTCTCTACCTCATCATTCTCTTGTAAGGGAAATTACTGCTCAGATACCTAAATTCCTCTTCAAAAATCTTCTCTGGTGCTCTGCCAGATAATATCTGCTATGTAGCCCTGATATGCCTGGAAATTGGCTCACCTTTTACAAATATATAAATTGGGGGCTTGGAGCCGATCCCAATGTGTTTGGCCTGGTAGTCCGAGCCTGGCAGCCAGTGCTCCTGCTGTAGTGCCAAGCTGGTGTGGGCACAAGGCACCAGGACTCTACCCAGCAGTGCTGGATGAAAGGGTACAATGTGCTACCAGGAATGGAACTTGTGGCCTCGACATGGTCAGTGTGTGTCCACTATTAGGGCAATCTCCTTAGATCCCTATTTGTTATCTTAACCTTGTCCGGATCTTGCTTACCTGCTAGTTGAATTGCTTCTCGAACCTCTTAGGCTGTGGGATCATCTAACTGAACGTGGGGGTCATGCCAAAACAAGCTTCCTTGCTGAACGTGAAGGTTCACTCAACATTTGGCAATGGTAAAAGATTTTTGTACATGCAACCGTCAAGAATGTAAAAGGAGGGGCTGGAGTGATAGCACAGTGGGTAGGGTGTTTGCTTTGCACGCCAGCGATCCTGGTTCGATTCCCAGCATCCCATATGGTCCCCTGAGCATCACTAGGAGTAATTCCTGTGTGTAGTCAGGAGTAATTCCTGAGTGCAGAGCCAAGAGTAAACCCTGTGCATCGCCGGTGTGACCCAAAAAGACACACACAAAAAAAAAGAACGTAAAAAAAAAACCGTAAAAAAAAAAAGAACGTAAAAAAAAAAACCCGTAAAATTCATGGTGAATTCTGGGTGTGCAATTAGGGCAATCTCCTTAGATCCCTATTGGCTATGCTGGGGTGTGCACCTCTCGTTGAAAAGGGGTGACCATTCAAGAAACCCTGGGCTATTACACAGAGGCAGGCTCTGCCGGCTCTTCATCTGGGATTGTATCCACAACCCAGAGAACCTCCTGGCAGCCAGCCCATCTCCACTGCGTTCCAGAAGGGCAGCGAGGGGCCAGGCCTGTGCAGCAGGGTAGCGGCAGGGGAAGGAACCCTTACCCAGGAGAATGACGATGCAGGCGAGGATGGCGATCAGCGCTCCCGTGCTCAGGCCGGCGTTCAGGATGTAGGCCTCTGCGTTGCAGGACAGCAGCACCCCGTTCACGTCGCACCCACAGACCTTAATGGTGAGGGTGTTGGTGCTGCTCATGGGTGGGATTCCCCCGTCACTGATGACGATGGGCAGCAGGTACAAGTCCTGCTTCTGCCGGCTGAATCCTCCTCGCCGGGCGTACACCCCCGCAGTGTTATCTGCAGGAAGAAGCGAGAGAGGCATCATGTCAACTTGCCAATCACAGCCTTTCCATTGGCTCCTTTCCAGATACTCTGAAGATCGATTGCTGAGGGGAGCACCTCCCAAATCTTTCCCCCTTGTACTTTATTCAATTTTCCTTTTGGGAGGAGCCGGGCTCCCAAAAGTTGCTTAAGAAAACTCCCCACAGACCTCAGCCAAAGCCAAGGGTTGAATGCAAGGCCCGAGAAGGTGCTGCTGGGTCCAGCAGCACCAGTAAATCAGGAATTACCCGATCAACCTCAGGGTTGCTTGTGGGGGGCTCTCCAAGGCCACATCCAGTGGTGTATAAGGGGTGTATCCCATGATATACAGGGCCTTGTATAATGCCAGAGATCAAACCCAAGTTCAAGCCAAGCACCTTAACTCTATGTTCTCTTCAGCCCTCCCAGCTGTATTTGGATGTAGCTAGCTATAGAAACTGAACTTATTTGGAAACCGAGAGTTACAGAATCAGCCCTTGCATTTGGGAAGTATTTGACTACCCTGAGATTACTTGGTGGACACGAAGAGTCTTCCTTTAGCAAGTTCTACCTCCTCTTCTCTGTTTGGGTATTGCTACTGCCTTTTATCGACTACCACCAGAATGTTTGGGCTTTCACCACTGACCCTATGTTGGCACAGACAATCATGAGAAAGGTAAGAGAGAAAATGAGCCAAAGCCTTTTCCTTTTTGTACTCCCGTGACTTCCTGATATGTCTTGGGCCACTTTGGGAGTTCTGCTTGCTCTCAAATTTCTAATCCACCCTCCCAACTTTTCATTATGTACAGTGTCCCAAGCATCAGTCTTCTGGGAAAAGAATGTCTGGAAAGAGGATATATTTTATAAATTCAACAGTAAAGTTTACACTTTAATTTTGTTGAATGCAGGCATCACCAGTCACTTAGTTACTGATAATCCGCCTCCTGCTGAAAGGTCCCAAGTGCTCCTTGCTGTCCACGACATACAGCTCACTTCTGCGTGGGGACACATTCCTCCTCCAGCTTTGCTTTTGGTCTGTTGGGTCAGTTGGGTCAACTAGGAGCACCTCAGACTTATCTCACTGCACACTTAAATCTGTTTGCCTTTTTCCCAGTGCACAACTGTCTACCTCCCCATTGCTTCAACATTACAGGCGAATCTCCAGTCCTCAACACAATTCCAACTCATCTTCTGACACCTTTGTTCCACCATCTGCTCAGTGGCCATAGTTCTGCTATTTCCTTAGATCTCAGTCTCCTGCAATTCGGTTCTTATCTGTTGACACACCAATCTCTCCCAGATCCCAAACTAGGGGGCAGAAAGAGCATGCATCTGATTCATCTCAATTTCTCCAACACTGGACACACAGTGGACAAACAATAAAATATTCACTGAGCTAATGGTATAACTGCAGTCTAGAAAAGGCTTCACTAGAATTCTAGAGGGCAGCCTTCATATATATTTCTCATGTCACCTAAGTGTCGCCACCACATGCTTCCTTATCCTTTGTTTATCAAAAAGAGTCAGAAATGAATCTTGCCCCCTCTCATCCCCCAAGAATGTATGCTCTGAGGGAAAAATATTAGAGTTGTAAAATGGTAGAAAACTTTCTGTAGAATCATGCATCCATATGCACACGCTGATCTCTCAGTATCTCCTGCCTCTGTCCATAAGAGAAAACCAACCATTTACAATGAGATGTTAGAGAAATGTTATAACTTGATGATGGTCCAATAGGCAATGGGCATTTGCAAGATCAAGAATTGGACTTAATAATTCAGGATATGAATTTATTGACAGTATCATGGTTTGGCAATAAACCATTTTAAACCAAGAAAATAAAAACCTAGGAGAAAAAATACTCAATGGATGTATTATTTGAGGTTTAAAATGTAATGGAGTCTAAATATGGTACATATATCTAAACACACATATATGTATATGTATATATGCACACACATATAATGTACATATAAGGTATCTACAGATATATGGCAGATCCAGTGTCATTAGGAATGAGCAGATAATAGAGTAGTGCGGAAGTTAAGGTGTGTGTACATGTTGGATTTGGTAAACTTTGGAATTACACATCCTTTGCCCTTCCCTGCCAATGTCTCAGTCAAAACAAGACAGAAAAGCTAGCACTCATTTCTGCATTTTCTGATCGTGTGATTAGCAAAGTTGTCTCTTCTCAGTGGAGAAACTTTTGGTGGCCTCGGAGAAATAAAAAAAAATTTACAAAGAATCAAATTAAATATTAAATGAAGATTTAGTTTCTGACTCTCCTTTCCTGTTCTATGTGGTAGAGCAGTCCTCTGCTTAACAATTACACATCTATAATACATTATGTCAAAATAGTATTTTTTCCTCATAAATTTTTTGTTCTAAGACTTTTAAAAATTAAATGTTATACTACCTACCCATTTTAATGATCTGAAATATCATGAATGCTATCAGAAATAAATACCAACATTAAATTTAAAAAGAAATGAAAATTGTGGTTAAATAGCTCTCTGACTCACTGAAAGATCAGTTACTAAATTTGTCTTCCAGGTTCTGCTCTGCCTTGGTTGAGGTGGTTGGTGGTGTTGTGAGAAGAACTTGGGTTTTTGTTCTTTTAAACCCAGGAAAATGGCAATTTAAGATTTAGTCTTCATTAAGCTTATTTGTGTACTACTGAACTTCCAGATCACAGTGAGCTGGCTTTTATATGAAGTTAACTGAACATCAAACACTAAGATTCCAGCATATAAATTCAAGATGTTTCTTATTCTGAACTATATAAGCCTCTCAGTCATACTGAAGAGCTTTTGTATAAATACATCCAGGAACCAGCAGATTAAACTATGCCCAAGGTATAGGTTGATAGAATCTGGAGAACTTTTAAATATCTCTTCCAGAAATCAAGTTTGTTTCAACTACAGGCTATAAGAACACTTACAAATGTAAGAGAGAAATAGGTGAAAGGTCTTTTCTTGGGCAACCCCAATTAACTACCACATTTAGAATCAGCATCATTTTCCAAAGTGAACAATACTATGCCACCCCTCCCCCCCAGGGTGCTAGAAAAAATCTCTATGAGTTTCGAATGTTTCTCGTACAATTGGAAGGCACTTTCATTTTTTTAAGGCAGATTTTCAAAAGACACTGAGTGATATTTTTTAAGATAGTAGTAATCCAAATAAGTTGAAGAACTCAGATCTGGAGATTCTCTTGTTCATCTTTTGAAATGAGGACACTGCAGGGGGTACCAAGCCTGCCTCATGGAGTTGTTGTTGGAATGAAATAGCATCCATCATAAAAGCCAAAGGTTATCGTCTGAGATTTGCTTCCAGGAAACTCAAGAAATCCTTCAATTAGAAAATATGAAACCCAGGACTAAGATCTTCCAGGGTTTGGGAAGATCTTATACCTATAAGAGAAAATGGTAGGGATAAAATATGTCTAACTGAATAACGTAGGTGGTCAGTGTTGCTCTAGTGAATAAAATATTTCCTCTCACGTCCAAGTGGCCTCAACACTCATGTCAGGGTGAACTATCTTTACAGGACAGGCATTTCAGAACACTCAGGAATGCAAGCTTTTATGGTCTTCCTTGTAATATACTTTGATCTCATTGAACACCAAAAGAGAGAGCTTTTATAGACCAGGTCTTCAAAACCCCCAAATTTCAAGAAACAAATGGAAAAAGAAACTAACAATAATAGAAACTTCAGACTAGTCATTACTTTCACATCCTCAGATTTTCCTTCTTTCTAAACTACTGGAGCTGAGAAGAGCAGTGGATAGGGCACTTGCCTTGCATGTGGCAGACCCAGGCTTGATCCCAGGCATCCCATATGGTCCCTTACGCCCAACACAATCATTTTAACTAGCCAGTCATTTCCTGTCCTTGAGAGGTTTCTCGCATACATATTCCTGAGATTTATTGGTGAAATAAAAAAACATAGAGTTTGACAGAGAACATACATTCAGGGACATGGCAAACTGGCTCTTTAAAATGAGGCAGAAAAACAAAAGTGTTCTATTCATTTTGAAACTTCCATCAGGAGAGTTCTCAGATCCTTTTCTTTCATAAAGATTCCAGTAAACAAACCTCTCAGAATTCAGAGTCCAACAGACCTTACTTCTCATCTTGAATTTTCTCTGTACTAATTGCCTGTCTTTTCATATTAAGTGGATCTGATGAGTTCCAATAGTCTCATCTATGAAACTAGTAATATTTAGAACAAAATTTGATTCTATCTGGAAAGGTATTTAGCACAATGCCAGACTTTAGGAGTTGCTCAGTAAATATTAATTCTTTTCTGGAAGCTGTCCTCTTTGAGTTGTAGACTAATGAGGAAGAGAAATTTATTGGCAAAGAGAGGAAAGTGAATTTTTGGAAATGTCATTGCAGCTTTAAATGCAGTTAGTTGCCTGAGCAGAAGAATTGAGCATCCTGAAGTAAGAAAACAGTTCACGCATCTCAGACCTGAGCAGCCTATTCCCATGGTAAGAAAATGTGTTCTTTTCCCTTTCTTTCCCAAGCACCTAGGTTTTTCATCCTGACACATTCACACCCCCTACTTTGGCAAAAACTTGCAAATGGGACCATTAATTACCAGTACATGTCATGCATAGTGCGCAATTTCTATTAATGGAAAAATAAATTCAGGTTTCAACGTTTTATGTCTATAACCTGGACTCCTAATGATATGCCTTTTTTACCTGCACCTTGTCATTATGCTAACAAAAAATAGAGGCTGCTGATAATGATGGTCTCCATGGTACCAGTTTGCAGATGCAAATATGAAGGTTAGGATGATGATGTCACCCATCAGTGGGCTATAGATGACTGATATTGAGATAGAAAAGTATGATGAAAAATATAGTCCCGATGACAGACTGTCTCTGCTGCTAACCCTATCTTAGGCAAAAAAAAAAAAAAAAAAAAAACCCTCAGAGGACAGAGCAGTAGGTTGTGATGGGTACAGTCCCTCCAAGTAAATGCATGGAAAAGAAGGAAACACTAGTCAAGGCATCAGGCAGAAGCTCACACCATGTGAGAAGAGGAAATAAGTCATCACACTGGTTTTCTCAGATCTCTGAAGACGCTTTTCCTTATCCTCATTCTTTTTCTCATTCTTCTCTGCTCTGAAGTGAGACTCTCCATTGCTGGGTGGGATCAGAGACTCTTAAGCCTGTAAAGAAAGACCCTGGGTGCATGCATCAGGCTCTGTGCTCTGGTACTGTTAAAGGGATGAAGAATCTCAGCAGAGTCTGGCTATTATTTCATTTGTTTGAGACCTAAATTTATCCACTCTACCCTTTCTGCTCAAATCTTGGAGACTTAATAGATCTATTTAAAGTATAAATTACCCCCTCACATTTGAAGACTATTCATTAAACATTCACTTGCAGGATAATCATTATTAGATTTCTTTCCTCTGGGACCTCCCCACTTACCCTAGGACTGTGGAGTTTCATGAAAGATAATGAGAAAGTATACAGACAAGAAGTACAAGTGTGAAATAGACATATATGTATACACACATATATAAGTATATATGTACATATATTTTTTTGTTCTAGACCACTTTCAACATTTGCTAAAGTATTTCATGCTGGAGCATTTCATAGGCACTCGGAAGACAGCTGTCTCCCAACCTTCCAACCTCAGGATTCTGTGTAGGGATGTGCTAATCTGTAACTGATGCATTCCTGGGAAGCTAACTGGAGATGCTGGCACTTTTCACCCTTTCATTCTCATTTATTATATCCTATTTTGGGCTGGAGTGATAGCACAGTGGGCTGGAGCAATGGCACAGTGGTAGGGTGTTTGCCTTGCATACAGTCGGCCAGGCCAAGCCGGGTTCAATTCCTCCACCCGTCTCAGAGAGCCCGGAGGACAGTGACAGTGATATGTACATATATTATGCTTTCCAAAATTTTAGTAGAATTTTAGGCTTTAACACTTTCAGATTTATACATGCTAGACAATCACAAGAGGTCACTGAAATGTTTAATGTTTAATAACTTATAAGTCATTAATCACAAATCACAAAAATCACAAAAATCCTGTTAGTCGTCGATTGGTTCGAGCAGGCCCCAGTAACGTCTCCTTC
>JAOXYA010000015.1:28196714-28208996 GCA_028565675.1 Sorex palustris
CGATTTGCTCGAGCGGGCCCAGTAACGTCTCCATTGGAGACTTTGTTGTTACTGTGTCTGGCATATCAAATACATCATGGGGAGCTTGCCAGGCTCTGCCATGCGGGCGAGATACTCTTGGTAGCTTAAAGGTGGGGATATTAATGATTGGGAGAAAACACACACACACACACACACACACACACACATATATATATATATAAATTTCTCTTTTAAAGGTCAAAATATAAGACATGAAAAATATCTGGAAGAATATATAATTTAGGGCCAGAAGATCGTATAGGGTTTAAGCAAAAAGACAAGAATAAGTTTTAAGCATTTCCAGGTGTGGCCCCAATCCCCCATAAGAATATAAAATATAGACGCTTATATTATTATTCTTTTTATTCTACATTATTTTTTTTCTTTTTGGGTCACACCCAGCCAATGCTCAGGGGTTACTCCTGGCTCTGCACTTAGAAGTCACTCCTGGCGGTGCTTGGGGTACCATATGGGTTGCTGGGAATCGAACCTGGGTCAGCCATGTGCAAGGCAAATGCCCTACCTTCTGTGCTATTGCTCCAGCCCCTATTCTACATTATTTCTGAATAATAAATTATTAAATTATTTTTTTCACTTATTCTTTCATTTTTGTGACTCTGGGTGGTGAGACCTAGGACCTCACACATCTGAGACATGTGCTCTTCCATGAACCACATCCCTGGCAATTATATTCTTATTTTTAATATTTGTTGTCTATTAATTATTCAGCAGAACAGATTAAAACCTTAATTTTTTAAAAATACATTGTAGCATAGTGAGTACGACTTTGGTTAAAATTGAAATTGAGGCCAGAGAGAAAGCACAGGATTTGATATGCTTGCCTTGCATGTGACAGACACTGGTTCAATCCCTGGCACCATATATGGTCCCCCAAGCACTACCAGGAGTGATCACGGACGCTGAGAATGAGTAAGCCTGGGAGACAGCTATCTGTGGTCCCAAAACTAAAAGGAAAAAGTAAAAATTGAAGTATAGAGTTTGTGTTTTCTGTGCAAGTCTAGATTAGCTGATTTCAGATTGTTTTCTCCCCTAAAAATTGACTATGGGGTAAGCAAATTGTATGGGTTTTAAAAACATAAATTCTAGACTCACTTCATATTTATAATATCAAATGTTTTGTACACTAGACTAGAAGCCTTCAAATACTTTTTACTTTAATTTCAATTATTGACAGTGTCCTTGGTAAGTCTCTAAAAGTTCTAATGTCCCATATTCCTTCCTCCTCTAGAAATTTGAGTTAAAAATAGCTACTAGGCTGACCTCATGGGGCTGTTGGAGGAATTAAGTGAAACAATGGCCTCGAGTAGGTTTTATAGAGCAGGGGAAGGCTAGACAGACAAGATTATTCCCAGTTTTTCTTTTTTCTTGGCACTTTTCTCATCCATTACATGCTTCTTGTGTTTTTAGAGATGCCATAAGTCTGATATGTTCAAAGTAAATGCATCTCAAAACCTGGGAAGATTAGCTCTTCACCTGCCTAAACAGCACCATTTTTGATATTAATAGCCCAAGATGGACTTAAATGTTGAAGAGTCACCAGTGTTCTACTTTCCAGCTGCCTGCTGCGTTGTCTGTGAAGTTCCAGCTGTAGAACGAAGTAAGATAAAATGAAATAAAAGGCTCATCGGTATTAAAATGGCCTCCCTTCTTCTATTTCTAAAGGTGCCAAACGCTTATGCTAGGTTTAGGCAAACACAGTCCTGATTATTTACATGGCTGCGTGGAAGTAAACACTCAAGGAGAAAGAAACCTGATGCTTTTACTCAGCATGATATAAACCATTATCTCATGTTTTCTATGGAAAATAGTCTCAGCCTAGAAATTTGGTAACTCAGTAGGCTATTAATAGGATGTGCAATGTGATTACTCCTTTTGGATTACTTCGATATGTAATTACTTTTAGGAGCCAGTAGAAAGAAACACTATTAAATGATAATTATATGACTGTATTTGCTATAAGGTTTTGTAATAGCCCTAAACATGGGCATTTTCATTAACTGTTTGTCATAGATAATAAAGTCATTTTTCTTAAAAAGAAGCAATTCCCTGCAAAAGAAGTCATTCCACAGAGGATTAGCTTCCACTAAAAAAGGGCAGAAGAGCCCAATTGTGCAGTAGGCTGACTTGTCCGTGGAAAAAATTAGAGGATACCACCCAAGTAACTGAAATCCTTACAACTCCCCAGAGAGCAATATGCCTTAGTATAGTTGTTTCAGAGGGTTGGCAGTAGCTACATACTCTAAAAAGAAAGAAGAGAAGGCAAGACCTGGAGATGAAGTTGATACAGTGAGAAAAGAAAGAGGTTCCATTTATCCCACTCATGGAATAAATGGGAGTTGGAGGAGACAATTCAGGAATCAAAACTGAAACTCAATTTGGGGATTATATGAACACATAAATCAAAGCCTGGTCACAAATCTTTAGGAAAATAAATAAAGAGAAATGGGCAGAAGAAGAAAGCAAGACCACCATAGTATTCCCAGTTCACCAAGGAACTCACTATTGACAAACTAAAATCTTCTGTTGAGTGTGTCCAAAGTAAAACTGACGTAAGACTAGGTTAAAGTAGCAATCCATCAGCGCAGGGCAGACCAGAAAGTAATCTGGCAATCACCTTCCTGTCCAGAACATTCTGAAAGTATTAGGAAAATTCTGAAACTAGAGGCAAGGGTTCTCACAAACTCAAAGATAAGCTAAGAAAGTTTATGGAAGCATCATTTAAATAGGCTAGATTAATTTAGCCTGCCCAATATTTTTTGAATGCCTACTATACACCAAGCTTTCCTTGTTTGGAAAACTCCGCCTTTCCAAAATTATATTCCTGTACTATGTCCAGGTTCCGCTAGAAGTTCACAGACTAGCTGACAACAATTCTTCTGTCTCGGTCCTTTGCAGAATTATCTCTTGAAGGGGCTCATTGAGTATGCATATACATATCACAAAAACTAATAGGCAAAAGGAAAATCTTAGATTCATTACAAAACCAGAGAGCTCCAAGTCTAACTTTGTGTTTTAAAATAATGGAAATCATCTACGAATTAAGTTGTATGTCGTTGAGCTTCTGAGAGCCTGAGTTTAAAACCCAGGTCTAGGGCCTGGAGTGACAGGTGTTTGCCTTGCACGTGGCTTACTTAGGTTTGATCCCCAGAATCCCATATTGTCCCCCCAAGCACCTCCACAAATAATTCCTGAGTGCTGAGTCAGGAGTAACCCCTGAGCATTATGGGATTTGACACAAAAAGCCAAAAAGGGGAGGGGGACTAAGTCTAACTCCCTTTGGCTTTGAGAAAGTTACTTGCTGGTTCTGTTCCGCATTTCCTCATCTTCAAAGAATGATAATAATCCCCGTTACTTATGGTGCAACTAAGAGAATGAAATGGATACCACCTGGTAAAGATATTGACATGGTGTCTGATAGCTGCTGGTATTTCTGGTATTGGTAATAGTGATCATGGTGGTAGAGAAAGTGAAAAATACTTATTAAATTAATTTTAAGTTTTGTAAGTCTGATCTTATAAGTAACTAGGAGGCAATCAATCTGTCATTAATTAGTATATCGCAAGCATGCCCCAAATGAAAATCTACATGCTCAGGAGATCCACCTTTTATTTCTATGTCAGAGAATAGCGCTTGTCTTCTTGGATTTTACAGACCTGTACTTTAGGTTTACAGGAACAGGTGCAGACTAAAATAGGTTGGCTGTGAGTCAAGAAACATTTCTTTATTTTGGCTCTGCCCCTAGCTTTCCCAAAGAACTGCATCAACTGAGCCTATGTGACAAAATAGCCACTTGGAATAATTTGCAAGTCTAGAACCTTCTTGACTGACAAAATAAGAACAAATTGCACTAAATGTTGCCATGTCTGCAGTGGCAAATGTTGCTTTGTGCATGCCCTTTGGGAAATAATTCTGTAGCCCCTTTTATGTCTCCAAGCTCCAACCCAAGCACATTGCAGTAAAATTGTACTTGGAAAGGAAGGCCAGCTGAAAGATTACACTGCCTTACAAACTTGAACTAATCTCTTTTAATGCTTTACTTGATATCAATATTCATAAAGCCATACATCCCCCCAAGGGTTCATCAACCACTTAAAAAAAAAGATAAATGAAGTTGTTTGCATATTGACCCTGTAAGCTTCTCCACTTGGTTTTCCCACTGCTTCATGAATATCAAAGCCAACGAAAAGAATAAAGATAAAATTAGACTCACTTATTCATATGCACCAAATGAGGCCATGTCTCAAAATAAAGGTGGCATTATTAGTTCTTGTTTGTTCTTCAAAAGAATGGCATTATTAAGATTAGGGAAAATGCTTGTGCCCTGCAATATAAAAGCCATTCATTTTTAATTTCTACTTCTCTGAATGCATAGGAACCTTGGTACAAACCTCTGTTATCTCTGACTGTGAAATTTGGATTGTGAATGATTTCAGGGGGTAGACTGAAGATAAATCTTGGTCCATTGGCCGTGTCATCCTTGTCATCTGCACTAATTGTAACAATTGGCTGAAAGAGAAAGGTGGTCCATAAATGAATCATGCTGACAATTGGCACATCATTTATTTTAAAAAGAAAGAAAGTGTGACTCCTTAAGAAGCTTGGTTTTAATTAGAGAATGGAGAGTTACAGAGCTCATTTAGGGCTCTGAAACTTTCTTGGACAGTGAGAGAGATCTTCAAGGGAGCTAGTTGAGGCTCTTCAATCCAAACTCCACCTCCACTTGCTTTGCCCATAGCTAGGGACAGGGAAAGAAGATTTACCTGGTTAGAAAGTGGCTTGGTCTGATCACTTTCACAGATGAAACCTTCATAAGGGGCGGCAAACTTGGGTGCATTATCATTGACATCAAGTACCCTAATGGCCACTGGGACCTTGGCTTCTTGATGCCGATTGTCTGGAAGAGGAGAATTCAGTCAGTCAATATCAGAGAGGAATCCACATGTGGCCAAGATGACTCTTGGGCAAGGCTAAGCTTCAGTTTACTCATCTGGCAAAGCAGGCCAGCTGGTGTTGGCACAAAAGGCATCTCACAACCTCAAGTACCTGAGTTCCAGCATGACTCAGAAAGTCACAAATATATCCAACCTTTGCAAGTTGTTGGCATATGCAATATTAAACGGTTTCAAATTTATTTAAATTCATCATCAAGGGATAACATCACCTGAAATACACGTCAATGTGAGTCCAGTCAGAACTAAACCACTTTTCTATTTCTGCTGACTCTGATGCTAAGGTTTAATTCTAAATGCTTATAATGGAGCCTGGCTCCCCAGAGTGTCGTCTGAACCAACACTTCTCAAAGAAGAGTCCCCAGAGCAGCATCAAAGGCCGCTCTTTGTGGAAATGAAAATTCTCAGGCCCCTCACTGACCTGAATTCAGAAGTGCTGAGGACAGGATCCAGAAATCTGCATTCTACCAAGCCTTTGCATGATCAAGTTTGAAAAACACTGGGTTAGAGGTAAACAGAACCCACAGGTCTTGGCTCCAAGGATTCTGCTGCTTTAGGTTTAAATGAAACTGAGTGACAGGAAAAAGGGGGGAATCCTTCAGCAATGGCTTTCTTTTGAGTTTCAAGTTGCTGAGGGCTATTAGCCATTTGGCAAGTCTGTTTCCAGTTCTGCCAGGGAAAAATGAAACCATTTCCCCTTGTCTATATATCTTTCTTTCAAATGAAGAATCAAAAATAAATGTGAAAAACTTAAAAGAAATGGTTTTTTAAATGATTCTATCTCAGCTGTCATTTTACTGAACACATAGAAAGTCTGAAGGAATAATATTTGGTAATGCGGAATCAAAACTCTCAGGAGAATACTCACGAATTTCTGCTGCAAACACAGAGATGTTCAGCCAAGCTGTTTCCTCTCTATCCAGAGGTTTCGTCGTTTTAATAAAACCATCCTCTGGATTAATCGTGAAAAACCTGTCGAGGTCAGTATGACGATCGATGGAATACCTAAACAGAATGCAAATGAAGCAATTAGAGCAAAACATTACGAGTCACTTAATATTTTCTCCATGCTAGATAGGTATCAAGCAACTTTATTCAATGAAATACTTCAGCTAGATCTTCTTTTAAATCAAATTTTCTTCTCAAACTTTGTACATGCATCTTTTATAGAAATCGTTTTGCTACATTGGAACTTTTTATTCTGTACAATGAATGAAAGAGCTGCTTAGCATATTTGATTGAGAAATGTAATAATATGTTGCATATTTCTCCATATTTACTACAATCACGCACCATCTGAATATTTATAAAACTGCACTTGGGAAGTGGGTTCGCCATACTCCCAAACTGCTCAGAAAGTCACAAATGCTTCCAACCTTTGCCAGATTTTTGCATATGAAATATTAAATCGTTTCCATTTCATTTAAATATATTATCAAGGATCATTTATGGTCTGAAAAATACCAACTTTCCCTTACTTAAAGACAAATGCTAGCTTTATTTTGAGTGAATTGATTCTGTTTATTTACTTGGTGAATATGTTCTTAATTACCCTAGCCCTATACAGCAGAATGAAATATACAAAGCAGGCTTGGCGATGCAGGAGCTGTGTCTCCTCCTTTAACCAGTCCTGGCATTCCCCAACACATAGATAGAAGATTTTATCTACTGCAGTCCTCTACGACACTTGATTTTTTTTAATAAGAGATAATATGCTTTCCAGAATATTACTTGAGCAATTTTATGGCATGACAGATCATAGGGGAAAAGACAAGGCATTTATTGAGGTATAGTAACATAAAATAATTTGCTCAGGATATCCAGAGAATTGTAGGTAATACAGCCTTGGCTTTGATGGGTCTGTCAAACTCCCTTTCTTTCCTAATGCCCCATTCTAATTCCACAATGGAGAAGAGCAAGTGAAGGTAGTGAAGCCAACTCAGACAGCAAGCTGGGCTTAATTATCTGGTAGAGTCATTATTAGAACCTGCATATTTTGGTTCTAGGCTATGTTCTTTCCAGGAATGAACTGCATGGAGCAGCACTTCACAATATGGAACACATGAGTTCATCCATCATATCATTTAGCTCCATAAAGCCCTGTAATAATGGACTGATGAGCCCTTTTCCCCTTAAGAGGAAGCTAAAGAGGTTCAAAAATGTGCCCTTCAAAAATGCCAGTAGAGTCTCAATAACTGCACCCTGATAATATTCATGTGAAAAGGACGTAAAGTAATAGCCTTGCCCACCGCTGCTATTGAGAGTTTATTTTCTAGTTGATGCAACAAGATACACACAGAGAAAGATCATTTCAAACATTCTTCCACAAATGTTAAGAACACAATTTTTGGTTTTGTAAAACATTAGTTATAATTTAATACTACTCTATATATCAGCTGAATGATGTTTTTAAAAAATCACATAAGATCTTTGGGTTTCAGCTTGTTTATCTCTAAGAAACAATAATATTAACAGCTCTAAACTTCAGGTACAGAAAATAAGAATCTGTAAGAATTACAAGAAATAATAGATGTTGAAGAAACATATCTAGTGTTCCACATACCATTCAACAATTAATGACTATTATGTTCATTATGTCTATTATACTGAACAGTGATAACAGATATACTTCAAATATCAATCTATAGAGTATTGATATATTATTGAATTCCAGGGGAAGCCAAATGAGGCTTTTGATCATAGAAATAAATAAAGGAAATTAAGGAACTTGGTGATGAATAATACTGGCTTGGTAAAACAGTTGGCAAAAGAGGGTAAACGAAGAAAAGACACTTAGAAATCTGATGTAGTATTTTTTGGGAGGGAGAGAGATTGGTCCATAGCCAATTGGGATTACTTCTGACTGTACTCAGGAACCACTCCTAGGAGTGCACTGGGAACCACTTGCAGTAGCAGCGATCAAATCTGTGTGGGCCGAATACACGGCAAGTGCTTTAACCCCTATACTTCTCTTCAGTCCTTAATGTAGTCTTTAAGGGATGAGATACTGAAAGACTTAGGAATGAGGCAGATGAGGTGAATGGAATCCTATGAGATGAAGAAAGTACCAATAAGATTCGGGGAACATTTGGATGTAGTTAGGAGACGACGTGAGTCATAGACTTTTTACAGAAGTGTCTAAACCATGGAGACACAGAGAGACACACAAAGTCAACTCCGCAGGGAAAGATTCTAACAGGGTTATACTGCCATGTAAAGAGAACAGACTTGACTCAATTATCTATTTTAGAGTCAGGGTTGGAATCAGTTTTGTTTTGTTTAGAAAGTATGCCATAGTAAGTATGACCTCAAAGATCTGCTTTGAATAAGTGAGAGCAAAGGAAAAAGCAAGTGGGTGAAAATGTGCGGCAGACCGCTGACTAAGTAAATGATTAGAACCAGGACAAGTGATTAGCCAAGAGGCAGAAAATCTGGACTACAGACACCATGTTTGGCTTGAGAGGCAAAAACAGCCGAGTGGACAGAAAGATAAAAAGTCAAAGAAAAAGGCTGAGCTTTAGGTAGTGCCCAAAGTCTGGTAAAAGACAAAAGACTAGTGAAGACTCCAGATGTGGTGCATCTGAGGCATAAAGACTTCACTGCCACGGCAATAAGAAGGGAGATGTTTTTCGGGAAAACAATGTGAACAAAATGGCATCTAATGCTATCAAGTATGAGAAAGGGGATCTGTCCACACAGCTAAGAGTTGAGGAGAACATACAAAGCCTTGCCTATTTGTCCACGGATAATAGCTTTCCTTCAGGATGAAAATAAAGCACTCAGAAAAGCAGGTAATGAGGAATCCTGTGGAATAGAGAGTTTTGAATGTTCTATTGGTTAGTCAACTCTAAAAACAGGGAAGCAAATGGCTCAGGCAGGTTGGTTCAAGGATGGTACAGAGCATCTTTGGCTAATTATAAACATGGAACTTGCCCGCAGGCTCAGAACAGCTACCATGGAAAACATGACCTAAATAATCAATCGCAGATGTGGGTCCTTGGGGACAATAAGGAACAGAGGAAATGAGCAGTTGATTCATAGGCTTTGATGTCATCTCTCTTCTGAAATGGTGCTCATTTTTTCACTTCTATTTTCTAGACCTTAACTAATTCGTTTAAAATTCATCCCTTGAACATTTTTGAGCAGTTGAACAGTGTTACAAATGATCCCTGGTTGCTGCATAATGTATCTTCCTGAACAGAAAGAAGACAGTACTCAAACTATAAGGAAATATAATGACTGCTGGGTTAGAACCAAAACCTCAAAACAGACTCAAGGCAAAACTGGGCAAAAATTCAGCTTACAACACCAACAGGTCTTATGAGTTTGAATAATTCCTGTCGTTCTCTGAACCTCAGTAGCTCTATCCATTGGACCTAAAGCAGTCATAGCTTGAAAGAGTATCTAAGGGTTAACTTAAATATTAGTGCCACGTTCTTGTCTGAGACAAAGAAGATGTTCAATTAAGAGTAATCTGGATCTGGAGAGATAGTACAGTGGGTAGGGGAACTTGCTTTGCATGTGGCTAATCAGAGTTCAATTCCCAGCATCCCATTATGTCCCCTGACCACAACAAAGAGTGACTCCTGAGTATGGAGCCAGGAGTTAGTCCAAAGCATAGATGAATGTGGCCCCAAATAACAACTACATCAATAACAATAAAAAGGAATAATTACCTTCCTTCTTTCCCAAGATTAATGTTGAAGGATTTACACGTGAAGGAATAACATTTATATTTAGGATTTGTCCCCCCTTTATTAAATGAGGTATCATAATTTACGATACTGTTAGTGATCATTTCATGAAACATCCCAGCAACATTCCCATTACCCTTTTCAGTTGGGATTTTTATTTGCTCTGTCAGCATTTTCTTTGGCCTAAAGAAATACTGAAATGTCCTGATTTTTTTTTTCTGTAATCAGATCTGTTTATTCACACCCACCCAACCCCACAGATTTTGTAGGTATGATTGACAAATAAAACTCCATTATTTAACGTGTGTTACACAGTTTGGATAGAAATATATCTTGTCTTATAACTATGGCAAAACTAATGAATACATCTATTACTTCACTTTAGTATCATCTTTTGTGTGTGCAGTTTGAATATGTAAATGTTCAAATATGTAAAACCTCCTCACAGTCAGTTTCAAATATTCAATACATTATTATGATTAAGATCTCTAGAATTTACAATTGAAATGTAGGACCTTTGACAGATACTGTCTGTTACCTCACTTCCCAGTCTCTGGAAAACACCTTTCCAGCCAGTTTCTCTAAGTTTGACTGTTTTTACATCCTATATTTAACTGAATTTAGATTTATGTATTTCTTCAAAAGATGTAGTTATCCTGGGTTTTCCCAGTCATATCAGTGGAAAAGGTGGAGAGCCAGCAATGTAAATGCTGAAAGAGATAATGCAGCCTTCTTTTGCTCTATTCCTTTCCCTGGTTTGTTGCCTATCCTTGCAGGAAAGAAATTCAGGAGGAAATTAATATCAGAGTAAAATAGGTTTCCCTCCCCCTAGGGAATATGAGGAAGAAGGAAGAAAAATAAAGAAGAGAGGGAGAAGAAGAAGGAGAACAAAGAGATGGAGAAAGAGGAGAGAAAGAAAAAGAAAGAGTAAGAGAGAGAGAACAAATGCAATCTTCTCCGGAGGAGCACTGTCCTGTCCTGTCCTGCCATTGTTCATCGATTTGCTCAAGCAGGCCCAGTAACGTCTCCATCGTGAGACTTGCTGTTACTATGTTTGGCATAT
This sequence comes from Sorex palustris, assembly GCA_028565675.1. Taxonomy (NCBI): domain Eukaryota; kingdom Metazoa; phylum Chordata; class Mammalia; order Eulipotyphla; family Soricidae; genus Sorex; species Sorex palustris. Next base: position 28,207,463 of record JAOXYA010000015.1, read on the forward strand.
TAAATATGTTACGGGTAGCTTGCCAAGGAGGCTTTGCTGGGTGAGTGAGATACTCTCGGTAGCTTGCCAGGCTCTCCGAGAGGGGCGAAGAAATTGAACCCGGTTTGGCCAGGCCGGCCGTGGGCAAGGCAAACTCCCTACCGCTGTGCTATCACTCCAGAGGAGAGAGTAATTTTTTGTAGTCCTCTTAAATTCTTATCACAGCATTTTGTTTTCCGAATGGCACCTGAATTTTTGCATCTCCAAAGAGAGTATTCTTCATGCCTTTGGACCCTGCTAGCACTGGGGACAGGACAATTTCTCTAGTGCTTCAGAAAAAGTAATTCCTAAGGGGCCCCAATCTTCCAGTCTGCTTCAGTAGAACTTATTTCACTTAATCCATTGCCCCTATCACAAAAGGCAGAGTTACTTTATTTTCTAAGATAATGTTGCATAACATGTATAGGCCACATTTTGCTAATCATCTAACCCTGGACACTGAATTTGTTTCCAGGCCCAGGCTACCATAACTAGTGCTGAATCAACATGCAAATGGCAATATCTCTTCTCCAACACATGGTTCTTATGCAAAACGATCTAAGGGTGCTTTAAGTTACAGATTGCAGCTGAATTTGCTCTTGGGGTTGTAGTTTATCTAAACTAGACAGACATGCTCTTGGGTCTCTTGTTGGTGTGCTGAGCACATCGCACAGCCTAAGGAATGAATGAGTTGTAGTGGAGTGGGCACTGGAGTGGACATCACACCTAATCTTTCAATAGGAGCCCTGCAGATTTCCCAGGGGAAGTGACAGCCAAATGGGCATTAGCAATCTCGTGCAGCAAGTTAGAAAGAAAATGTAGGGAACTCCAAACAAGAGAAAGAACATGTAGATGTCGGGAATTATGCAAGAAAATGTTCTACTTTAGAAAACGGAAAGAACACTGTCTAGATGCTACCTCGAATCTTGGGGGGAGGGGGCGGAGAAATCAAGAGAGAGAAGCAGGACAGAGCAGGATGCAGAAGTGGAGAAGCTCAAAGTCAAATCTTCTGCTATATTGGAGAGCAGAGATTATTTTGAAGGGGAGGCACTGAGGAACAGTTTGAGCCCTTTTGTTATTGCTCATTAACTGAAGTTTGGTGTGATATTTAAATAGACACTTCAACCCATTCTCTTTGGCTGGAGGGCTGTTGATGGAAAACTAAATGGGAAGCTGGAGAAAGTCTCTGAGGAAGAATGGAAGAAACAAAGGTGAGAAGGAATTGCGGGAGAAGCCATGGAAGAAGAAACACCACTTAAATTCCTGCCAACGGCAGCCTTCTTCATGTTTACTTGATAAATGCCAGGACTCCATGGCTTGTGCTTTCTACTCAGTCTCTGCCTTCTTGGCCTCCTATCCTGATCATCTTGATCATAGCTTCATCTGTTATGAACTCACATCGAGAAAAACAGAGAAACAAGGTTCGCCATCACTTTGTAGCTTTACTTTTCCAAAACGCTCTCTCTCTCTCTCTCTCTCTCTCTCTCTCTCTCTCTCTCACACACACACACACACA
>JAOXYA010000015.1:28209943-28229854 GCA_028565675.1 Sorex palustris
CTCTCTCTCTCTCTCTCTCTCTCTCTCTCTCTCTCTCTCTCACACACACACACACACACACACACACACACACGAAAGAACTATTTGTAATAAATAAAAGCACCCCATATTTTAGGGCATGTTGTGACCTCACTGAATTACCCGGATAAAGTTTGCTCTTTGAGTCTCCTTGCTTGCTGTCATTCTGGCCAAGCTACATTTTCATTTCCTATTTCCTCCCTAATTTAAAAGATAACAGTTCTTATCAAATAAAATTGAGGGATCGATTAGTCTAACATTGATATGTCTAACACACCTAGTAGAGTCATTTGAGCATAGAAAAGTGTTCAACAAATTGTAAGTACCATGATTATTTCACAGTTGAAAAAAAATTAGTTTATCCAGAGGCTCTAAGGAAGGCAGCCTCAGATTAGCATCATCTCACCTAGTAAACACTTGGATCTATGTTCCAGAGATAAAATATGTAACTTGAACAAACTACTCAAAATGGTAGTGGCAGAGATGGACTGGGAACTCAAAGTCTCCTGTGTCTTACTCTTGTTTACCTTGCATTGAACCAGAGCATCTTGTCCCCTGTTTAGAAACTGAAGGATGTAGTTTTTGCAGGACCTTGCTAAAATGTCTTGCCTCCCAACAATCCCCCATTCAAGTTTTTAAGATAAATCTGCCTGTACCTTATTGGGCTGTTTGCAGCATCGGGATCTTTGGCATGCACTCTTCCAACCACAGTGCCAGCAGCTGCATTTTCTTGGACTTCATGGATGTAACTTGGGGCCAAGAACATGGGGGGCTCATCAGCATCTTCGACTGCAATCTTGACTGTGACGGTGTCCTTGAAAGGTCCATTGCTGATGAACTTCGGGTCGATGTGCACATTGGCTGCCTCAACCTTCAAGCTGTACGCTCGTTTGGTTTCAAAGTCTACGGGCTGGCAAGAAGGAAGAGAAGATTGACAACGAATTCCTTGAAAGAATAATGGGAGAGAAAGGCCTGATTGTTTTATAGGTCAGAGTGAATGGTTTCACAAAGAGAAAAAAATCAGTGTCTACTCAATATCTAATTACCTGAGCCATTTGGTCAGAAAATCAGACAAACCAATTGATGAAATGAGAACTGTGTTAAAATGGGTAATTCAAAGAGCATGACAGATGCAGAAGGTCACAATACTTAAGACAACTTTTACTTTGTTTAACAACACTGTCTGAATCAGTCACTAAAAATGATCAAAGGAACTGAAAGCATTACAAAAATAAAGCACTATAAAAATGTCTTCTACCAAGTACTAAGAAAGTTTGTGATTTAAAAAAATGCCCATTGAATATCAGTCAATGAGGAAACATATGTATTGTTACCTGAATGCTCCCCTATACATAACACTTTTGGTCTCATTTTTTAATTTAAAAAACTAATTTAAATTAATTAAATTTAGTTTAAATTTTATTTTACTTGGGGTCCTTCCTACTGGTGGTCAAGAGGCTCAGGATGCCCTATCAGCAAACCTCTACCAACTTGGCAAGTGGTTCAGTGCAAAGGTCTGAAGATACCATACTATTCTGTGAGCCTTGCAATACTAGGGGTTACCTGGGTTTCTCTGGTGGTGTCTGGGTTCTTCAAGGCCCCACTGGTATTTAGAGAACCAGATGGTACTGGGAATCAAAACTGGGCTCAGATGCCCTAACCTCTATGCTACCTTCCAACCCCAGTTAGTCTCATTTGAAAAGTTTCTGACTATATAACAGCCTCCCCATATCTGGAACCCTTATAAGCAGTGGTCAGTATAATGACTTTAGGTTGATTGTGGATAATTTTGGTGGGTGGATTTGTTGAATGATATTGATTTTCTGGTTAGTACAATTACTCCTTTTCCGGTGACTTCAGAAGTCACAGAGGCCCTCTGGTTACTGTGTAAATTTTCACTATATCTGTTAAGCTTCCAAATTCCCTTTTGAAGTACCATGACACAATTAGCTTAAATGCAATCACATCACCTTAAGTGGCCCAGGTTACCTGCTATTTATGGCAAGGGACAATCTCAATAAAAATATTTCTGATTAAAAACAATGCAGAAAAGTTGTTAAAAATATAGGCCCTAAGCAAAACATTGAAATACTATATGAATGTTTACACATATATGAAAAAACAGAGAAGCAGTCTCTGAATGCCTTTTTTTGTGGGGAAATACACGGCAGACACTCTTTAATTCTGAATGGGAGGTGGTACAGAGATCCATCAGTAAAAAGGGAAAAAGAAAGCTGTAGCAGAGAAATAAGTTCTCCTGCCCAAGTAACAGAACTTTCTAATTAGCACACTGGATGATGCTGAACTACCAAATGTTTGGAAAGAGTTGGGTCTTTTAAGGCAAGCATCTGCTTGCCGTGTGGTTGTCATCTGCCTGGCGAACACTGACTCTGAAAGGACATATAATTATAGGTCTTGGTTCTGACCTCATTCCACCAAACTCCAAAGTAAGAATTATTCCAGTTTCGGGAAGGCTAAACATCTTCAGCTTCTTTGACATTTTTTTAAATCATCTTACTTCTCCATCTCTCAAGAGTTAGGGACCACTTCTTTTGCCTGAACCAAAATCTGCTTCCAGATGCTCCTTCATTCTGGCACTCTGCAGTGCCTGTATCCTTTGCTGCATTGCTGAGTAGCAAAAAGGAATGGTATTTATAGATTGAAGGTCTGAGATGGCTGCCATTCCTCAAACATCTCTACAGTTATTAGACAGAATAAGAAAGGAGAATGCAATTGCTCTGTGACCATTCAGGGAGAACTTTTCTTATCTACTAATGGTCTGAGAGCGGGAATATTTTAAAACATAAGCCTAATGAACCAGAACCAGATTCCCACTGGAAATCCCCATTTATCCCAGAATTAAAGCAGTCATACTACAGTTTGATGCCTTCCAGAGCCCATACCAAACTCTCCAGATCTTCACAAACATTTCTTTTTTTTTTTGTGCTTTGCTTTGAGGCCACTCCCAGTGATGCTCAGGGGTTACTTCTGGCTCTGCACTCAGGAATTATGCCTGGTGGTGTTCAGGGATTCCAGGGATCAAACCCAGGTCAACCATGCACAAGGCAAACTCACCCTTCCCCTGCTGTACAATCTCGCTGGCCCCTGAGATCTTCACAAACATTTGTATGGAATGCTTATCTTAGTCTCAGATTTTATAAAGTCATTGGGTCATGAACCCAAGTCTCACTGTCAACTGTGAAATCATATTCCACTTCCCTAATTTTCCTAAACTTCCTTAATTTTTCTTCTATAGGTCCTTCCAATGGACTTCATTGATTATAGATATTTCTTGAACTTCTCATTCTGACAGCTGAGGAATAATATACCTAGTGATCATGTGCACTGATCATTTTGACTGAGCAGGCCACAGTGATGATGGATGGGGAACATTAAAATAGGTATCATCGGTTTACTCCTTCAGAAAAGGTGTTAAAGCAGTTTCCCAGGAGAACATTTATATCCATGTTATGAGTAGTTGAAATAAAGCTAAATGAGGCAACACACCACATAAGCCATAAAAATCTTAATACCCTCTACTTTGTTAATCCCACCTCTGAAAATTCTCCCTGAGGGATTAATTCAACAGAAAACAGAAACAAACAATATTCAAAAATACATAATATTTGTTATATATAGCAGAGGGTTATATCTAATCAGGGGGAAACACACACCCCAAACAACAAATCCAACTGTGAGGTTTTATTAAGAAAATAATGGTCCACCCCTAGGATGGGATATTAGGTAGTCATTAAAAATGATTATATATATTGTATAACAGCATGTAAAATGTTTATGATGTGACATTAAGTTAACAAATCAGATCATACTATGATTGTATTAAATGTTCATATGTCCACAGCTATATACGTGTGGGCAAAGAATATAAAGAAATAATCATACTTAAACTAGTTTTATTGAATAGCAATATTCCTATTGTATTCTAATGCTACTCTCACAGTGTTTTACAAAGAATTTATTTGCTTTAAAACTGAACATTTAGAAACTGCTGTATCTCTATCCACAAATAGGAATCTTTCTAGGTCCATGGTGTTGCAATGCATAAGTCTCATTTTCTTCCCCAAGTCTAACAAGTCCCCTCCTCCAACTCAAGTCTCTTCTTTATATTGTCCTTGTTTTTCTTGAGCGACCACATAGAGAAAATTTAACTATCCTGCAAAAAAGTTCTCTCTCTCTCTCACTCTCTCTTCTATCTCTCTCTCTCCCACCTCCATCTCCCCCTCTCTTTCTCTCTCTTATTAATACCACTGAGGCTTCTGTCTGACACAGAAGTCAGTATTCAAGAATTATTTATTGTTGCCTAAGTTATTCAATGAGCTACTCTTCTTCCTAAGTGCCTTTCAAATTCTTCATGTTCACCATTTCTATATTCTGTTCTTTGTACTTCTCCCCCTTGAATGCCAACAATAATTTTTCAACTGCACCCACTGTGTGCCTCTTAGACCCCTCCAAACAGAACATGTTCTAAACTTTCTTAAATGCAAGTCCTTCCCATGAGATCTTTTTACCTCATCTCCCTTTCCTGACCTATGTGGTCAGTTCCTTCTTATCAATGAAGATTCCACTCAAGCATTGCCCCCCTATAGGAAGTCATTTATATCCATCTTCCCATGTTCTATTGGATTGATTTTGCTCCTCCTCACCTGGAAAAACCAAGCTACATTTTTTAAATTTGTCACAGCTGGTGTGACAGGTTAGGCGTATGCTTCTATCACCTTGAGCAGAAAGAACAGGAATACTGCCATACATTCTAGAGAACACAGAACAACCCATTCCACCACTTGTCTTCCTTAAAATGCTAGTAAGGGTGAAGCTGAGAAAACCCACTTTCAGTGCCTTTTCACTCAACTTTCTTGCTACATTGAGAGCTGCCAGTCACCAGGACACTGTCTCTTCACATTTAGATGCCCCACTTCTCATTGAAAGCTGCCTAACAGATAATACACCAATTGCTTTTAGTGGAAAACCAGGTGAATCGATTTAAAAATGAAAAAAAACCCGAAATGAATGTAAATATAATACTGTTTTGTTTTGCTCTGGGGTCCCACCGAATGGTGCTCAGGGCTGCTTCCAGCAGTGCTAAAGGGACCATGAAGTACTGGGAATTAAGCCCAGGTTTCCATATGCTTTGCATGTGCTTAGTTCTTTGTGCTATTTCTCCATATCACTCAATAATATTTTAAGAAATTTATTTCTATGAGACCTACTAATTTTTCATAGTATTAAATCTTATGAATGGATTTTCAAGTGAATTCATCAACTGACTCTGTTCAGTCACTCCTCAACAAATTTTCTGGTGAACATTTAGAATTTTGTACTATATGGTTAAGAAAATGAGGGTTTTTTTTTTTTTACTTTTTTTTAACATCTCACTCTGTTTTGAACCCAAACATCAGTGCTGTATAGGAGATTATTTCTTTGCTTAGCATCAACACACCAAACCAGGGAGGGAAGTGCAAATTAATCATATGCAGAGAGCTCATTTACAATGTGTGAGTTTCGTGGAGTGATTTAAATATTTCAGGATTTTAGAGACACAGGGTGTGTGTTTATTTTCTGAATACATTGAAAACAGGTGACAACCTTAGCATAACCAGCTACCCAATTATTGCAATAGCAAAACATGGGAGGCAGGAATTGCTGATGTCAGTGCTCATATGTCAGTGTCAAGTGAGAAGGACAGTAATATTAATTAATGAGGTAAGTCGACAGCTTTGTGCTATATGTAACTCACAGAGGCTTTTCCAGAAGAGAAACTAGAGGGAAGAATTAATACGTTCTTTTGTGTCTAGTGATCTCACTTCTCTTTTTTTGTTATTGTTGTTTTTGTTTGTCTGATTGTGGGCCATACCTGGGGGCGCCCGGGGCTTAATCCTCAAGAATTCCTCCTTGAGGGCAGTGCTCATAGGACCATATGGGATGCTGGGGTTTGAACCTGGGTCAGCCATGTACAAGGCAAGTGCCTTACAAGCTATATTGTTGCTACAGCCCTGATCTCACTTTCTTGGCCACATTGTATTGTCATTAAGGTTCCCTTTCCAAGTGTCCAAAGTTCACCCCAATTTCTATATCCTTTAACAATAGGGTCTTTCCTATCTTCTTATTATTCTCTGGTCCTGGAATATTACCCATAGTCAACAACAATGCTTTCAAATATTGTAAAAAGTCAGCATCTGGAGAACTTCTCTCCTGTACCCTGGACAGAAAGATTCCCCCACCCGACTCTGTCTTCCCCCAGATCCTGGCTTCTTTATTTACTCTTCAAATTAATTTTTTTATCACTGTTACCATCTAATCTTTTCCATCACATCCAGGAACTTAATATTCTTGCTAAAAAGCTAAGCTAAAAATGAATGTTTGATTAAAACCAGGGTAATCCCATCATCCAATTCAGATTTAATGCTCCATACACTTTGATGATGGAAAAGTGTTGATTTCTCAAGTGGTAAAATCTTTTTTATTTTTTTCTTAGACAACATATTTTTGTAAAACCATTTATTAACATGAAACTGAATCCTATAGGCTTTCCTTAATAGAACTTTTCTAGCTCATCTGGTTCCAAACTGTCTTGAGAGAAAAGTTGTTCTAGACTACCTAGGTTTGGGGCCAAAGAAATAGTACAGTAGATATGGCACTTGCCTTGCATGTGACCAGCCAGAATTTGATCCTCGGCACCTCATATTGTTCCCTATGCACCATAAGAAGTGGTTGCTGAGAACCATCAGGTGTGCTTCAACATCCCCAAAATGAATACCTTAGGTTTGAATTCACATCTGTGAATTGCTTGTTACAGTATAAAATCATCTCATCTGTTTAGTACCAATCTCTTCATTTATTGTGATTATACCCTAACCCTTACATATTTTGTCTGTCTGAACATCAGTCTCATTGTATATTGTGTTATTATGGGCTGGACAGACAGTACAGGGTTAAAACATAAGCTTATACAAGGTGAACCTAGATCAAATCCTGGGTATCACATGTAGTTCCCTAGCACCACCAGGCACGAACCAGAAATAGCTCCTGAACACCGCAAGATGTGGCCCAAATTGCACCCTTCACTCCCAGATTAGTATCATTACCGAGTGGCATAATGCTTTCTATTTTATGTAATTTTATATGTGTGAAAAATAAAGAACTGTCATTAAAAGGGTCAGGTTAATATTTAGCATTAATGTTCGATTTTTAAAACACAGCAGGAATAAACAACTCTTCATAGTGAATTACTTCCAACACTAACTTTTTTAGCTATACCCTAGCTGATATGGAGGAATGTGCATTAATGTCAAGATTTATTAATGGAAAGATTTGGCTCAAGTTTCAAAAGGCCCAGCAATGAAGTGGATCTTTGGATAGGGAAAGAGGAAAAGTTCTGAAGAGCCCCAAGTAACAGATTCAGTTTGACTGTGTCAAAGGGGGAGGTGTCACACATCCTCAAGGAAACTTTGCAGCAGTCTTGATCTATCGGATCTATTTCTCCTTCCAGGAGAAAACTGCGCTCTGTTAATAAGAACTAATTAGCAGTGCCAAGTTAGCATTATTAGCCCCTTTCTCAGCTCTCTTAGAAATATAGTTATGTCTTTGTCTTTGAGCTCTGAGCTCACTGCTCAAAAGCAAATTTTGATCCATCCATAGAGGTCCATATTCTTATTTCTTTGCCCTTAATACTCCTTTCCTACAGTGTTGCTTTGGTACAACAACTCGTACCCCTGGCAGATCTGATTTCTAACTGTAACTCACCTTTTTCAACTTCACCACACCTTCCTGGGTTTCATAGTCTGTTGTGATTTCAAACAATTCCATGCCATCTCCATCAACTATATTGTATGAGACTAAGCCATTCTCTCCAATGTCTGGGTCTTTCGCCTTCACTCTTCCTACTTCCTCCCCAGGGACAGCTGCTTCTGACACAGACATCTGGTATACGCCTGGAAGAAGAAAAATATCTATTTTTATTTTCCCTTTTATTTGGCAGCTGTACTATTTGAGATTTCATTGCATCCCAATACATTTCTCAAAGGGTTTGAAATGGAACTTTCTAATGATTGAAAACATGAAAGGAATGAATGGATGGGAGGAGGATCCCACATGGCCTCTTGTCAAAGAAATATGTTCTACAAATGATGATGAAACGATACAGGATCCAGGGGTAATAAAGTCAGGTCACCCCACACATGTGAGAAAGGAAAACAGTGCTTATTTATATTTGCCATTGGGAAATGAGGGAGGGCTATGTTTATCTTTATACATCTAAGTAATTAAAACTTTTCCCTCACATCTTCAGGATGGTTCAAAACTTAATTTCAAGGTATTTGTGGCGTGACCAGGTGCTCAGAAAAATAGACAAGAGAAATCCCCTTTTCGATTTTAAAATCTTCTAGTTTCATAACTGCTTAAAAAGCAAATGGAAACCATCCTATTTGATCATTTGAATATCACTGAGGTTCCTAATGTACATTTGATTCTCTTCTCCATTTCAAATTATAGCCCTATAATTTATATGTATTTATTATCTACTGGACACCAAATCCATGCCACATAAATAGCTGTTTCCTAGGTACTCAGTTATGAAAGAAACCATCAGAATTTCTCCTTAACATGGTACCCTAAGTGAAGAAAAGAACACATACTCTTCTTCATGGCCTTGTAAGAAGAAGATAAAGAACTGAGAGTATGGGTGTGGGGGATGTGTGGAGAAGGTAATGAGATAGTGCATGAGTATGTGGAAGCAATTGAGCATGGGTAAGTGGGATGAAGTATATGCATAAACATGTGTCTGAGAGGATGATATTATGCAATAAGGACAAGAGCCTGAGTGTGTCCAAATGTATGGGTTGTACTGGTATAGGAATAGGAGTATGAGGGTAAATATGTATGTTTGTGTTAGATAGGTAATGGTAAGAAGGACAGAGAAAGAGAGAAAAAAATTGATATTGAACAGAGTGATCAGAGAACACAGTTCTTAGAAAAAGATATCTGAATGTTTCAGATGAAACTGATCAAGAGATCATATGACTATGTGTGGGGAAAAAAATGTGGACAAAGGTACAGAACATGGCCAAAACCCAGAGATGAAAATTTGGTGAGTACATCCAGAACCCTGGAAAGAGAACAGACAGCAAGGATGCTGTTTTCTGTGAAGAGATAAGGAGCCCAACTGGGTAACAAAAGAGCATCATAAGCGATGGAAAAGACTTTACTTTTGCTTCAACTTGGGGTGAAGTCATTGGAGGGTTTTGAAAAGGCAAGTTGGATTTGAAGTGATTTTGTTTTGGGTCCCCAGAACTCTAAGAGCTCACTTCTAGATCTGAGCTCAGGGGTCCCTCCACCCCGACCAAGCTAAGAAAACTGTATGGAATACCGAGAAATGAACTCAGGTAGGCTACTTGCAAGACAAGAACCCTACCCTCTGTGCTACTTCTCGAGCCTGACCTTATTTGCATCTTTATGTGTTAAAAAATTGACCATTTTTTTCTCTTATTTTCCTTCCAATTTTTAAACAGCATGATTTACAATGCTGTTCTTTTATTAGGGGCTAATCTCAATCAAGTTCTGGTACTCTGCTCATGCTAGGGGTCATGCAGAGCTTGGGACTAAACTTGGAAATTGTACATTCTAGGCATATATTCCCTACTTATTGAGCTATCTCCTCAATCTGCATTTTCACGTTAAAAAAATTCTGTGTGGGGCTGGAGTGATAGTACAGCAGGGAGGGCATTTGCCTTGCATGCAGCCGGCCAGGGTTCAATCCTTGATATCCGATATGGTCCCCCAGCACCGCCAGGAGTAATTTCTGAGTGAAGAGCCAGGAGTAACTCCTGAGCATTGCTGGGTGTGACCTCCCAAAAATTCTGTGTGATAAATAATAGAGAAAAAAAATTGTGTAAACCTTGCCTCGATCACTGAGGGTCTTGAGCAAATTACTTAAACTTTATCTATTTTAAGTTTTTAATGATTCCAGTACTCTTTTTATGGGTAATTATAGTATTTGACTGAGAATACTTTCAGTTTGGACCCATAGTCAACAAGATTACATCACGTTGTATATATCAAGGGCAGGTAGGAAGTTGGAATCTCTGAATAGTTATCCATTTACATGAAGATTTAGGGAAAAACCCTGCTATAAACTTGTTTATCCCAAGTCTCAACTTAATTGAGGGCTAAGGAAGTGTATCTATCACAATGTAACTTTATTCTGTGGTTCTGTTTGAGCAAGGGCATTAATAGTTCCTGCTAAGAATTCCACTTGCCTTTTTCTATCTTCCATACCAGATGAATACATAGTGTGAACAATGGAGTATGAGTATTTTAGCAATACATGAGACTTAAATTAATCAAGAGTTGTTGATTCTGTGCCCGGTCAGGAAAGCAGCCTTTCTCTGGGACCTGGTAAAAAGTAGTTGTGGCCTCACAGGTTTCTATTTGAATGTCCCTAAGGTTTGTATTGTTGTCTCTATATTCTTTTCTGTGATCATGGTGCCTCTTCCTGGGGACAATATCTTTGTTTGCCTTCCTTGATTACTAATGAGCAAAGTGTCATCTGCCTGGAAATAAACTTGCAAACTGGAACAGTTACTCTTCTAACTTAAAAAAAAAACACCCCCATGTGCAAATGCTAGCATCATTAGGACTATACTTTTGTCTTTAACTATACATACATAAGCATACCTATGTTCAAATTCTGACTTTGTTGTATTCTCTTATTGCTACTTTGTGGAATCTAGTTAGCTGTAAAATATAGGCTCTTGTAGAAATTTTTAATAGTTATATCTAGTCATTAAATGATGGTAGTTGTTTTAATTCTAATCATTAATATAATGATCCCACCTCTTTTTTATAGTTCTAGTGATTAAACTCGGGGCATCACATGCAAGGAAAGTATTCTACTACTGAGTTAGAGTTCAAGACTAAAGATAGACTTTTAAAATAATTTCGTCTCTAATGTTTCTCATTAGTCCTACAGGTGCTATAGAAGGACCATAATCCCAAAGATAACAATAACAATGATTAACATGTGTTGACAGATTATATCAGGCACCATTGTAAGTTTTTGCACTACCTAAATAAGCTCTAACAACATCTTAGTAATTATATCTTATTGAAGACTGTGTTTTTTAACAAATACCCTATATAATACCTCCCATCTTACATGATTTTCTTCAACATTACTTGGGTAGTTCTTCTTTACAAACATGGGGTCTAGCAGAGGTCAACTTAAATTTAAGGCAGTTTTATCACTGTAGTGGAAATGATGCTATGTGATTTTCAAGTATAAGTCACAAAAGACAATGCAGTTTTGGTGAAGCTCTTGCTTCCAATACATATGCAATCCATTCGTTGAAGAAATTTGCAAAGAAAGGGATGAAAGGCAAAATCCAACTTATCAGTCATGTGAGGAAGTCATTCTGGAAGTGACTCAAGTCTCTTTCAAGATGTTCCTAGTTGAATCTGTGGAGGCAGAGATGCTTCTTTCTCAACGTTTTTCCCAATTTGCAGAATCATGACAAAAAATAATGATTATTACTGTTTCAGACCACAGAAGTTTTGGGTACTTTGTTACAAAGCTGATTCAGGTACTCTGATTTCCAGGTTATAAATGAGAACACTGACACAAAAGGTTAATTAATTACTAGACTGACTCACTAGTTTCTAGTAAAAGATTGAACAAAATTGATTTTCTGTTTGTAGAGTCACAGGACTTTTAGCATTTCTTCTTTGCTCTCCATCTTAGGTGTTGCTCTTTTTTCTTTGGAGAAAACATCAGTTTACAAGATTGGAAATGTTTGTATGTTTAAGAGCACAACGTTACTGCCACACATCTTTGTTACTACTGTCTTGTTTTGAGTGTTTTGAAAAAATGATATAAAAACCGTGCATTTTTCTAGATGTATTGTTGAAATCTCAGTAACATGGGGAAGGGTTAGAGAAAAGAGAGCCTGACATAGCAGCATTGCAAAGTGAAAGCCATGCCCACCTACTTACTCTGTGGAAACTTTGGTGGGTTGTCATTGACATCAGTCAGTGTGATCGTCACTTTGGTTGTCCCTGAGAGTCCACCCATGTGTCCACCCATGTCCTTGGCCTGGATCACTACGTGGTACTCCTCCTTGGCTTCCCTGTCCATGTTGGGAAGGGCAGTTCTGATGATGCCTGGTCAGGTAAGAAAGAAACATTATAGATAACAACAACGACCAAATTAGGCATAGGAAAGCAAACTAATAAGGTAGCCTTTCTCCCAGAAGTTTCTACCTTATCGTAATTAATAAAAAGCAGCCATGCAAGGAGTATCATATTTTCTAGAAATTGTCGCAAGATTTAATATAGCATTGGGATGGTATATTTTATACATACTGCAGCATGAATTCAAGTAGTGAGCCCACTGTTCTCAGATATAGAACTGAAAATCCTTCAGACTTCAAAACTTAGGGCCCTGTGCATGAACAACATGGACAATGCATGACCAAACTCAAACTTTTGAACTGTCAGAAGAAACTATCGCATGCTAATCTAAAGAAACATTTCTACGGTCCATAGAAGTGGGAGGTTGGTGTCACACAGTACATAAAAGTGCTAGTACTAATTTTTAGAAGAGTAAGCCAAATAGCTAAAATATTTGCAAAATACTAAGTAAGCACTGTCTACTACCAACTGTGTCTCAAATACATAAATGAAGTACTGAGTTCTCTGCAGTCCCTGATTTTATACTGTGTATAAAAACCATGTGCACTCCGATCTCTTGGAAATAATGTGCAAACTCTTTCTATAGAAATAGCAACATTTATACTGGAAATAGAGCATGGAGAAAATGTAAGCCCTTGTTCTACTTTTGGTGCTTCTACATTGCTCAGTAATACCCTTGAACAACCTGAGCCTTATTTCCCCATTACAAGACTTTGTAGGTTCGAGATGGAGTTTCATAACCGTGAGTCCTTGAAACAGAGAATATTAAAAGTAAAACTCTGCCTTTAGTGTCATTACAAGACAAGATGAAATCTCACATTTATTCTTGGTTAATCTTGGAAGGCTAAAAGGCAATGTATTTAATCAAGTCAAAGAACACCGTTCCACAATAATTTGTGTTGTGAAGCAAAGTGGATACAATAAACGATTAATAGAATTGGAAGTGATGTTCATAAATAAGTGGAAGTTGTATCTGTTATCCAATCTAACTATCTCCTTGGCAGACTACAATAAATCTATAAATGTATCTATAAACATATATCAGCATCATGTATATGTAATTATATAAATATAAAGAAAACATAAAAATATGCTTCCTATTAGATAAATACATGAAATTTAGGTAAGTGAATAAAATTTAGCTATAACTATATCAAATAATTTGTAAACATCATTAATGGTGCAGGGGGAATAATATAGGAAACATGGGTGTTTGGGGATAAAATTGTGGATTGTACTGTCAAGGGATTTTAGCATCTGTCCTAATAAAGGATTTCTAGAATCAAATTTGGCTTCAAAAGTGAGAAGTATGCTTTCGGTTGTTCCTTCTACTCCCTCTCTTACTTGCTGTTTGGTTTCTGTAAAGTACTCTGAGCCTCATTCTGAATGTAGACATCTGAGGGGAGTCTAGAGGTCAGCCCAGCCTTTCGTGTTTTGTTTTATTTTATTTTCTCTTTTTGGGTCACACCCGGTGATGCACAGGGGTTACTCCTGGCTCTCTGTACTCAGGAATTACTCCTGGTGGTGCTCCAGGAACCATATGGGATGCTGAACCCAAGTGAGCCGCATGCAAGGCAAAGGGCCTACCGGCTGTGCTATCGCACCAGCCCCCGCCCAGCCATTCTTGACCATTGGCACCTACTCCCACCAGACCTCTCAGGCTTCAGGAGCTACCTGTTCCTATCCTTCCTGTTTTTTTTTTCATTTAGATCCAGAGTTTAAATTTTAAAAGATTAAAAAATGAAGACTCAAGATAAATTCTTAGGCTTAGATTCAACTTTAAGAGCTTTTATTTAATATTCTTTATGTCTTGTGACATAATGAAATAAAGGCAGAAATAATAATATATGGTTAAATGTCCATAGTAAATAGAATTTTCTCATTAAATTCAATGGCAGCTGGCTCATGGCAGGTGCCTACTTTGTGTCTAGGCCTCGCAAGCCCTCTGAGAATCTCAGTGGGAACACTGAGAAGCAAAGGGCTAGAGTGAGCAGGCCTGGTTGCCTTCTTTCCTCTGTGTTACAAGTCACAAAGGCAATGTGTGGTACCTGTCTGTGCTTCCACTGAGAAGTAAGGCTGTCCTTCCAGGATGCTGTATACTAACTTGGCGCTGTTCCCATAGGTGGGATCATCTGCGTCTGATGCCGTCACCTGGATCACTGACGTCCCTTAAAATCAAAAGAAAATGAATTAGCCACACACACTCAGCTCTTTGGATGGGGTTCTACTTTAAATAGTTTTACTCAAAAATTAAAAATAGAGCAGAACCCCATAACGACTCAGCATGTTGCTGTGTTGAGATGTTATATAAATGCCCTTCCTTCTCACTTTCCCCTTTCTTCCATTCTTCCTTCTTCCCTCCCTCCCTTCGATCTTCCTTATGCCTGTATTTTTAATGTAAACATGCTCAGGCTTAGAAGATAGCTCTAAGGGTTGATCCTCAGCAGAACTACTAGGTTAGCCCTGTTGGTCCCCAGTCCTGGCAGAATGGACTAGGTGACCTGAATACTAGTGGGGTTGTCTTGGTGGCTCCCAGCACTGTGAAGGCACAGAACACCTCATTACTGAGCCAAAGCACTGGCCATCAGCCTGCAGTGCAAGCTCATCTCAAGGGGAGAGGCCCCCAGCTCTACTGGGATACCACCCCCAACTCTGGAAGTGAACACTCTGCAAACAGAGTGCGTCCTGCTGTGTTTGGCAGTCAAATAATAACATAAGCTTTGTTGCAAAAGCATTCTAAGACCATGCAGTGGGAATGTTCAGTGTATCAAATAATTAAATAAAAATCTTCCCAAAGAGTATAATAAAGGGTAATTAATGATGAATTGCTTTTTGTGAAAAGACAGAGTGCACTCTTCCATCTGTAGCAGAGCAATAAATACATCATTTTATTGTTGCTTTGCTTGTAATAAAATGGCTGCTAATACTAAATTTTAATTAATTTATGGCTATAAATATTGTACAGAATGTTGTTCCCTACTGGCATGAAAATTGCATCTTCCCACCTCTGTCGGGTCTGGTAGTCAAATAGCGGAAACCAGCAGCAGACAGCTGGTGAGCTTGAGGGCGTGCCCTTGTGGGTCAGAATGCAAAGACATTTGGGAATTGAAGGAAGATGGGATTCTCGTTTTTCTTTCAAAAAGAAAGCTCTGTACTTTGCTGGTACAGTTATCTAAGGGCAGAGCATGTTGGGCTTCAGAACTAGAGGAGAGATGGCTGGAAGGTGAGAATTGGTCACTAGAGAATTCCTCTGTGCTAAGTCCTGTTGGGGGCAAACTCCCTGTGTTTGCCAACATCTCTTGCCCTTTAGTTACATGTAATATACTTGTGAAACAGTGAGAGTAAGAAGTATGAAGATTTACGATCTATTTTGCAAAGTGGGTCACTACCAGAGTTGGGAGTCCCATCCAGCAGCTGCCGCCAACCAAACCAAAGTTCTTCTTATAGTCCTTGAGAGCTTTTTTTCACCACATGCAAATCACTGGTTACAACCTTGTAGGTGCATGGAAGGTTTTGACAATCTTTTAATTACATCATACAAGGTTGTCAGTGATTTGCGTGTGGCTAAAGAAAGCTCTCACATTTCTCTTCTGTAAGTCATCATCTTGTACATTTTTTTTCTTTTGGTTTCTAGGCCACACACAGTGGTGCTCCAGACCTAATCCTGGTTCTGTACCCACTTTAGTTGCACCTGGAGATGATATGTGTTACAAGGGTTTGAACCTGGGTTGACTATGTGCAAGGGAAATGCATTACCCTCTGTACTATTGCTCTAGCCCTATTTGATGCATTTTTTCCCCCAAGAAGCTCTTCCTAAATAAACAGGCACTATTCTATAGGCATACAGAGGAGAATAGGATCTCTTATCTACCATCATGCAATAGCTATGGAAATAATTAACTTTCTTCACTTAGATTACTACTAGAACTCCATTAAATACCTTATGGCTTTTGGTGTTTTATTTCTGTTTGGCTTAACCCTCATTCTAGAAAACTAAGAACAATGTAAGAATTGTGTGGTCCAAGACTGGGCTTTATTCCAATCCAGTACTCACAACAGTGGTGATAGAAATCCTAGATGCTATGTGGTAAGAGCAATAGTACAGCAGTTAGCACATTTGCCTTGTACACAGAGGACCTGGGTTCGGTCCCTGGCAACCTGCATGTTTCCCCATGTATAGCTAGTAGTGATTTCTGAGTGTAGAGCCAGGAGTTATCCTTGAGCACCTCCAAGTGTGGCCCCCCCAAAAATAATAACAACAACAAAGTCTAGATGTTATTCAAAAAAAGTTCCAAATGATGGGGAAATTGGAAATTCTTCTAAAGTATCCCTTTTGGTAGCCACTCCCATCTTTCATGATTCAATGTCTGACACTATATATGGATTTCTTTGATGTTCACTGTTTCTCATGAAAAAAATTCAATCAAATACCAAAAGATACAAAATTGAGCAGGCCAAGAGAAAGAGAAGAGGAAATAAATGGTTTTGTCTGAATTATATGAAATATAAGCAGAGCTCAACTATACCTACGAGGCTGTGTTTAGCTTCACAGGCTCTGTAAAAAAAAAAAAAAGTGAAAGCTTGTGACTCTAGCATCACTTCTGCCTCTAACCTATAAGAACAGGTTGATTCCCATTTTTTATACTTAGCTTTCTCCTCTGTAAAATGGGTATCCTGGCCCTGATGAGTCTTAAATTATCCTGAACTTTTAATCTCAGATGTATATTACTACACTCATTCCTTAAGCGAAAGAAAGAAAGAAAGAAAGAAAGAAAGAAAGAAAGAAAGAAAGAAAAAAGAGCCTGCTCACAATTTAAAAGATAAATTTTTCTATAAAAAGCAAATTTTAGAGATGGAGAGATAGTTACAGTGGGTAGGGTGCTTGATTTGCATGTGGCAGACCCAGATTCAATCCCCAGCATCCCATATGATCCCCAGAGCCCTCCAGGAATTATTCCTAAGCCCAGAGCCAGAAGTAAGTCCTGAGCACTGCCAGATGTGGCTCGGAACCAAAAACACTCATAAAACAACTTTCTCAATGTCCAGAAAATTCCAAGTGAAGGCTTCTGCAGAAGATGGCTATTTGAAGAAATCTTGAGAGAAATATTTTACCAATTCATTGTGTCTCTATAAAGAATGAAAAGTCATGCCTAACTGCTGAATTATTTTAATAGATGGTGACACAGTATCATGGTTAAGAGTGCTCTCTGAATCGACTTAATAGCTCAGATGACCTTAGGTAAATTAGTTAATCTGCTTCTGGCTTGGGTTTCCCATCTGCAAAATATGTCAAATAGGACTTACCTCATTGCAAAGACAAATCATTGCAAAATGAAATGCAATGGTGCATGTAAATCATTAATTAGGGCAGTGCCTCCATGTAACAAATATCATCACCACTCTTGCTTACTGAGTAGCCACATGCCCTAGTGACTGACTGCATATCATTTCTAAGCCCAAACGCTAGAAATTGTTACTTCCATCTTACAGAGGAGGAAATTGTGACTAAGATAATAGACTGGTTCAAAGTTAATAAGCATCAAAGCTAGGATTACCTGGATTTAGTCAATGTATTCCCACTCCTCCATCCCTCCTCATGTTTCTTAAGGTAGATTTTAAATCCTCAAGTTCTTTTGAAATATTTGAGACTTCAGCTACACATAAGAAATGCTTTTGTTTGCTAGTTGGCCATTGAAGAGACAGAACACATTATACTTCCTGATCTGGGAGACTAGGCACCAGGCCACCCTCTTCCCAACAGAGACTGAGCGCAGAGCAGGCCTCCCCAGCTATACACACCCACGTTAGACCTCTCTGGCACGTTGGCATGATATGTCTCATGCAGGAACTCAGGAGGGTTGTCATTAATGTCCTGGACCTTGACGATGAATTCTGATGGTGGCTCTAGTGGCCGGTTGGTGTCCCTGTCCACTGCCTGAGCCATCAGCGTGTACTGGGCTCTCTCCTCTCGGTCCAATGTCTTGGTGGCATGGATGTTCCCTGATTTGTCGTCAATCACAAAAATGGTTCCAGCTCCTTCACCTGAGAGAATGTATTTAATGTTCCCATCACCAGAGTCGATATCGGAATGAAGCTAGGGAAAAAGAAACCAAGATTTGTAAATTCATGAGGGATTCAAGAGTGTTGTATGCTGTAAAAAGCTGAATGCAAACACATACACACACACACACATTTGTGCATGCACACACACAACCATAAAGAAATGACATTTTTGAGAAGGTCATTGCCTTGTCTGAGGTCACACAGCAATGAAGCTAGGAATGCAAATATTTTTTTCTTAATTCTAAACTTGATGCTTTCCTTCCACTTTTCCCACATATATGTGCATAAACAAAATATAGACATAATATTGATCAATTTTTGAAAGAAATATTGTGAATTATAAGAATAAAGCGAAAACATGTATGCATCAATTCTTTTCTATTCAATATTCTGTTCTTTCATGTCTCCAGCTCAGAGACAAACGTTAGTATCAGTTTCTTAAAAATATTCTAAGCCAAGGTCTCTGCACATGCAAGAATATTTATACAGAAACACAAGCATTCCAGCTTTTGCATTTTGGGTCACATCCAGGAATGCTCAGGGTTTACTCCTGACCCTGAACTCAGGAATCTCTCCTAGCCATGATCTGGGGCCAGATGGGATGCTGGGGATTGAACCCAGGTCAGTTGCATGCAAAGCAAATGCCCAGCATGTTGTACTACCTCTCAATACTCTAGCTTATTCTTAAGCAAAGAAATGCCCTAATGTACACAGCACACTTCACTTTTATTTTCCTCAAACAGGCAACTTCCACACTGTACATAGAGATCTGCCTTGTCCATTGTGTGGGTGTGGACATGGTAGTCCATATTACTATACTCATTAGCAGGCCTCTTTCTAAATACACAAGGTTGTTTCCTGACTTTTGTTACCTCCTGTAATTCCTGGATCAGAGCTTAACTAGAAGACCTGCTGAATTGCATGTGGGGTATAAGATGGTAGAGTGACGGTCTGTCTGGGAAAAGCTCCCCTCCCATTGTAAATAATTTTAAGCATGGGGTGCATGCAGTGGGCTGATATAAGTGCAGTTGCTTAGACTATAGACAAGAACTTAAATATCCTTAAGTTTTTCCCTCTGACAAATTCCAAAGAAACTATGGTCCTGGCCTCGATCCAGACTTTGCAAGACCAGATAATCACCCAAATTGCCTACTTAGCCACACTGTGCATTCTGCTTTGAATCTGTGCCATTTTACCACAGTTTCCTGCAGCACTAACTTCCTTGCCCTCCTTTCTTGTCCAGTCTCTCTTTCTGCAGCTTTCCTTTTATTTTATTTTTTAATTGAATCACTGTGAGTACACAGTTACAAAACTGTTCATGTTTGGATTTCAGTAATACAATGTTCTATCGCCCATCTTTCTGACAGTGTACATTTTCTACCACGAGTGTCCCCAAATTCCCCCCTGCCACCTGTCAAATCCTATCATTCTGCCTCTATGGCAAGCATTTTTCTTCTTTCCTTTCAATCTGAATTCTTCTGCCCTCATAATTACAACACCATATTTGATGGGGTTCAGACAGTAGGTAACAAAACCATACAGATATATATAGATATAGATATATAGAGAGACATATATATATATATATATCTGTATATATATATATATATCTGTATATATATATCTTGG
>JAOXYA010000015.1:28245627-28256267 GCA_028565675.1 Sorex palustris
TACCAGCCTGGCCCTCGTTCCTTCCTCCGCCTGACCATCGCCATCGACCTCTACGGGGTGGGAGAAGGGTGAGACTATCGAACACGAGCGGCGGGAGAGATAGAGCCGCCGCTGTGTGTGAGAGTGCCGCGCCCCCCTTTTGAGTGAGTTTATGCAGGTGCCTCCTGGAAAAAGCGCCCATGACTAACTAAAAGAGACAATGCATATTCTTGCTGCAACCTGACTTCCTGCAGAGAATCACTTTCCATAGAACCTGTTTCTTTTATGTAGAGACAAGATGGGGAGGACTTATTCCAAGGTGGCCTTAATCACTGAGAAGCACTTGATGGGGGACTGTGACATAATTACTGAAGCCTGGGAAGTAAGTGCCCCTAAATCACCAGGACAGAGACCCTTTGGAGTTCTGAGCTGTCCAGTCTCTGACCCCAGTCCACTGAGACCTGCATGCATGTTTCCAGCTTATTGGCCACCAAGCAGCGTGGCAGACAACCAAGCTGCCCCCACTACGCAGAAGCTTGACTTTGACCCTGAGTGTGGGTGGGCTATTCTGGAGGTCTCTTCTCTAATGAGCCTCCCCCAAAACACGCATTCATGCTAAGAGTAAGCTAATCTCTACCACATTTTTAAATGACTTTTTTTGTGGTATTTCTACCTATACCACAGAGGATTTTCTCCCTTTATTTTTAGGAAGCAGACATCAAATATAGCCTCATCATGATCTCATTGTGGTTTCAAATAATCCAATCTTTGAAGTCCAATTCTTTCTTTCTTTAATGTATTAATGTCATTTATCAAAAGTAATGGGTTTTAAGCATAAAAGAAAAGTAATGGAATACCGCAAACTAGGCAAGTGCCTTGCACATGTATGGAACATTTTCTGAAGCGTATGCCAAACACTCAGACAGGCAGAACTTTCAAAGGCAACCTTAAGTGTCTTTTGTGAGTCTCAGATAATATGGTTCACTTAATTAGATTTTCCATAATCCCAGGTTAATCCTATTGTGAATTACAGACAGGAGTTTTGACTTGCCTGGCAGAAACAACTATCGCTACAAATGCATTTCTAGAAAAAATATACTTTAGTAATAATTCATCTCTAGAATCACTACAAAAAGAGACCCCTACTCTCACCCCATCTCGCTCCCTACTCAGGTGGAATGACCATTTTCACTTCCTTAGATCATACTGTCCTTGTTTCAAGTCTTGTCCTTGATCATACCTCCCTTTTTCCAAGGATGTATGAAGCTCTCTAAACTTTGGAAACATAGCCAACTCTTCACCAAATGCCTTGTCACTGGGCAAAGTGATATACACGGTTAATATGGCATCTATCTCTTGAGAAGGTTGTCTATGAATTTGACTGCAGGTTAGAATTCACTGGAAAGGTCTTAAAAATCTCATTGCTCAGACTTGACTCTAATCCAAATAAAATTAATAAAAACTTCAGATATTTGAAGAACCTCCGGTGATTGCACCGTAAATTGAAGGTTGAAAGCCTCTGGTCCAGAATAACACTATCCCAAATGGTAGCAACCATGACATGAAACTGCTCTGATTAAAATTACAATAAATGAAATAAAATAAAACACAGACTTCTTTAAGTTACAAGACCCATGTCAAGTGCTCAATGGCCATTTATGTTATGGATAAAAGTTCTACTAGTCACCATTGGTAGTAAGCATGAATCATAAATCATAAAATCTGTTCAATGAGAAATGAATGAAGTTACACAAAGAACTCTGTGCTGGACTTTACAAGACTAGTCATGAACTCTCTTGGCAATGTAACATAATCTAAACCAGTGACTCTCTACTCTTTTCCAGTTTTGACCACTTTCTGAACATGTTTCCTACCTGTGGTTCTCAGTCCCACTGGTTGATTTCCTTATCTTGTTCCATGTCCCCATGATATGTTAGTTTTCATCTAAGCCTCCCTAGGAATATCCTGGGGGCCCACAGGGGAGCCATCTGGCCACAGTTGAGACATTACGAAGACTAGTTTTCTGGTCTGATAAATGAAATGCTGGGGAAGAAGGACGTTTCTCCAAACACAATGACCAGAATGCCCTACAAAACCAAGAAACAAGGGCCAATAGAGGAAGATGGTGGCTGAAGAGGCTGGCAGACTGGCACTCACCACCCCCTGTTCATAGCTAATAAAATATATTTCTGGATTCAGAACAGTTGGTTCAATGGAAAGCAGTTCCGTTACATTTGAAAAATAAAGAAAGAGACAAGTAAGCCACTTCTGAGATCTGATACCTAACAGATGTGCTGCTTCAGACCAGCAGTGGGTGAGGAAGTTCCCGCTTCAGTGCCCATAATCTCCTGGTTTCGGGAGGAGGCCCTGCTCAGGAAGCTGCAGGCTCCTGACAACTGACAACTCACTTCACCTTGAAGCCTGTTTTCTCTTACGAAAAAGGAAGTTAAACTGAGGGTCAAATGAGATGGTGGACTGGGAAAGGTCTTTATCAATGTACAGTGAAGACTGCCCAGGTGAGTGGAAAAATGGCAGATTGCAAGTCATCAGTGGGTAATTTTTAAAGCTCTGGATTTAGTCTACAGCAGTGTGGGTTGCAGGTAAATGCAAGGCCTATTATTACTGAAAGAGATCTGTTTCTTCATCTTTTCTTTGCTAGGCTAAAAAATTTTCTGGAAAAAGCCAATACGTTCCATTATGTACCTCAGTACTCTTTCTGCTTATTCCAGGGTTCAAGAGAATTTGATCTGGTTGACTTTAATGTCACTAACCTATGCCATGGCTCCTTGGTAAGGAGACAGTGGCATGCTACCTGTTTGGTGGTAGTAGTGGAAGATGGTGTGCTGATTCCAAAAAGAAAAGTGTGAAATTATGTTAGGGTCCCAGACTCAATACGGTCATTTTGAGGTCTGTTTATAGAATCCATGGGATTCTCAGCTATCCTTCCTATGGGATGAGACTGGGTTACCCAGTGTAGAGGGAGTAGCAGATACTTGTCACATGAAATGGCATGGAAATTTTCCTATAAAACAAGTTTTATTAGGAAACCATTCATGCTCCATTCAATTTCTGCTTGTAACACGAGTTTAAATTGAGGTGTGTGTGTGTGTATGTGTGCATGTGTGTGTGTGTGTGTGTGTGTGTGTATGTGTTCCTGTTAATGGGTTATTATCTACAACTATCTTCCATTCTTTTTAATGTAGCACCATGCTAGGTGATTTATACGCACTCATGTTTATTTATTGTTTGGTGCTACAAAGGAGCTACTCTTATTTGGTGCTCAGCAGGATCTCCCCATGAGACTGGGTTACCATGTGGTGCTGGGCATTGAACCTGGAGTTCATGCAAAGCATGCACTCCAGCCCTTTCAGCAATCACTCTGGCCTTTATATACAATTCTTTATAAATGCTTTCCCTCTGGCATCTTCAGGAGTTTTGTGTTATTGGTTTTTTGCCTAGATACAGAAATAAAAATGTAGGACATTTGCTTTCAGAACATTCAGGTAATTTCACAGCACTGGATGGCACCAGAAAAAGTATTTGGAGCCACATCTGGTCCATTTGTAATCTCCTGCCATTCCACCTTGGATGTTAAAACTTGTCTACAAGTTTCTTGGAAAAATTTTTATTTTTCCTTCAAGTGATGCTCAGGGCTCAGTGAGATCTTGAGGCACACAGCAGTATCTGTGGAGACTGGAGTCTCTGCAGTGTTGAAATACAAGGAATTTGGTGAAACAAGTTATCTGCCCTTGAAGAACTCCAGGTTACTGGAAAATTTTGAGGGAGGCTTTGTTTACCAAGAGAGTTGCAATTCTGCACTTCAAACCTCACCAGTTCCTACAATGAAATTGTTCCTTCCCCTCCCCGCTGTTCACCAGTCCTCTCTACTCTTGCAAAGAGTCCTTGAATGAATGACTCGTCTTGTTCAAACCTCACCCTCAGAAGAGCTTCCACATCAGAAAAGCATTTCACTCCACATCTTTCACTGCCTCACGCTCTGAAGAAGGTGCTAATGAGTAACAGAACACACGCTATGTGGGGAACTGTAGGTAGAGAGCCAGACAAAAAATACCTTCCAATGCATGGAACCAGCCCTACGTGAGTCTGCTCAGTGGGATCTCATGAGCTAATCATTGCTGAAAAGACAGGGCATGTGGCTTGTGGAGAAATAATTTGTGTGGTATACAACAAAAGCCACATGTGAAGGTTTTATCCCAGAGCATTAGGGTGAAACTCCAAACTATTCCCCAACAGAAAGGACAGCTATTAAACAACTGGGAATCATGCCATTGGTCAGTCTATGGCACAGGATGCAAAGGAGATACAATGCTATTGCCAACAACAAATGAAAAAGAGGTAATACCAAATTTGGGTAGGAACACACACAGCTATAAGACAAGTTCTATTAGGAAACCATTCATGTTCCATTCAATTTCTCCCCTGTTTCTGGGGTCACTCATGCCAGTGCTTGGGAACCATATGCAGTTCCTGGGAACTTACATGGTAGAACACATGCAAAACAAGTTCCTTAACCCCTATACTATCTCTCTGGTCCTGACACTAGTATTTTTTTCTTTAACAAAACCATGCAAATAAACAAATACGCACTTGAATCTTTATTTGAAGCAAGTGTGTGGCTATGTTCAACCAGACATTGCCCCAGTTATTTAAGAAAAGCAAGTGCTGAGGGTATAGGTTTTGTCTTTGTTCTCAAAGAACTTAAATCTATTGAGCAAACACCTCTTTCAACTAAGATGTTAGCCAAACGGCAAATTTGCCATCTTACCACATACCACTGGTATGGGAGAAAGTGTTTCTCAGCACTGCACAGAAAAGGAAACCCATGTTGAACCAGAGCTATCCGAATCAGTGATAAGTAGATGAAGAGGAAACAAGAAAGCAGATAATATATGTCAAGAAGATTGCAGCAAGGCTTTACTGTTTTCCTGGCAAGAAGTCCACATCAGAAATGTCTCCACTTATATCTACAGGATGGCTGCCATGTGGACACAGCAACAGAGTTTGGGTTCCCAGCTCAGAGCATCGACCTGCTTCTGAACATAACCATGGCAATGGGAGTTCAGCCTTGAGTTCTTGGCATTTCCAAGATCCAACTTTCCATTTGGTAGCTCTACCATGTCCACATCTTTTAAGATTGAATTCTCAGCAACCCAATCAAGGCCACCACACACTAAAGAAGTGTGGGAAGGAAGGGAGTTCCAGAATCTAAAAGCAAATTTATTTGACAAATGTCCAAATTCAGAAGATGACGGCTCTTGAGGCATCAAGTCAGCTTTTTCAAATGAGGGATAAATATAAATACAAAATGAGGTCAAGATATACTCTGGACAGCTTGGCCACTTAAAAACAGAGAAAACTAGGACCTAGATCCAGAAGAGAAGGGTAGCATTTGGAAAGGTGGATGTGAAATTGAGCCTCAAACTACCTCTGCACTGGGGCTAGAGCAATAGCACAGCGGGTCGGGTGTCTGCCATGCACACAGCTGACCAGGGTTCAATTCCCAGCATCCGATATAGTCCCCCAAGCCCCACCAGGAGTAATTCCTGAGTGCATGAGCCAGGAGTAAACCCTGCGCATCGCCAGGTGTGACCACCCCCCAAAAAATAGAGGGAAAAAAAAACTACCTCTGGTCCACATATGTACTATTTCACTGGAAAACCCATATCTTGTCCTCAGCAACCTCCCCGCTCTGATGAGAAGCCAGTGTGAACTGCTTGAATTTTGAAGTTCTGGCTATGCATGCCAAGGATTTCTTACTGAGATTTTCTCCTGCCCCTCCCAGCTTTATCCACTACTTGGGATCCCTCTTCTATCTGGGAAGCAATGGGAAACAATGCTGCCTTTTGTCTGATCTCTGCTGTTCTTCTCTACATGCACAGACTTTGATCCAACCCAGAGCAAAGACTCTGGAATCCTATTCATTCTGTCTAAGAGTTCTTCTATTTTACCACTGCTTCCCCACACACTCATACAGACTCACACAAACACACATGCACTTCTCTCCCACCTACCCCCCACACAGCTGCTGGGATAGCATGTCCTCAGGCTGAGTCTGTGCAAGATGCTCTAGGGACCCACTGCAACCATCATGAAGAGAACTGAACCAGTGGCTGTTACAAAATCAAATCCTTGTCTTGTGCCTGTGTTTGCCTAGCTTGTGCATGCACCTCACCCAATGCCAAACCTCAACACATGGCTAACGATTTAAGCTTCTCTTGCTGAGAAGTATTTGCTCTGGTAACTGTTTTACATGAAATAAGAAATGGCTTTTCAGATAACACCTAAACTTAAAAGAGATGCTACCTACCATAAGGGAACAAAGACTAAGTTTGTTCTGATAATGGTGAGGGGATGAGAAGTTCCTCTGAAAAAACTGAAGAGTAAAACAACGAGGCTACCCAGACCAAAAGCCAGAGAAATTCTTAGAGTCATAAAACAAACAAACAAACAAACAAACAAACAAAACAAAAAACCCAGACATTTTACTAGACATATTTAAACTTATTTGGTAGGAAAGGGGGGTAAAGGGAACATGTGACTATATCTAGGTCTTACTCCTAGCTCTGTGCTCAGGGGAACAAATGTGGTGCCATAATGAACACAGGCAGGCCACAGGCAATGCTATATTATCTCTGCAGCCCATGCTGGATATATTTTAATAAGAAAAAAATTCTTTTCAAATAATTATAAGTCACAAACAACACTGATAATGAATTTTCATTGGGTAGGTAAGAAAAAATTCCTTTTTGTTGCAATGAATCATAAAGACCTTAATACTAAAATGAAATTTCTTTTTCCCAGCAAAGCTATCTTGAAACAAAGGAAAGCATGACAAAGGGGAAAAATTCAGATGATAGCAGAGTAGTGACAATTCTTTCACTTATAACTGGCTAAAGAATTTGAAATCATTTCCTTAGTGAACTTGGAGAAATGAAAATTTATATTGGCACTGGCAGGGCATCATGGATACAAACTAAATGGATAAGCTTTAAGGTAAACTATTTGCTCATATTCTATTGTGTAGCTTTGGTTATTCTCAAAAGAGTTCCCTTGTTACTTTCTCAATATCTGAAACAACAAAACTCCAGCATTTGGGGAGTAAGCCTTGGTCTCAATGGAAACTCTCCTGGCATTTACAGTTAGGCTTATGGAGTGTACAACTGACAAAACTATATTGCAAGTATTCTTGATCAAACTATCTTGGCTCATTGCTCTATAGTTGTGCATCCATGGTAAAATCGTTTTGTTTTGCTAAGATGAGCTAGATAGCTTTACAAATAATCACTACAAGTTTGTAATAGTCCCATGCAATGTGTAAGACATACTTACATTAAAACCAGATATTAAATATGGTTTTAATGGGAAGGCCTGTACTTAGTATGCCAAAGTAAAAATTCATCTGTGAAAATTCACTGGACTCAGTAAGCTTTCATTTATCAAGCTTTTATTTTTCACAAACCTTAAGTCTAGAATCAATTTTTTTCCTCCGACTCTCTATGAACTCAGAATGTTTTTTCCTCATCTACACATAAAAGGAATATCTTTGGGCAGATGAGATCACATTTTGGGGGAAATTTTAAGTTAGGGAAGTTTCCACATTAATGTAATACCAAGGTTAGAGAAAACCAAAGAAAGATCTTTGATTTCTTTGGAGAAGGCAGAAGAGACCCTTGGATATTGACAGGTGGCCTACAATGTAAAAGGCCTAAGGATGAAAGGATTTCTACAGTGCCCATTGATTGTGGAATTAGGGAAAATGTTCTCTTTCATCCTCTTGTGTTGACAAAGGCTCTCAGAAAATGAGTATTCAAATCTTAGAGTCAGAATCATTTTACATTGGGAACATGCACCACATCAGATTAGTAGGCAACTTTCAAGGTCTTTTCCAAACACTCAGGGATGTATGTTGACACACACATTTTACAAAATCCTAGAAGAAGCATGCATGTAGCATGGGCTGAGAAGCTGATATTAAGATGCGTAGACATAATAACATGGAGATTCAGTCCTGGGCCTCAGTGGTAGCAGTCTAGGGTACAGTTCAGAAGTTAGGTGAACAGGATTTAAAAAATGCATTGATAGGGTCATGCAGGAATAAAAAGGAGCTGCATTTTAGCTTGGGCATCATGACTGCAATTTGCTCTGAAAAGACTTACTGTGAAGTTAGTCTTAATGCCCGAATTAAATTTCAAAGTACAACCGTGTACGAGAAGAGGAGGATATTAGGGATAAGAAGCCCTCAGATCCTCCCATATCCACGTCCCCAAAGAGATGCAACGTGTTTCCAGTAGAAATGTGCTCTCAAAGTAAAAATACTTCCGATGCTGGTGAATTAATGTTCCCTGTGGAGAAACCCTCGTGTCCTCCAGTGCATCAAATGAAAATAACGCAGATTATGAGTTTGCTGCCACTTCCTCAGAGTCTGAGTCCAAGAATGACTTAGCCAAGCGATGTCCAGACTGTTCAGGACGAGCTCCCAATCACCCAGTCCAGCTGGAGGAGAAGCAGCCTACATCTTATCAAGGATTAAGAATAGATTTACTCGGGAATTTCAAAAAGGCCCGTGCTTCATATAAACCTACATCTCTTTACTGTAAGGAATCTCTCATAAAGTGGTGTAAAAGTGCCTACTGGATACCTCATGATTTTCAACTGGTTGCTAAAACATGTTTAAGCCCTACTCAGTACATGCAATGTGGTTCAGCAATAAGGTCAAAACAAAACTACATAACTTAGGTCATGCTGAACAAAAATTTTCTGGGATTAAACTAATTTATGAGATGTTAATAGGTGAAGGGAAATGGCATGACCTTAAAAAGCAAGTCACCTTGCCTCGTACTGTTTTTTTCTTATGTCTGTGAGGCAGCCCTGTGTGCTTGGGAAAATATTGATGCAGATGCCAAATTTAAGGGAAGTTATACAAAGATTATTCAGAGAGCCTTGGAACCATATGCATACTTTATAGTTTAGGGAGACTGACAGATGAAATTGATAAGCAGGTTAAGTGTAAAGTGACTCAGCAAAACCTGTCTAAACAACTGGCTTTCAAAAATGCTAATGAGGATTGTCAGACAATTCTGTGACCCATTAAGGAAAAAGGACATAATGGGGTACATGAAAGCATGTTGTAATGTTGGTCCTGTTAGACATAAGGCAGAGATGAAGGCTGTTGTGGACTATGCATTACAAAGACAAGCTCAGAAAAGATGTTTCAATTGTAGAAAATTCAGTCACTTTCAAAAGGATTACAGGGAATCATCTACCACCTGGGCCCTGTCCCTTGTATAAGAGGGGAAACCACTGGACAGAGACTGCCATGCTGGTTTTGATGCTATGGATAACCCTATCTCGGGAAATCAGCAAGGGGACCAGCCCCAACACCTGTTAAACCAGGGGAAATTCCAGACTGCAGCACCTCTTCCCAAAATGGAGCCACAATCAGTAGATTCACTGCAGTCAGCCATGGCAGGAAGTGCAGTCTTGTATATTTCCTGCTCTGATACAGTTACTATAAGCCATGCCCAGTGTCCCTATAGATTAACCTCTGGTACAAAGGAACCAATCCTATGTGGGACTAGAGGCCTACTTTTTGGAAGAAGCAGTTTTGACTATTAAGGGAATTACTGTTCATACCGGGGTCATTAATTCTGATTACACTGGTGAAATAATTATTATTATGGTGCCAACTGTTTGGACATTTGATAAGGGAGAGCACATTGCTCACCTTCTCTTACTTCCTTTTGTTATGCCAGGTCAATTCACTCACCCTAACAGGGAAAGTTTTGGCAGCACTAATCCTTTTATTGCCTATGTTGCCCATTTTAGAGAGGACAACCACCCAATTGTTACTCTTGAGATTCATGAAAAGAAATTTGAGGGAATGATTAACTCGGGAGAAGATGCCTCTATCATCTCTACCCAATATTGGCCCCATAACTGGGCCGTGCAGAAAAAAACCTACAGTTTGCATGGAGTTGGCATGATGCCTTCTTCCTCTGGGTGGCAGAGTGCCAGATGATTAAAATGTATTGGCCCTGAGGGCATTACAGACACCTTTCAGCCCTATATAGTACCCATTCCTCTAAATTTATGGGAATTAGATTTAATTGAGCAATGACAAGTGGAGATTAGAATTCCCATTCAATGTCCCCCTGTAGCCTCTGACTCTGAGGCCAACCCTTTTTAATAAGGAACACTGTGGCTTTACACCAAGATATAGAATATTAAAACAAAAACAAAAAAGGAAGTATTTCCCCACTTGACCACAGGATACAGAAACATTCACTCAAAAAATATATACACACCACCATTGATGGCAGCACTTACCATAATAGTTAGGATCTGGATTCAACCTATGTGTCTAACAATTGATGAATGGATAATGAAGGTCTGGCATATATACATGATAATATGCACCATTCTAACAGAGAGTTCTAAGAAAATTTTCTGTGTCCACAGACTCATTGGGTGTAATTGGAAAGTCATCTCTCAGGAGTGAGGATTAGTATTGGAGACCAACTGCCAGTATCCAATACACTGGAATACTACTCGACCATAAGAAAATATAAAAGGCCCTCCCGTTGATCATCGATTTGCTCGAGCGGGCCCAGTAACATCTCCATTGGAGACTTTGTTGTTAC
>JAOXYA010000015.1:28266211-28283013 GCA_028565675.1 Sorex palustris
TTGGCATTAAAATCACCAACAATGATCTTGTAGAAGGTGTGGTCTTCTTTTTAGAACTTCTCCAGCTCCATGTAGAACTTCTCAATTTCTTCTTCATCATAATTGGATGTTGGTGCGTAGACAACAAAGATAGAAACTGCCAGCAGTGAGCCACATCTATTCAAGTATTATCATTCGATTCGAGTTGTTAGACATTCAAATGAATCAATGAAATTTTTTAAATAATATAATTTTGTAAGAACCAGTCAGTTTTCCACTAAAAACTATTTTCTAAAATGACTTAATATGCACTATCTTAATTTATGTTCACTATATAATATTTAATAGCAATCAAAATCTATTTTTGTTAAATTTAATTATTTTAATTAGATAATATAATTCCCCACTATCACTGTCACTGTCCTCGAGTTGTTCATCAATTTGCTCAAGTGGGCCCAGTAAGTATCCATTCTGAGACTTTGTTGTTACTGTGTTTGGCATATCAAATACGTCACGGGTAGCTTGCCAGGCTTTGCCGTGTGGGCAAGATATTCTCGGTAGCTTGCCAGGCTCTCCGAGAGGGATGGAGGAATCGAACTCAGGTCGACCATGTTGGCTGCATGCAAGGCAAACGCCCTACCCACTATGCTATCGCTCCAGCCCTTTATAAAAGTAAAATTTTTAAATAAATAAAAGATGCTGTATAGTTAGTTATATGTGGAATAGTATTTAGTTATTTTTTTTAAAAAGGATAAGACACTGTCTTGCCTTTCACAATAAAATGGAGGTTCAAGAGTATTATAGAAAATGAATAAATTCAGAGAGTAAATTAAAGTGTTGGTTGATTTCCCCTATGTATATGCAATGTAAGGCTATGAAACTGATGAACAGACAAAACAAAATAAAGAAACAATGGTGGACATTGATAATAGAACTAAAGTTACCTGAGGGGAAGAGGGTATGAAATAAAGTAGGTGAATGTGGATGTGGAAATAAGTAATAGAAATAAACAGGAGTTTCAAGATGTTAAGGGAAAGTGAGAAGATTTAAGGAATATGAGTCATATGGTAGAGTGTGTTTTGTGTGTTAGAAGCCCTGAGTTCAGTCTTGAGTTTTAGCTTAGAATTTCACACTGGGTTCAAAGCACACTTGACTGAACAGATGTTTAGTGTTCCAGAGGCCTGAGTTTGGTGCCAGACATTTTATGTTCCCCAAAGCATTGCCAGGAGTGATCCCTGAGTCAGGAGGAACCCCTGAGCATCACCAAGTGTGACCTAAAAACAAACCAAAAAATCCTTGACACTGAGTGTCCTTTTCCCCAACACTAAGTATGGTCCTGGTGGCCAGACTCAAACACCAAAGGGTGCAGATCTGTTGGGAGTGGCCCCAGACCCGTGAGCAAGTACACCCAGGAAGTGAGGTGCTTCCACTGGGTGAGACCCCAATGTTTTTAAAAAAGAGAGAAAAATGTACTCTCATGTGCAAGTAAAATATCCAAGTCCAGGGAGACAACTCAAAGGGCTAGAGCGGAACATGTGAGAGCCAAGGGTTTGATCCCAGGAGCACTGTGGACTGTGGTTCCCCCGAGTACCCCAAATCTCTTCCTCCCTGGACAGGAAGATCCACTCTCTAATACAATAGACATTGATAAAATTTAATAGTAGTAATTGGGAGGGGTTTTTAGGACATTAGTGGAGGGAACTGGGCACTCTGATGGTGAGTGTAGTCTTGAACTACATGTCCATAAAACTATCCTTAATAACATTGTAAATCATAGTTTCTCCCTAAGAATGTTAGGGGGGAAGAAGGGGAGATATCATATGCCTATAGACACACAGTTCTCATTGTTTTCCAAATATTTGGTTTGAGCATGCCCTTTGTCCAAAATCCACATTTTATGTTTTTAGGGGTTGGTTTGTTTATTTGTTTTGAGGCCATGCTAGGAATTCTCGGAGCATTGTACTGTTGGACTTCAAACCTAGGGCTGCTTCTTGAAAAGCAAACATTTCAGTTCTTTAACATCATCCTGACTCAGCAGTATGTTTTATGATGAGGACTTTGGTTTGTACTCCCATAAGCTCATCCACTTTCACAGCTTCAGCTGTCTCCTTGATATAAATAAATGCTTAATATATAATTACAATCCTTATCTTCTATGAGTTCACGCCCTGTTTTCCTAACTACTACTGTGATAATTAATGCCTCACCATTCGATACCAAACTTGCTATTTTTCTTCTATGTCAACGTTTATAGTAGATTGAATAACGACCACCAAAAGAACAGCCAAATCCCTGGACCCTTTTCAGGTTACTTTACATGGTGTGGAAACAACTTTGAATCAGTCTCTAACTACCATGTTAAGAATTCTGACTGAATTGCCAAGGAGCAAGACTCAGCAATAGACAATTACCAATGAAAGAGAAAACCACTTACTGACTGTTAGAACCAAACCACCTTCAGTCCCAAGACTCTGACCGACCAATCATAGAAAGACAAGTGAACTTCAGAACCCTCCAAAAGTTTTGAAACAAATGACCTAAGCACAGACCACTCCCCTGCTGTCACATCTCTCCCCACACCCTCACACCTCACAAGTGAATTACTCCTTGCAATTGTCTCTTGGTTGTGGACCCAGATCAAGATTCCTCTTCTCCAATAAATGTTTATTGATTAGTGATAGCATGATTATTTCCCAGTGGATAGTTGCATTCAAGTTTTGTGGAAATCATTAAAGTAAGGCTTTCGGGACATAGGAATTATTCTGGACTATCATGGTGGATCCTAATACACTTACAGATATCCTTAATAAAGGCAAAGGTAGAGTACACACAAAAGATAAGAAAAACAATGTGACCATGAAACAGGAATTAGTGATGACACAAACACTACCCAGAGAATGCCAGAACACCAGCAGCCACCATAAATTGAAAGAGACAGAAACAGACGGTTCCCAGAGCCTCTGTGGGCAGGATGGTTCCAACACTTTGGCCAGTTGATACTGAGTTTGGACTTCTAGCCTCTAGAAGTATGAAATAGTAAATTTGTTGTTTTAGCTACCAACTTTGTGCTATTTTGTTACTTAGCCACAGGAAACTAACTCCCCTTTCCAACTTCTCCTTTACTTTTAGCAAACTTTGATACTCTCTTCAATACTAAAGCTAAACCTAGAGAAGACTTTTGATCCCTTCCACATCTTCAAGTTTCAATGTGAAGCTACAATCCATTTACTAGTAACAATGTAGCACTGTAGCACTGTCCTCCCATTGTTCATCAATTTGTTCTACCGGACCAGAAACATCTCCATTGTGAGACTTGTTACTGTTTTTGGCGTATCAAATAGGCCATTGGGAGCTTGCCAGACTCTGCCATGAGGGTGGAATACTATAGGTAGCTTGCCGGGTTCTCCGAGAGGGACCACTAATTAGTAAATTATAAAATGTCTAGTGGATCACAGAAAAATATTTTAATAAAATCAATTAGAAAATATCAGCATATATTATAGAAGATAAGGGTAAATAATGCTGCTTCATAAGTTTAGTCTGATCATACTTACATTCTGATATGCCTTATTTGTAAGATAAGTGCACTTCTTACTGTGGGTAGCCGCCCAAAATGTTGAAACCAAATCTTTTTTTATGACAAACTTTTTTAAATTTTATTTTTATAAAGACTATTTGATTTCAGAATATTTGATTACATTTAATATTTGAATACCAATCCTACCATAATCAAACCTTCCCACCACCATATTTCAAATGTTTTCATCCTAAGTCCCAAATCTTGCCCCCAAAGCGAACCAAAATAATTTATTTTGTATTGTTTGTTATGAATAAATCTGCTAAAAATGATCCAAAATTTTTCTTAGAGGAAAGTGTGTGAAGATTACTGTATTTCACCCAGGAGCCATTAAGCCCTTCTATAAGAGATTCTTCTATAAGGTTGTTTTCACTTGGGGCACACGGGGGGGGGGGGCCGACAAGAGCCGTCCCCGCCCCAAGGGACCCGCCCCAACCTCCACTACCCAGCCGCCGCCACACTCCACGCTTTCTGAGCTGACACATCATAAGACACTTCCTACCCATTTTTCATAATTTTTTCATATATTTCCAAATATACATAAAGATATGAGCCCAGCAAGCTACCAAGAGTGTCCCGCCCACAGGAGCAGAGCCTGGTGTCCACTCAAGTAAATTGATGAACAACGGGATGACAGTGATAGAGTGATATAGTGATAAGAGATTAGCAACATGTTGTTAAAGGTTGAGCCTTGTGTGTTTATATCTGTATCTATATAAATATATTTCCACCTAAGATTGGTTGCCTTCTACTTTAATCCCAATCAAAAGTGGTGTGATACTCTTGGTATATTGATGGTGTAAAGTACAAGATGACATGTGGCCTCAAATGCAGCCGTGTGGTCCAGAAATAGTTTCACTCATGAGTGAGGCTAGTCCAAGCATGTGGAGAGCAGCCGTGAGCATGGCAGCATTTTGAGTTCTGGAGGTTTTCCAGCTGGGGCTGGCTCCACTGGGGCATGAAGAGGCCTCAACCACCCCTCTCTGAGTTATCCCAATGAAACTGTCTGGTATGAGGGTCCGGTGACATGACTATGGTATATCGTTTTATGCTCTCTTCCAAGACATTTATATTGAGTCTCTGGTCATTGATGAGGTTATATGGCACCAGTGGTAGCTTGTGGGTGTGACTGCCAAGCTACTGGGAAAAGGGAGGGTATGGGGGAAGGTCATCCATTCCCTGTTCCGTTGAGCCTGGAAACACCAATTGCTTTTATTATCTCACCAAGTCAATTTTCAGTTACTCCTTTCTGAATATTCATTCACCTGTAAGCTTGCTTTCCACTTTATTTGTTCTAATCTGGAAACAAGGTGCTTTGCTATACATTTGCCCAGGGTTTGAAATTCAGCTCTACATTTAACTTAGTAAACTGAACCTCTTTGAACAGGTTTCTTCATTTCATTTCTTTTTTTTTTTAATTTTATTGATTCATCATGAGATAGTTACAAGCTTTCATGTTTGGGTTACAATCACACAATGATCAAACACCCATCCCTCCACCAGTACACATTCCCTCCACCAATATCCCTAATATACCCTCCACCCTTTCCAACCCTCCCCATGCCTCCATGGCAGACAATATTCCCCATAATCTCTTTCTACTTTTGGGCATTATGGTTTGCAATACAGACTGTTCTTTTAACTCTTCAGAAGCTAAGGAAACCAGAATGAAGCGATGGTGGAATAAAGGATGCCCGCGGCTTGAGAAAGACTTCCCTTTCGTAAAAGCAGGTCCTCTTCCCTCTGTGAAGATCTCATTTTATTGAGGCTTCCTGAATGCAGCCGCACCGTGGGGACTGCTGGGATTTGTGCTCTGGCGGGAGCTCGCAAACAGAGCTTTTGTTTTGATCTCCCTGCTTAGGTTAATGCCTTGTGATTTCTCCACAGGCTGCTTCCCAGGATGCAGAGATACCACGGTCGGTTGGGGCGTGGGGGACATCCCCCGCAAAATAAATGAAATACAGAGGACCGTATTCACCAGTCCCCATCAGACGTCCATCCTGCCCAACACGATGAGATCTGACCATGTATTTATATGGGTAAGCTGAGAACTACAACCACATGCTCTCTTATTAACTACAGGGGAGATAATGATTTAAGTGGCTTTAATCTGGATGTGTACTTTACAGTGAAAACATGTAACTGCTCTTTCTCCAGAGGAGAAAAGGAGCCACATTTCTTTTGACATTTAATGGCCAGAATATTGCATTCCAAGCCGCCTTTCTGAATATCCAGGAATCCCACATCCCTACCATGTCACCCAAAAAATTTTGCTTGTAGTAGACAAATTGCATGCATAAAAAAAGCCTGTGGTGAAAGCATGCACTTGCTGAGAGTGAAAGTGGACAGGGCTTTCTTGCCACCAGGAAAAGCAGCCTCGGTCTGGGTGTCCTTTCTTTACTTTTCCTAAGACACCCCACAGCTACTGTTACATGCAACCCATACTGATCCGTTCTCCCACGGACCTTTGAAAAACTTCCTTCAGGGCTGGAGCAATAGAAAGCAGGTAGGGTGTTTGCCTTGTAGGTGGCCAACCGGGCTCCATTTCTGCCATCCCATACAGACTCCTGGGCACTGCCAGGAGTAATTCCTGAGTGCAGAGCCAGAAATAAAGCCTGAGAAACACTGTGCTGGGTATGACCCCAAAAAACAAAACAAAAAAAATTAAATCAAAAAATAAAAATTTCCTCATAAAAGACAGTACACGTAACACCAAGTCCATCCTCTCAGAATGTAAATTCAGGGGTTTTGCTTTGTTTTAGTATATAGGCAAAACTGCATCAACCACAGCTCTTTAATTCCAGGACATATTTCATCATTCATAAAAGCAAAATTAGATCCTGTTGCAGATGCTGTCATTAGGATATGGACTACCAGTCAATAACCTGCTATTCAAGGTGGAAGAAGGCTTCTCTAAACAGCCCCGCCCCCACCATTCCCATCCATAGTTATTCCCAAAATCATGACCAGACACACTTGGAGTGGCAAATATTTGATGTGGACCAATTCCCCCAGCCTTTCCATAGACAAGGCATCTTTTGGGAGAGTTAACACCGTGTTGCCTGCATGTTCTTTCCCCCGAATTGCAGCTCAGGTCCGCACACACAGGTAGGCATTTGGTAAACCCAAGTCCCCTTCCTGCTTGGCCAATCACCATTTCTTCTCCAGAGCAACCCGCGTGTCATCTGTCGGCTTCTGTAAATGCCGATGCCTCCACAAGCTGTCATGTTCCATGATTATCCTCCCCAAAGCATGTGCTGTTAATTTTTCATCTTAATGAACTGTCCACTCGAGTTTAGCAAGGGGATTAGTGATAGAAGCACAATAAAAACGTCCCGTGCCTTGCTATTGTCAGCAGCCCTCTCCTAAAACACCAGCACATAATTGAAATAAAATATCTCAATGGTTACAAACAACATTTGTCAAGAATAAAGTGGAGTAAGTGCTATTTCAAAAATTCATGCTAACAGGCTTTATAAACAGGGATGATGGGAACATTCCTCCGATTGATACCTGCTCAAGCATTTAAGTGCAGGGCTATTATTCTCTGTGTTTGCTTGAGTGAAACCACTTTGGGTACAGAGCTACATGTCAGCCCCAATTTTCCAGAGGATTACAGATGCATGCTTTCTCCTGGTGGGAGATGGGTCGAGCAAGCCAGAGCAGGCCTGAAAGGTCCGTGTTAATGCACAGCTATACACGCAGGGGAACCATTATGCAGCTGTTGGCTTCCCAAATTAGGGAACTGATGCCCAGTAAGTCTGAATGGTGTGGCCAAGGAGGAGTTGAGAGAGGCAGTTGGAGGAAGGGATCTGTAGTCTCTGCCCAGCTTGATGGGCTAGCAGAGCCCACACAATTTTTGAAGGCAGGTACCCCAATCAGCATATCGCAGTTTACCCCAGGGGAGAAATAAGTAAGAATTAAGTACTGTTCAGTGACAATTTTCCGAGAAAGAGGTAGGTAAGCTAGATACCAAGTCGCTGAATCTTGGGTATACTTAGAATCTTGTGGGTGGGTGAGGAAGAGGGGCCAATAAAAGGTAAGTGTCATATCAGGGAGATAGATCGAAGGACTATTTTTTAGGCAGGAACCCCAGATTTGATCCCCAACACTACATGGTCCTCCAAGTACTCCCGGACTGACTTCCCAGCACCAAACTGGGGGAGCTTCAGACCCCTGCCAGGAGTGGCCTGCAAAGCAAAAATAATATATTCTCTAGGTGTAGATATAATATTCATCTAGCTTGTTATGGTGGGGGAGGGTGGGAGGTGCAGGCCCCAGGGGAGACAGAGAAGAGAAGAGAGAGTGGCCTGTCTGAGGGTCGAGAGGCAGGACCAGCTCTGGACAGCAATGCCCAGGGAGGGGCGGATGGCACAGTTATGTCTGGATTCTATTCTCATTAAGATGGGATGTCACGGCACCATTTAATTAAGGACTCTGGGCAATTGCGAGGAAACACCCATTTCACTCTCCCATCCTTTGCTGCATTTAATGAATCCTGTTTCTCCTTCATCTGACCTTTTCCTCCCTGCCTCTAAACCTGGCTTTGCATCCGACCGGCCCTCACAGCAGCACTGGGCTCTCCACTCTCAACACCCATGCTGGACAGCCCTTCTCTCCCCTCTGCTTTTGTTCCCCCTCAACCACCTTCAAACCAAGACTTCACTCTGGACCTCACGGGGCCCAGCCATAGGGATAGAAGCATTCTAAAGTGCAGGAGAAGATCACTGGGAAGGATTTATTCTGCCAAGCAACCATCAGGGTCTCCATGGGAGACTTCTATGTGCCCTCAACCCCTCGGGACAGAGGCACCCACATCCATCACATTTTATCTTCTCTCAGAGAAAAGGAAAACTAAATGGCAGTAACAGGATTAAAATATATTTGTAGCAAAGGAATTCACATTTCATGAGACCAAAGGTCTTTTTCTGGCTGGTCCCCACAGTATCCTGGTACCTAACACCGTGCTGGTGCCTGGGCTATACCTATGTATGAGACCCAGGCAGGTAAAGCTATATCTGCTGCATTTCATGTGCAGATTCAAGGGAGCTGACTGAAAAATATTCAGGAGAATTTGTAACAGGCTGGGTTCTCTTGAAAGCCAACATGGAGTTTTTCTTTGGAGATGCTTCTTTGGAGGTGTTTTGGAGCCACACTGGAGGAAGGAAAGAGGAAACAGGAGCAGACACAGAGATAAGATAAAATGTGATGAAGGAAGAACTAGGTCTCCAATTACCCTACCTGCTCCTCAGATAAGGAGGACTCTTCACATGTCCCCAAGAGCTGAAATTGTGGGTAAGCTGTCCCCAGGAGGGCCATCACCTTGATGATGTGGGGAGCTCTAACTTAGGTGAACTGAAAAGGCTGAGAGGGGAAGGTAGTCTGCTAAGATTCTCCAAGTCCCTGAACACCCTCTTGCGTTGTTGGCCCTGAACCACACAGAACAGTGTTCAATAGGGAAGTAATCCTACCTGTGCTGGGATCTACTGTTTCTTACAGATCCTTATACTTTGCAAAACAAAACCATTGAAAGAAAACTGGTCTCAGGAACTGGAGAAATAGTATAGCAGGTAGGCCATTCGCCTTGTACATGGCCAGCCCAGGTTCGATCCCTGGCATCTCATAGGTTCCCTGAGTCCACCAGGAGTGAGTGCAGAGCCAGAAGTAAGCTGGCTTTGTAAGTAAGGAATTTTTTGTGTGGCCCCCAATGAAAAATCAATCAACCAAAGAAAATTTGTCTTAGTCTGGGGAGGAGGGGTGGATTACAATCATGGCTTCGCCAGTGATTGTGTGACCCTGTGCTGAAGGCAAATATTTTCTTGATTCTGCATAATCTTTGATGAGCCTCCATTGATTCTTCTGGGGAACGTGATTGGTTATTGTCCCACCTCAAGGTATCCAAGGGGATCAAGCACATGGAAGCTTAACACATCCTTTATAGGGCTTTAAAGGATTAAAGAGAATGAGGGAAGGGAGGATGGGGTCACTTTAGGCGATGACTTGGGTTTCAGAGAAAGGACCTGGTGCAGCTATCGGCAGAGGAAGGACGAAAACCAGCCAGCCTGCCTGTGATGCCCCATTCACCAGGTAGACCTGTGTCTCCACACCCTGGAAAAAGATGCAGCTTTCATTCCCAGATTCTCTCCTGGGTATTTTGCAAATTTTCAGGCAAGTCCATGACATGAAGGTCCCAAAATAATGCCAACCCCAGGCACCAGAGAGATAGTACAGGAGGTAGGCTGCTTGTCTTCCACATGGCTGACCTGGATTCAAACCCCTATACTTTATATCGTACCCTGAGCCCACTAGAATGA
Source organism: Sorex palustris (assembly GCA_028565675.1). Lineage (NCBI taxonomy): Eukaryota > Metazoa > Chordata > Mammalia > Eulipotyphla > Soricidae > Sorex > Sorex palustris. The sequence goes on from JAOXYA010000015.1 coordinate 28,276,082, forward strand.
TCCCTGAGCATAGAGCCAGGAGCAAGCTCTGACCACAGCTGGGTGTGCCCCTCCGCCCCACAAAATGGAATGAAGATGGTCAACCCCTACTGCCCACTGGCCTTAGAGCTAGGGCACACAAAGCTTTTTTGGGCTTCCACAAATATTTCCATTCCTTTTTAAATCAAAAGGAAAATTGATCTCTGAGGATAGAAAACTTCACTCATCTTTATACCAAAGCAGTCATAAACATTTTTTTTTTGGTTTTTGGGTCACACCCAGCAATGCTCAAGGGTTACTCCTGGCTCTTCACTTAGAAATTACTCCTGATGGTGCTTGGGAATCATATGGGATGCTGGGAATCGAACCCGGATTGGCTGCGTGCAAGGCAAACGCCTTACCCGCTGTGCTATCGCTCCAACCCTGTTTTCTTTTGGACAAAGGAGCTCATGAAGGCAATGTGTTCAGGAAATACTGAAACCCCCCAAGGTGAGGGCACTCAGAGCCTCATCTCACTCAGGCAGGAACCCCCACCCTAGAAACATGGGGACAGAGAAGGAAGACTTAAGCAGGTCACAGCTCAGGTGCTCAAGCATGACCAGCCATTTCAGAGGGATGGCGAGTAACGGGTAGGTGGAACGGGGCTCCCAGAGAGGAGAGGGGGCTGGGGCTGGGTTGTGCCTTAGATGTCAAGAGACACCCTCTATGATTTCCTGCAGGACACTTCAAGCTTCTCAAGTTCCAGATTTTTAATTATATTTATTTTATTTTATTTGCTTTTTGGGTCACACTTAGCAATTCTCGGAGGTTACTTCTGGCTTTGCACTAAGGAATCACTCCTGGCAGTGCTCAGGGGACCATATGGGATGCTGAGAATCAAACCCGGGTCAGCCGCGTGCAAGGCAAACGCCCTACCCATTGTGCTATTGCTCTAGTCCCAAGTTTCAGATTTTAACGGGAAGCAACATTCTAAAGTGGCCTGGCTGAGAACTGGGAAGGGCTGAGCAGTGCTGTTTTTCCAGGACCCTGAACGCCAGTCAGCCTGCTTATTCCCATCAAAGCCTTGACAGCAAAGAACTGACCCAATATCGAAAGGATAACTTGCCTTGAATGTGTTGCTGTTCTGGGTTCTATCCTTACACACAATCTCATGAGCACAGAGACAGGAGTTAAGTCCTGAGCACTGCTAGGTATGGCCCATACATCCCCCCAAAATGGGAGAACAAAGAAAAAGAACCTCCTTCCAAACAAACAAACAAAAACCCCAGCAGCAGCAACAACAACACCCACTCCCCCCCCCACACACACACACAGAGCAAACGAAACAGCAACAACAATGAAAACCAGAGAAAGGACCCAAGTGGCACGTCTTGTTCTCTCTTTGCCTGAAGCATGATGTAAATGACTGAGAGACAATGAATAACCATCCTCCAGGGTCTGTGTTTCAAGTGGAAATTCTAAAGCGACACTGGAGAGTGTTGAAAGATCCAAAATAGAACCTGTGATGGATGAAAATATGGGACTTCAGAACACTTGCTAGACTTTCATTTCCAGAGCTACCTTCTCACTAGCCCTTGCAGATAAGTAGCAGAAATTTTAAAATTTCTTGTCCTAAATTTTTTTTTAAGTATAAGAACTGTTGCTATGGAAACTAACGGTATTTCAACTGGTGCAGTAATTCTAAACTTCAGAGCCGGTTGGAACGATAAACTCACTGGCCCAGCCACAATTTCTCTAAAGCCTCCCAGTGGAGGCATTGGCCAGGTGTCTGGCTGCAGCCGTGTGGAGCCTCCATGCACAGCTAATTGGTGGCAGGCGTCCAGAGGACTTGCTACTATCCTTTTTTCCAGATCTCAGATGCCTTCAGCTCCCAGGTCCCCACAGGGTACAGGGTAATTTAGGTTAGTAATAGCACAGTGGTAGGGAGTTTGCCTTGCACGTGGCCAGTCTGGCCAACCCGAGTTCAATTCCTCTGCCCCTCTTGGAGAGCCCGGCAAGCTACTGAGAGTATCTTGCCCGCACAGCAGAGCCTGGCAAGCTACCCGTGATGTATTTGATATGCCAAAGACAGTAACAACAAGTCTCATGATGGAGACCTTACTGGGCCAGCTTGAGCAAAATCGATGAATAATGGGAGGACAGTGACAGTGACAGTTCACAATAGTTCGTTACAGATAATGTTAAAAACTCACCCCACCAGCAAGCATCTTCCCACCACAACAAGGGTGAAGTGTATGAAAGTTGTATTTTATTCTGGAGCCATTTAAGCCCGTATATAAGAGAATACAGGCAAGTATGTTAAAACTGAACACATGTGTGCTACTTTAGGTACATCAGTGGGTTAGAGCATAAGGTGTGGTGGCCATAAATGCAGCCACACGCTGCAGGAAATACTGCATCGCTCTCCTCTGGGAGCTTTATTTTATAGTCTCCGAATCTTGGCCGTTGATGAGACTACATGCTGCCGGGGGCAATTTGTGGGTGTGACTGCCAAGCTACTGGAAAACTTGCGAGGTGCAGGGAGGAGGCCCATCCTGCTCCTCTGAGCGAGTTTGGGAGATTTCAGTCACGGGTCCTACATACCTGCCACTAACCCCTATTGATAGTTGGTACTGGTGTGCATGTGTGGAAGAGACAGAGAGACAAAGGGTTAGAGAGGCAGAGAATAAATATAGCCTTCTATTTTAAACCCTTATATCTGATTCAAGAAGCGAGTTGCATTCAACACATTTGTGTTCTGGACTTGCATTTTGTTTTGTCTTTGGGCCACATCTGGCAGTGCTGATGGATCGATCACTCCTGGGGTATGTGGTGGGGGGGAATCTAAGTTGGGTCAGCTGTACAAAGTGAGTGCCTTACCCACACTACTAGCTATCTGCCCCCCAGGGGCTACATTTTAAAATGGAACAGAAAATATGAGAACACATCAGCTCTAGCAAAAGCAAGTGTTTCATAAAACTCTTGAGTTGGTATATTCTATATTCATTGATCCCTCTGTAACCATCCATTTATCAATTTACCTAGCTTACCTATCTAGTTTACTCTGGTTAGAGAAAAACGAAGATTTCTGTCTTCGTACTGTCTCCCAAAGTGAACTAAAATATAATTATTTTGGGAGTATGGATGAGGCAAGTGAGAGAGCAAAGACATTTTGTTTAGACCTGGGTTTACAATAGCAATTCATTTTTAAACTTTAATATTAAAACTGGTATTCTGTAAAACATTTACATGTCTTACCAGCTTTAGGGGAACTGAATCTAATTTAGAAGTGACACAGGGTTGATCCACAGAAAAATTCTAAAAATGCTTTTTAATGATCTCATCATAGAACCAGTCCCATTACAAAAACAATCATTTAGGGGTTGCTAACTAAAGTAAGAGGGAGAGCCATGTCCTGGAATTACAGAGAACTAAGGCTCTTCATCTCCTGAGCAAAGTGTATGTTTCCAGCTGGTTTCATACTTCTTTAGTTCCTCTCTCTCTTTGGGTGTCATATTATTGAAGCCCAAATACCGTCTTAAAGCCCCAGCACAGAAACCACATCCTAAACGCAGGATGAGAATGAGTTCCCCCTTACCCTTTCCTGTTGAAGCAAGGTATTTATTTTTTTAATTTCAAGTAAAATCTAGTGCTCGGTTTCATTTTTCCATCCCCGAGTAGTGAGTTACAAGGCCCCAGAGAGATATAGTATAGGAGGTGAGGCACTTGCTTGGCACATAGCTAACCCACGTTCCAATCCCTGATACCTCACATAAAGTCCCAAACACGGACAGGGTCATGCCTGAGTAGAGCTAGGAATAGCCCCTGAGCACTGTGGAATTTGGCCTAAAACCAAACAAAATATAAGTGATTTACAGCCTTCCTCTTAAGTAGAACAAAGATAAAGCAAAAAGTTAATGCAAACTTTAAAACTCTTGGAATATACGTATATTTTAATTAAGGGACTATTTTGGCAAAGACACTGTGCAATCTATAGCTGAGGGGAAAATCAACAAGAATGGGAGTGCACCGGCATGACTGGTCTTTCTCCCTTGGGAGTCATATTGAATATGACACCACGCAAGGATACCACTTTTCTTCTGGTTTTATCTTTGCATCCCCGATTCTCTTGGTCCACTATTAATATGTATGTGATCTACAATAGAATGTGCAGTCTTTCTTAGATAAATACCAATCAGTACAGGGACTGAAGAGATAGTACATCAAGTGGAGTGTTTTCCTTACACACAGCCCACCCTGGGCCAACCCCTAGAACTACACATGGTCCCTGAACACCACTAGCAGTGATCCAACAAAAACAAAACAGTAGCAAATTTAGAAAGGACAGTTAGCTACTAGATAGAGCCCAATGCCTACTTATCCTCATTAAATTTGCACCTGCATGAGCCCATGGGGCCCAGGAGCTGAACTGCCCGGATGGGCCTTGGTGTTATGTGCCTATACTTGCATGCAGCTCACCTACGACTCACCTATGGTAGGAGGAGCAGGTATATTGCAGTCAATCTAGATTATTCCATGACATGCCCTCCCCATCTTCCATCCAGATTCCTCTGAAATGGAACACTGATAATTGTCTTTCTGTGGTTCTTTTTCCTTTTCCTTCCATCTGAGCATGACTTCTTCTCACCATCATCTTTGCAGAGTCCAGATGGATTAGGACCCCACCTAAACAAACCGTGATGGTCTTTGCAAGTACTAAGCCATGGCAGACTTTTGAGGAATACCCTTTTTAACTGTCTTCTTGCATTTCAGGTTTTCAAGATGTTCTTCCCCACCTTGTCATAGTTATAGGATTCCAAGAGGCTCCCTGAATTCAGTGGCTCATTTGGGTTTGGGAGCCATACATGATGGCACTCAGGGATCGTACTGGCAGTGCTCACTGTAACCCCTGTTGTGCCAGGAGTTACACCTAGATCTGGTTATGTGCAAAGCCAAGAGTCTTCCCCTCTGCCCTATCTCTCTGTGCCTCTTTTAATAAACCAGTATTTATTAAATATTACTCAGCTTACTAATATCTAGGTTTCACATTCTAGTTCTCATTTTTCAGGTAAACAGACACAAAGACAAAAAGGGACTGATCTCCTCATAATCTGGAGTAAAATCTAAATCCCTTAGCCCCTAATTTTCTGGTTATAAGCTAAATCACACTGGCTTTTCAGCCCTCTGGGAATAAAATTCTGATACGTTGTATAAGCAAAATGGGTCCAAAATTACATCCTCACCAGAAAAATTAATTGGATAATTTATCATGTGTGAAAATAACAATATATTCTATATAACCATCAAGGACTTTCAAATAAATTCATTAAAAATCCCTTTAGGCAAAATAAATAAGATTAAAATTCAGTACATCAGGTTTATAAGTTTAAAACTAGCTTTAAGTGAGGACTATAATTCCTGTGACAACACAGAGATCACCAGTCTCCCCAGTTTAAGACAACTTCAATAATCTGAATAATTTGTCATCAAATGAGATCAAGTACATTCAGGGTAACATTGGCCATAGAGGGAGATTTTGAGAGAAACCAAACTTGATTAAGTTTTCATCAAGCTTAATGAGTAGGTTAAGGGACAGAACAGCAAGTGAAGTTCTATTTTGACTTGCATGAGGCTCACCTATGGTTCAAACCCCAGCACTTCATACTGTCCTCCAAACCATGCCAGGAGAGATCCCTAAATTCTGAGTCAGGAATATAAGCCCTTACTTAGCACTATTGCGTATGTCACCAAAAAAAAAAAAAAAAACAAAACAAACAAAAAAACAAATTAAAAGTGACCTTAAACAAACAAAATATCATTTATGGATTCAAGGTAATTGTTCTTATCAACTTGAGGTGCTTGTTGAGGTGCTGTGAAGTTCTTGCAACATTTCTACGAGTATGAAAAGTCTCATAATAATGTGCTGGGGAGAAAAAGTCGTAGCTTACTGACAAATTTCACATTGAAATTGATCTGCTTGAACTAGTATTTTGATCAAACGCTCATGATTGAGGATATGTGCTCTGTGTCAGACACGGTGCCGCAGCACCAGGAGGTGATGTCCTGGGGTTCACTCCCACCTGTGGGTGTGGAACTTTTCTTGCATACCTCTGACACTGCTGAGGGCAACTTCTCCTGAGGGAACAGCCATCCTGGGATTCTGAAATCTATCTGGGAGAAAGTTAGGGTTAGTGGAGTACCCTTGGCCAGGTGCAGTGCAGCTGGGCAGCTGTGCTTTGGTGAATCTTCCAACGGGTGCTGGTCATACCAACACCAGGGCCTCATGCCCTGAGAGTGCAGGTGGCCCACTTTCCCTCCTGGTGCAAAAGCGTCCTACTAAGAAAGTGTTTTGAGAGGGAAAGGAGGAGCACCACATTCATTACACAAAAATTATTTTTCAGAACATCATTAGTGTAACCTGGCAAGCTCCCCGTGACGTATTTGATATGCCAAAAACAATAACAAGTCTCACAATGGAGACATTACTGGTGCCCACTCGAGCAAATCAATGAACAATGGGAGAACAGTGCATTATTGTAACTTAAATTTCCTGGGAGGAAAATGCATGAAGAACATTACAGACTTTGATGACATTTGGCGAAGTCAAACAGGCAGGCACAATGCCTTGCAAGTGTTTGAAACTGAAGGCTGTAACTGAATATTTTAGTCTGTAGAAATCCTTCCAATTGGAATTCATCCGATTGGTCTTTCTAGTTACTGGCATTTTCGAAGTGGCAACTCCATTTTAAAAATACAGTAACAGCCTCTGTGAAACTATACCTGCTGTAAACTTGGGTATGACAAAACTAGTCCTCTTAAAAATGCCTAATGCCATTTTAACAAAACAAATACAATTATGAGCAGCAGTTTGGAAATTTTAATGGAATTTTAAAAAATGCATTATATTAGCAAAAATTAACAACTGTTTTTTGGTCACCAGAGGTTTGGATTCCCAGGACAAAGATATGACAAAC
>JAOXYA010000015.1:28283113-28294221 GCA_028565675.1 Sorex palustris
TGGCAAGCTACCCATGACGTATTCGATATGCCAAACACAGTAACAACAAGTCTCACAATGGAGATATTACTGGGCCCACTGGAGCAAATTGACGAACAATGGGAGGACAGTGCTACAGTGCTACCTCCAAAGAAAATGGTGATTGTGTGGCTTACCTGGGGCCAGTGAGAGCTGCTGGGCAATGGCCTGATTTTGTCCTAAATAGTGTTGGAAGCAGCTGAACCTTCATGATGCAACCCAACTTAAAGAAATGGGTAGACTGAGAAGGAGGTCAGGAGATCCTCCCCCATCAGCAACAATGATGCTCAGTCCCAGGCTCATAGATGGGCTTGTCAACAAAGGTTTAATGGATGAAAGGGATAAAATCAATGAATGGCCAGAAAGTCATCCTTAAGCCATTCCACCTTGCCTCCTCACTCTCAGGTTCCTCTGCTTTCTGCAGCCTGGATCTGCCTATAGAAACATCAGTCCTAGCTCTGAAGCAGCCAGCTGCAGAGAACATGCCCATGTTTGGGCAAGAAGCATGAAAGAGCAACGCCACGCAAACTTTCAGGAGTCTCTGGCTGAGTGAATGAATTGGCACCTGGGAACAATCCACCTAGGTAGAGAGCCCACAACTGCAAAACCCCAGCACAATCTTCTTGGGTTACTTCCTGTCTGTCCCGGTATTCAAAATCCTTCTTAGACAGAGTATAAACTATCCCTTGCCATGTCAAGCATGGAGGAAGTGCACAGATAATGTGAGCAGTGCTCCGGCACTTTGATCTTTAAAAGGCAGAAATCCTACACCTGCCTTTGAGGTGTGAGCTTGGCTCTGACAAGCAGAACAGAAAAGTCAGCTATCTTAAATAGGCTGTTGTCGGAAGTCAGAAATCGACGGATTACATTTCTGCTGGAATGTCTGTTCCCAATCTGGACCACTGGGCCCGGAAGGCAAGTAGAGGGACTCTGTTCACCTCTAACTGAGCAAACACCTGATGACAAGGCAACATCCCTTTTTCCAGGGATGAGCACAAATTGAGTGTCAAGTGGCTGGAAGAGGGGCACCTCCTGACATCTCCATCCTGGTGTGGATTTGATGTCAAAGGCATCTTGGGGACACTGGGCACTGATAGGAACACGGACTTGGGTTTGCACTGTGTAACTGGGGAGAAGAAGCTCACCCAAATCTCCTGGGAACCTGGCTCCCAAGGATATTCAAGCGATATCCTTGTTGACCAGCACATGGCAGTGATAAAAAGAATCCACTGGTGACTCAAGAAGGTTTATGAGAATGGACTGCAGGGCCAAAGAGACAGCACCGCAGGTAGGGCACTTATCTCACTTGTGGCACACCTGGGTTCAATTCCTAGCACTCCATATGGTTCCCTGAACCCCACCAGACATGATCCCTGAGCACAGAGAGCTAGGAGTAAGCCTTGAGCATAGCCAAGTGAGACCCCCCTCCAAACAAAATACAAACCAAAGATGGACTGCAATAGTTTTGCAACTTTTCAGTAAATTGTAATTGTTTTTCTTTACAATTGTAATTTTTATTTTTTTTAAAGATTGAAATTCAAAGTTGAGCAAGTGAAATAAACAAAGGAAAATATTTAAAGCTTTGTTTCTGAAGTCAAGGTATAGGGTAATGTGTGAAACAGAGGTTATGGTTAGAGACTATCCACATCATGGAAGGTGGAGCGGAATCTAGGTGTGTGTGTGTATCTGCAGCTGTTCAGAAAATCTACAGGTGGACACAAAAAGGAAAACAAAACTAGCTGGAATGTCCAGGGTGGAAAACTGAGGGGCCTAAAGTAGACCTTTCCTAAGTAGACTTAGGAAAAGTAGACCTTTCCCACTTTTAAAATATTTATAATATCTGCTAGTTTTTGGAGCAGAACTCCTAAGTGATACTCAGCAGTTGCCTCCAACACTAGTAATATAATTCCAGTACTGAGTTCAGGGCCTTAACTCAGTACCAACAGCCCAATCTGCAGTTTTCAGTCAACCAGATTGGCAGGTCAATGCAAGGGTCCAAGGATATGGTGCTGCTTGGGCCTTTTGATGCTGAGTATCCCCAAGTATACAGTCCATCCACCTTCCAGGGTTGCACTTAGTAATGTTTGAGAGACCATGCAGTGCCTTTAATATGCACTAACCACTTCTCCTGTTGAGTTATTTTATTTATTTGAAAACAAATAATAAACAGAAGGTTGGGGGTATAACTCAATGGGAATGCATATTTGTCACATGCATGAGGCCCTGAGTTTGATCTCTGGCAATAAATAAACACACAAACACACACACACATAACACACTCACACACTTACATCATACTCCCTCAAACACCACAAACAAAAAGTAAACAATATAGTCATTTTAAGTGTTGTCTCAAGAACTACCATAGAAAATCTCCAAATTTCCTGGTAGATTCTGACTCAGATTTCAAGTCTCAACCCAAAGATTCCCTTATCACTGAAGCACCCTCGCAGAACCCCCACACTCCAGTTTCTTCTAACAAAATCTAGTTTATCATAACAAAAATCAGTCCCTCTAACAAAATTAGACTCCAGGAGCAGTCGAGAAGAAGGCTTGTCATGACTGCTTGCCTGGCGTTCTGACTGCCATCAGAAGGTCCTGTCCCAAAGCCATGGCTGTGGTTTCATTATTCACCCAACAAATGCCTCCAGCACCAATAACAACACAGTGGGTAGGGCATTTGCCTTGCACGCAGCCAACATGGCCGACCCGAGTTCGATTCCTCCACCCCTCTAGGAGAGCCTGCCAAGCTACCAAGAGTATCTTTCCCACCTGGCAAAGCCTGGCAAGCTACCTGTGATGTATTCGATATGCCAAACACAATAACAACAAAGTCTCACAATGGAGACGTGACTGGGCCCGCTCGAGAAAATCGATGAACAACGGGAGGACAGTGACAGTGACAGTGACTGAATTCAAGGCCTTAAAGGGGAACAGTTCTCAAAAGATGGTTGATCAGTGGATTCTGTAATATTTTCTCTTTTTCTTCTCCACAAGTGTTACCTCTCAGTTAGCATCCACATCAACCTACATTAGCCACAAACAGCTAGGTTCCTTTTATAGCTGTCTGTAGTGAAGATTAAGCGCAAGACCATGCTAAATGAACTGGAATGTAATTGCCCTCCACCTTGGAAAAGACTGGGAGGCAAGAAAGAATGAAACTGGAGTGAAGACTCTGACTCTACCCATGAGAAATTGCGTATAATAAATCATGCGTCTATGATAAATCATGTCTAATTATAACGTATAATAACAATGTATAATAATAATGAACTTGGCAAGTTTATCAACCTCGTTGAATTTTGGCATCTCCTTCTCTAAAAGAATCATGATAAATGCTCAAGCCACTCAAAATTTTGATGTCACGCAAGACAAGGTATGCAAAGGATGGAGCCCAGTGTTGGACCCATGGGCGTGATGAATGAATACCACCTCTTCATGCCATGATCAGGAGCAGGCTCTGCTTTTTCATCACTCACCCTGAGTTAAATTAAACAAGATCACCAAGATTAGGTTGAAGACTTTCCTATTAGTATGGCTGTGGGCAAGGCCAGTCCATCACACTGCCTGGTACCTGCAGGCACTGTAATTTTTAGTTGATCTTGGCAGTGACAGCCTTATTGTACACAATGGAGATCTGCAAAGTAGTCAGCAAGTGAACTGAGTGTCTGTTTATGATTCTAGTGACACCAGTTACAGACAGATACTTGGCCTCTTTCTCCACAGTGGCCTACATCCCGAAATAGGAAATGTGCATTCACAGACAGAACCAGCAGGCACTGGGGGGCCGGAGGCTAGCTGCCAACGTTTCAAACTGTCAGGGGTGATGCAGAGCCCAGTATACCCTCCAGCGCAGGTGAATTGTCCCCAGCAGTGCTGGGGGATTGATTTTTATGGAAATGAAAGATAATTGCTTGACCTGTGACCAGCAGCGCCTGCCGATCACCACACAGGAGAATCTCAATGTGTGCCCGCTGCTCATCAGCATTGAGGGGGGGCAAATCCTTTCACTTTAAGAAAGATATGTGCCCCAGCTTTCTGCCAGCAGCTCAGCAAGGAGGCTGAGATGCCTTCCCCATTGCTGTCCCATAATTCCTGCCCTGCTCTGAGGAAGTACCTAAGTAAAACAGCTGTGTAGCAAGGCAGTTCAAGTGCATTTCCCTCTAGTCCATGAGAAATTCTGTGAGCCCTAAACACTTCACCGCCCTTTGCTAAAAGTCTTTCTCTCTACCTACCCCAGATCTTCTTTTTCTTCCCACTCAGCTTCTGAATGCTTTATACAGAACTCCTTGTCTGTGTAATCCTTGAGGAAAAGGGAAGTGTCCTTTTATCTCTGCCAGTGTACTAGGTCCTGTCAGAGGCACCTGTTAAGAAATGCAGCCTGAACTGAATGAGGATTAAGAATTGGAGTCTGGAGCCAAAGTTGTTGGTTAGTTTTGCTATATTCTTTCAAAACCTTGTAGTCAGCTCATGAGCACGTCCTTTCCTCCCTGGAGGCACAAAATTCCTCTCTGTACAACATGAATCTTATCTTGCAAGATCAAAGGCCTTTCCATCAGTACCATGCTGTGGGGTTTTTTTAAGGGTGCTTCAAACATTAGAATAGTTTACCTCCTCTCCTCTGTATGGTATAAAAGCTATGCAGAACTCTTGAAAATAAGCGGTTCTTAATTTCTAAGTGGGAGAAAAAAAATCTAGCCGATTTCCAAGAAGGGAAATTAAATTCAAGTACTTTCTATTTAACTTCTGACTCTCTTTCATTGATACCTCACTCTAATTGTCCTTATTATCTAGGAAAATAGGAAACGTCCATTGCCTTTCCTATTGAGAAACTCAAAGGGCCGAGGAAATGAAGAAACCCATTCGGATGGGCAGAAATGAGAGGTTCATCATTCACAGACATTGCCACAGGAGGAATGAATTTTGTCTGCTTAGCCAGCTTCAGAGAAAATGAGTGCAAATGTGTGAGCAAAGAAGTCGGTCAGACTATTTCCAATCTCATGGGTGCATTTGCTGGGAAGTGTACCCCTGACTCCCACTCAATGTATGTTCATTCCCTGGCTTATTCCCCAAACTAACATTGACCAGAGCATGGACAGCAGTCAGAAAGAGTCCACAATTGAAATCGTGTCCCCAAATAGACCTACATTTAAATAGGAGTTAAAATAGTTGGAAGCCATTGGAAGACCACCAAAGATTGACAGTTGTCTGACCTGTGAGATGATCACTGATAGAATATTATGGTGTGAACTGCAGACAAAGCTTCTGGCCTTACATAGAGAAAAAGGCATTTTGCTCACAATGTAGCAGTTGTTTAAGAGAAGACAGAGAAGCTCATGTTAAAGTCAGAATTCTCAACGGGAGACCTTTCCAAGGCTAAAACTGATAATACTAAGGTTAAAAACAAATCTTCCATTGCCTCTAAGCCTGAGTTTTCTCCTTCAGAAAATCCTGGATGCTAATAGTAGTGGCCACCTCGGGCTTTTTTGCAAGAAATGAGAAAGGTGATAATAGCTTTAAAGACCTTAAGTGCAGACACTGAGCAAGCACTCACATCTGTTAGCTGTCATTAGTCAGACTTTTCTCTCCGTAGTAACATTAGCACCACCCAGACTCCCCCACTTCTTAATCTATTCAATATCTATTTAAGAGCTATGTTCTCAATGTTTAAGAATCACTTCTTGAGAGCCCCACTTTGGCTTAAATACAGTGCTGGCAACAGGAAGAGTGGTGGCCAAATAAGTCCACTGTAATCTCAAGAACCTCCAGGTCTGGCTGGGAGGACAATGAAACAGAAAATTATCACCCAATGTGGAAACCTCAGTTAGTGTGATCATAATCTCTATTAGAGTTCTAACGCTATGAGACATGCATAGGGAATCAGACACCTCCAGAGAGAGGGTGAGGTCTAAACAAAGATATAAAATGGGTGCATGCTTCTAAGGGGAGAGAGATACTGGGGGTAGGGGGTGAAGGAAATGTGAGTGATGCCATACAGTAGATATGAGCATGATGTGTCTGATAAGGGAAAACAGGGAAAAGTAGTTCTGGTTACACAGCATAAGAGTGGTAGCACATGAACATGGTGCAAGAAGTTTGCTACACGGCATGGGGGAGAAATGGAACATCTGGACAGAAAGATATCTGTTCAGGATATCTATGGAAGATGCATTGTGCTGGCGTTATAAGCAAGAAGTAGCTCTAAATACAAAAAGATCAGCTTGGTGGTCATAGCAGTATTCAGGGAGAGGAGGGGTTTACATTTCAGAAGTGGCAGAAAGGAAAGAAAAACATAAATTATTGCAGTGATAACCAGGGAAGAATTCATAGGTCTCAAGAGAAATAACTTTCATTTGGAGGTAAAGGATTAGTCTCCATTCCACGTTTCTTCTCTGGGTGAATTTGGGTGATACGACAGAAATGTAGCAAGCGGAACAAAGTAAAACTTAAGACATTTAAATCAGTACCATTATTTGGCCTCTTAAGTAATGCACCTGCTAGATATTCAGGCAGGAATCAGTGAGAGACATTCAGATAGAGAAGCCTAGAAACCTCATGTGTGTGAAGACACACTGGGAGAATTATTACTACACTTGTATAGTTTCTTACGTTTCTATTCCTATATTTTGAAATCATTTGAAATTTCTTCAGTTGAAGACCTCAAATCTTTCTCTAGATATTTTAATGTCTTTGAAAGAAGCTCCCTGTTACCACCATGCAGATGGAGAAGTAAACAAATTCACAAACTTCTAAAGATTAGGAGCAGTGAGATCCTACCTCCAACCAATGGTAAATAGGTCAGAGACCTGCAGGCACAGTAAATGGCCCGAGTACTTCAGGGCATTGAACTAAGCTTCCTGCTTAGAATCTAGTGCCCAGACTATTGAGGTCTGAATAATCCAGCCTCTCAGCCATCTTCTTTCTTTATGGGGCATGTGCTACCTTGTCCTGTCTAGAAAATTCTTTCCAAAGGAAGAGAGTAGGGGGCAGACAACCTAGTAGTAAACTTACGCAATCTGGTCAGCAGAGTCCTGAGGCCTTTGTAAATAAGTTTCTCTTTCGATCCTTTCCCCTATGAAGCTTTTATACTTCAAAATAATAATAATGATAATAATAATAAAATAATAATAATAAAACAAGACCAACCATCCCTTCATTAGAACATTCGAGATATTCAATAAAGAAAACCCAATAATTGAAGGGAATATACATTTCCCTTTATATACAAGTCCCAGAGTTCAAGCCTTACTGCCCCTCAGCTTTTCTTAAATGGGGTGAAGTTTCAAAGAAGACAAGGCAGGTGTGAGGAAGGTTTGAGGAGGGACCTTGGAGGTGTAATTTTCAGATCTATATGATAGGAACATTGACATCATTCAATGAGGCCAGCCCATCTTACCTTCTCACCCATTGGACACTTGCTGCCAATTTCTGTAACACACTCCACCCATCTGATTGACGGTCAACAATAACAGCAAGAGCGTCACAGGGTCACACCGCAGAAAAGACAGCAAATTCTGCAACAAGGGAAAGGATCATTAGTGACCTCAGGGGAACAAACATCAATACACTGGTACAATTCTAGACACTGAGAAGATCAAGTGGTGTATATCAAACTTTGCTCTTACAAGTTAGTAGTCCAAAGGGGACTAGTGAAATAGTACAGTGGGTATGGGGCTTGCCTTACATACAGATGACCCAGGATTGATCTCAAGCATGCCCAGTCCCCACCTGCACCCCCCAAGCGATATGATTCCCAAGTGCAGAGCCAGAAGTAAGCCCTGAATATCACCGGGTGTGGCCCCAAAAAATTTAAAAAAAAAGGAAAAATCTTAATAGTCTATATACTTGAAAAGAGAGAGAGATGCACATAAATAAATAATCACTATTGAGTGAAAATGAGAAAACCTGTCATGTATTTAGGGTGTAATTCATCAGAGGTGCATGGAGCACTTGGATAACAAAGACCAAAGCAGTCATTTATCCACCTTCTAATTATATACAACCCAAATGCATGTGTTCTAACAACTGATCTGGGAGAAGAAAGTCTGAGAGCCAGATCCTGATAGAAGCCAGGCTCCATCTGAAATGCAAAGTAAGGCTCCCTCCAAGGGAAGCTCTGTTTTGGAGGCTTGGAGGGATGCTAGACTCAAGGCAGTGGTGATAGTGAAGATGCTTGTGACAGAAGGTGTCAGCCTCATATGCCAGTAGACAGAGCATGGAGCCTGCAGAGCTGTGATTTTTTGTCATGACTACAGGCCCACTGTCTCTTCCCACTGCTCTACTCTACCACACTCTGGACATTTTGGGGGTGGAGGGGGTGGTGCGTAGTGGGAAGGAGGTGCTGTGTTCTGCCAGTTTCTGCTCTGATTCATCTTCCTATCTTGCAAAGTGTCTAATGTATTTCCTGGCCCAGAACAGCTGGGCAGTGTATATTTGTTGAATGAATGAAGAGAAGAATATGAAGTATCTGAACAGCTGTCTTCCTTAAAACCTGAACCAAAGAAGCTGACAGCTGGCAGGGATTTGTGAATACAACAGCAGAAATGGGTTCTTGAGTACCCCACACCTTCTAGGATCAATTCAGCTTACAATGAGGATGCCCCAGCTTCACACTCTGACCTGATATATTGTACTTCTTTCATCTCCAAATCCACTGTTCTTGGTTCAATCTAATAGTTCCTCAACACTAGATACAATAGTTCCTCAACAATAGATACCTTTTCTAAAACATCATCCATAGCAACACAAAAACAAAAAGCTCTCCTAGGCTAAAGCTGTGAAGATAAAATGTGACTCTACTGAAATGTATTCATGGCAACTGGTTTTGGCAATTACAGCAAGAGACATCATTGTACTGTGAATTAGTCCCAGGAATTTAGGAAGAAAGCCACTCCCTGATATGCAGAGTTGTGGAGGGAAGAAGAATCACTTGGGCAGTTCATGGAACATAAAGGATGAGGAAAGATCCTCCATATAACCATATAACCGGGTTACAATTGGTAGCCAGTCTTGCAAATGCACCTCCCCCCCTGCAAAGGAGTCACCTCCCCAAATAGACCCATTTCTACCTCCCTTTTATGTGAATCCAAGTCTCCCTGGAGAATAAATAGAACAGAGCAAATTGAAATTATATGATTCAAGTAGCTGTCAAGAAATTTCATACCCTGTGATGTGTGCTTGGAAAGGCTTACTCTGGGAGAAGCAGCATCATTAGCTTACTCTAGGAGAAGCAGCATCTTGGGACAGAAGTATGAATGAATATACCATGTTTCTCAACCTTTTTTTATTGTGGCCCATTTCTAATCTTATTTTCTCTCTGCGGGCTCCCTTTGTCTATCAGTTGGCCCCTACTTTCATGTTGTGGGTTCCTACTAACGCAATAGTGACTTTTGGTGCCACTAGAATATCCTGATGGCCCTTGGTTAAAATGTTGGGTTAGACCACCAAGCTATCAGGAAGATCTAGTTAACCAGATAGAAAAAGATGCATGGGGTGGGGGTGAGGATTCTGCTGCATATGAAACCCCAAGTAAGAATAAGTCCAATGGATTCATTAACTCCACTTATAGCAGGCAATAATAAGCTACTCAGCCAGAGACCCCTAGGAGACTTAAACATGGATGGAGCACACATTGGACATGGCCCTCCTCAATATATTCTCTCTGAAGGTATAAAACCACCTGGGGCTCATGTATCCCATCTCATCCCACCACTCAAAAGAGCAGAACTCTTGCCCAGGGATGATAGTCACACTTGAGGTGGGATCAGAATCCAGTACTGTGAACTGTGCTGTTGATGGTCTTCTGTTCTGCTTCTCCAGACATATCAGTCAATAATAAATACAATAATAAATATTAACTTTCAAAATGAGATGTGGGACAGGGCTCAAAAAATTAGAGCATAGGCTTTATGCTTTATGCTTTGCATGTGAGAGTCTTGGGTTTGTTCCCCAATACCACATGGTGCCCAGATCACTGTCAGGAGTGCCTATGCCCTCTCACACACACACACAAAAAACAAGTAATAATAATAAAAATGATTTAATAAGTATAAATATATAGTAGGTATATATGTATATATATTTAAAATTGAACTACTTTTCCTTGCATTGCTTACTTCCTACCTAAATGTGTCCTAATAAATGCCTTTCACCAAAGGCTCAGATAATCAAGAGGTCTGGAAGAACGGAAAACTGGATGAGTAAATTTTCTCCAAGTTCTGGTCACAGGGAGAATCAAAGAATTTTGTGGCAAAAGTTGGAAAACAGTTAAACCATGTTTCCAAGAAAAGAAAAATAATAAGCACATGAAATCTAAGTCATTCTCATGCTTTTAATAGAGTTGAAGGGGAAAGGAGTTTGTCAGGTCCTGGAGGACTAGGTGGGTGCAGTGAAGACTTGTTTCCCCATGTACTGGTGATCTCAGGAGAAATGACCATTTTTTCCTAAGTTCTATCTTCGTATGTTCCCTCTTGAACCAAGAAAATACAATCCAGCATTGCAGAGACACCACCTCCTCTCAGCTTGCCTCCCTCCATTTGTCAAGGGCAGTGCTTCCTTTTGGAGTCTCTGCAGGCATGGCACCATCACTCCTGCCAGTTCCCTCTATGGCTATGGCTGGCCACCCACAGTTCCGAGCCTCTGGAAGTGCGGACACTCTACACTATATATTATTTCAGAAAGAAGAAAAAGGAACACCATGTAATCAAGGGTGCAGAGTGGGATGGAGAAACAACTTGAGTCATGAACAAAAATCAAGAAGAAAGTCAAGAAGGATGGGGTGGGATTAAGGCAGATTTATTTCACTGAGCTCTGAATATATAGCCAGCTTCATGCATGCAGGGTCATGGCCTTACCCTTGGTCCATTAATTGTGCTGCCCTCTGGACTAAATTAAATGTTTGGCTTGAAAATCCCTATAGATGGGTTCTCTTCTAGAATTTGGCCTTGTGTATATCAACAGCACTGCAAAATTAACATGTAGTAGTGCTGGGGGGGCCGGCTGCGATAGCACAGTGGTAGGGCGTTTGCCTTGCACGCAGCCAACATGGCCGACCTGAGTTCAATTCCTCCGCCCCTCTCGGAGAGCCCGGC
>JAOXYA010000015.1:28306863-28317570 GCA_028565675.1 Sorex palustris
TCTCTCTCTCTCTCTCTCTCTCTCTCTCTCTCTCTCTCTCTCTCTCTCTCTGTCTCTCTCTCTCTGTCTCTCTCTCTGTCTCTCTTTCTCTCTCTCTCTCTCTTTCATTCTTTCCTTTCTTTTGACATCACCTGGAAGTGCTCAGGACTTACTCCTGTCTCTGAGCTCAGAGATCACTCCGGGCAGGGCTCAGGGGACCATATGTGGTTCTGGGGACCAACTCTGGGTATTGGCCACATGCAAAGCAAGCTCCAGCTCCTGATAGGTTTTCTTTGTTTATGTCTTCTCGACTCTGACATCTGCATCTCTTGATGCTATAAGAAGATTTTTGTTATATCAAATTGATCTATACCACTCATCTGTTGATCAACATCTCTGAAAAGATCTTAACCAGCAAGTTAGAAAATGAATTTAGGGGAGCAGAGAGAGTATGCAGAGGATAAGCCAAGGTCCTTGCAGGTGAGCGATGCTGATTTGATCTCTAGCACTACATATGGTTCCTGGCCTCCACTAGAGGTCACTCCTAAGCACAGAACTGGGCGTGACCTGAGCAAATTTCCTGGTATGGCCAAATCCCTCATCTCCTCCCAAAACTTAAAAACAAGTTTGTTTGTTTTTTTATCTTTAATTTGAGGACAAAGGTGATATCACAAGGTCCACAAATGATAGTATTGTGATTGATTTTGTCATTGGACACTGTGCTGGATGTGATGGTCAAAAATATTATTTCTTAGATGGAGTCTGCAGAACTTGGTCACTGACCTTTACAGTACCTCCCCCTCTCCCTCCTGCAGAGTTCAGACTACCCTTGGAGAAAGCCTGAGGGATGCAGCTCTAGGACCTTTCCCTAAGGCTCAGCCTGGGCCTGGGATCTGATGGCTGATGCTTAGTACCAGACAAGGTGATCACCTCACAGAGAACTGATGACCCTGAGCAGTTCACAAAGCAAGGGCACATCTCCTTCAGCAAAGAGAGAAAGTCCGGGGGGCAAGCAATGAGGCAATCAGCCCTTGCCAGACCTTGGCAGGAAACTCAGCCACTGCTGGGGTGGCATGGGTTTAGTGGACATGGCATGGTGATATCCACTTGCTGCTTGCTGCTTGCTGCTTGAGAGAACACCCCCTACCTGTCAAATGCACAGCGCAAGGCCTCATGGACAGGAGGGGCTGAGGACAAAGGACATCACAAGGTGCACAAATGACAGTATTGTGATTGCACGCACTTATGGATTCCTACGGTGGATGCCATCATCATCAAAAACTTATGAATTTTCTTTGTTAAGAATTCAAGTCTATTGACTACAAGGAAATCTATTCACTGTTTGACATAGGAGAAACCCCACACATTATTATTATTAGCTTTAAAAGATAATCAGAAAGTAGAGAAACACCTTTCCAACTCTCTTTCAATTTCACTCTCTGCCAAGAAACAGAAAGTTATTCCTGGCAATTCATAGAGAAATAATCTTTGAGCAGAAAGGACAGTCCCTACTCAGAGTGGATTTTGGCCTCACGGTATCTTTTTTACTGGGGGTCTTGGCTCCCTTCTCTGTCATGCATGATAGCAATATAATTCCCCTCAGAAATTATTTCAGAATGGCAGAACAATACAAACACGATTGATTGAAGTGCTGGGATGCTGAGTCATTGCACTGAGGTAGATTAGAGAGATAGGGAGCCTCATGCCCTGACTTGGACATGGCTGAAGACCCCGGGGTCCCACCTTCAACACCCAGTCTCTTTTCTGGACTCTCATCAGCACCAGATATCAGTCAAGTGTGACAGGGGCTGTGAGGACTAATACTGATTCCCTTCTTAGCAAGGTCAGGGAAAGACAGATGTGCACCCTGCTCTAAGGAGAGAGGTGTGAGAATCTAATCATGCTCCAGGAAGTAGATCTTCCTGGGAAAAGGCTGAGTTGGAAGTTCCCTGCACCCAGAATCTGCCTTGCCTCTCTCTATAATGAATGTCATGTGTTTCTATTTGGGAGTGTGGGGGAGTTTTGGGGGCCACACCTGGTACTGCTCAAAGATTATTCCTGTCTCTGTGCTCAGAAATAGCCCAGTCCGGGTGGGGCTTTGGTGATGTCAGGGACTGAACCGGGTAAGTTGCACTGTTTAGATGCAAATGTTTAAACTGCTGTGTTAGCTTTCCCTGCCAATGTATTTCTTGCAATGTTGTACTCTGAGAGGCTTGAAGACCATTTGAAAAGGAGCAGATGGTTCTGGGCTATCTAGTAATGCAGAAGAAAATTGGGAAGAAAGGAAGATAGACAAGAAGAATACCATGGACCATGGTACATGGGAAGAATTTTGGCCAAGAGTCATCTACGCAACCTTTATTACACACAGAGATGAAGACATGAGACTATAGATGGTGCCACAGTGCCCCGGCAGCAAAACATGGTCCTCAAAGAGGTCACAGCCATACTAGGTACTGAAGTCAGATGGCATTTCACTTTTGGCATGAAGAGTATCCTGAGAGCAAATGCATTTTGTTTCTCTTTTTGTTTTCGTTTGGGGGCCACAAGTGGCAATGCTCAGGGCATACTCCTGGCTCTGCACTCAAGGAGTCATTCCTGGAAGGCTCAGGAGACCATATGTAGTGCTAGGGATTGAACCCAAGTCAGCTGCATGCAAGGCAAACACCCTACCCACTGTACTATTGCTCTGGCCGGCAAGAGCAAATGTATCTAGAGTTTCTGAGCATCACCAGGCAGTACTGGGCCACGGAGGACATTCAGTCCCTCATCTGGGAGGGGTCAAAAGTGAGGGGGAGGAAGCCGAACAGCATCTTTCTCCCAGAACCCCTGGAAAAGCACCCTCTTCATCTCACGCAGCCTGTGTGCTTCCTCTAAAGCACAGGCCTGCTCATATCTCTCCTGATTTCAAAGCTTCAGGCTCCAGTTTTGAAAGGCGGTCTCCTGGGGCAGCCCTCAGAACAATAACCAATCTGCTTTGTTCGAAAGTCCTATGTGTCGTGGATGCTTACATCAACTGTACCCTGTTTAAAGTGAAGAGATCTGAGAAGAGAGGATGACAAATGTAGCCCGGCTATAGATCTAGCAGGCATCAAACACAGACACTCCACCTCTAGGGCTTCCAGCCATGATCCCCAGGAAGGCCCTCTGCTCGGGAGCCTGGGAGGGTCTTTACCTTCCCCTAGAGATGACCCATCCCTGATCCTCTTCTCTTTTGTATAAACTTCCCGTCTTGTAAAGTTCTCGCCAAATGATTACATCCAGATTACCCACCTTCCTTTCCCAACTTGACACATATAATTCAACACGGCATGTTCTCTAACAACATTCATCTCTGTCAGCCAGTTTTACGAGATCTACCAAGTGGCATAGACTTGTCAAGACCCGGGGTACCCAGCGGACTGGGTTAGTGTTGTTCAGAGCTTTCAGTGCATGGCAGAGTTAGAGAGTGATAGGAACAATAAATAACAAACAATGAGTGTTAAACAACACAAAATCCTTGAAAGGTCTTGGCAGACCAGGATTGCATCCTTTTCCGAGGATCCCTGGAAGTCCCATTTGCTCGGCACAGAACTGAGGCTTGGTTTTAACTGAAATGAAAGGTAAATTTCGCTGTTTCACCAACGTTGTCTATCGTTCTGCCCTAAATCTCAGACTACCTCATCATTGTGTATGGAATTACTTCCCAGTCACCAAGCTGCCACTAATCCCTCTGAAATTATGAAGAATTGGTTTTCTGCAGGGTATGCTGATTTAATGACCTTCCTGCATGATCATCTGTGTTAGCTACTGATGCTTAACACAAAAGACCAGTCCTGGCATGTGTTGGGTCATAGCACATCAAAGCCAAAGAGAAACTTGGTGGTGATCTAATGTGGTAATTGTGGGCAGACCAGATAGATGTTGCTTGAGTACCTCCAATGTACTGGACAGGTGTGGCAGGGCAGGATCCCTATCTTCTCCTCTGTTCTTCAATCTTACCTGCATTGCAAATATAAAGGGTTTTGTTTTTCATTTGTTTGGGAGCCACACCCAGCTGGTTCAGAGTCGACTCCTGGCTCTGTGCTCATGAGTTACTCCTGGTGGTGCTCAAGCCTATTCTTGGCTTTGCACTCAGGAATCCCTCCTGTTGGTGCTCAGGGGACCATATATGACTCTGGGAAATCAAACCGGAGTCATCCATATGCAAGGCAAGCACCTTAACCACTATATTATCTCTCCATCCTCCTTTGAAGTGGATTTTATTTACAAAAATCACAATACAAGTCATCACATGAAAAGGAAAATATTGAGACTAGCATCCGGAAGTAAATTGGCTCCTTGAAATATTCACAGCCCTCATTCTGGACAGCTGTGTGTGTTCAGATGCAGACAAAAGGAGGTTTGCCACAACCAACAGAGGAAAAGGCAGTGATAGAACACATAGCTGATGGGGCTGGAGAGAGCACAGGGTGTAGGGCGTCTGCTTTGAAGGCAGCCAACTTGGGTTCAATCTCCAGCAGCCCACATGGTTCCCTGTGGCCCACCAGGAGTTATCCCTGAGTGCAGGGCCAAAAATTAGCCCTGAGGACTACCCCCACGCCACTCCACCCCCCACCCCCAAAAAAGAACATGAAGCTGAAATAAAAAGTTATGTATGTATGTGGGGGAGGTCCAAAATCTGGAGTAAGGGGATATTACAAGAGTAATGGAATATGCTTTTTTAGAGTGACAGGGGAAGTTTATACAGAATATAATGGAATATGCTTTTTAGAGAGAGACAGGATTTAGACAATCCTGGTCCTAATGTTTTCTTTCTAGACCATTGTCTCCAATATAACCCCAGCCATTAATTCATTTAGTCTTTTTCCCACTTGTAACCATGTATGTAGCATTTCTACATGTCAGTCTCCCTTGAGAGATAAACACCTTGAAGTGTGGCCATGTCAAGAAATAAAAGACTAGAGGGCGGGAGAGAGAGAGAGGAAGGAAAGAGGAAGACAAGATGGAAAGAAGAAAGGAAGGGAAGAAGGGGGTGGGGGGGCAATGATAATTACAAGGGAAAGCAGCCAGCAACCAGGTGACTAGGGCCCTGGAACTTTCTGCCTTCTCTCTCCAAGCACACTCGTGGCAATGCAAAATTACAGAGGGGGCAGCTGCTGGGAAGAATGAAAAGAGCTCCCAAAATAAGACCCAGCTGAAGAAAAGGAAAGAAGCTGGATTGCATCTAGGAGACTGCTATTTTTAGTGGCCTGAAGAAGACTCTCCTGTGACCTTGCCAAATGATGATGCAAACAGAGTTAATGAAAGCTCTCTCAACCTTCATTCCAACTCAGCTCATTACCAGCCAGCTTCAGCAAATGCATCTCCTAAAACCCTGTAACCTCATTAAAGGATTAATCCTAACAGGTTTGACCTGAAAGTGAGCAGCTGGATTTGCTCTAACAGTTTCCTGCCTTGCTAGTTGTTTTTCCTAAAGACATTAAAAGAGTAGGTGAGCTCTCCTGAGCAGTTAGTTTTACATTTCTATCCCTGGTGATGTTTTGTCTTCCAGGTAAATACTATTTTCAGAAATGAGGAAAAAGTTCCTTTTCCTAGTCATTTTCTAGCCTTTGGGAAAGATGCTTGCTTTTAAAGTCACCTTGATTATTTAAATGACAAAAAAAAAAGAAGAAGGAAAAAGTCCCTCCTCCCTTCCAGTCTGATGACAATTAGTTCCAGATTTCTCTATGCAAGGCTTAAGTATTTTTTTTTTTGCATCAGGGATATAAAGCATTTGAAGTTAAGGCAGCTGATTTCATATGGAATGTCTGACTTAAAGTACAGGGACTTTTACATATTATCAATCTTTTATAATCCCATTCTATTTTTTACCCAGCCTCCCAATATCCTTCATTCATCTCAAGTAAAAGCTGCCTGTTGGGGTAGGAGGTTCAGTAGGACAGAGTTAGCTCCGCCTGCAAAAATTGCTCTTCCCAACACTTGATGTTGTGAATTGTCAAGCAGTGAGGAAAATAGCACTGTAGCACTGTAGCACTGTCATCCCGTTGTTCATCCTTTTGCTTGAGCGGGCATCAGTAATGTCTCCATTGTGAGATTTGTTGTTACTGTTTTTTGGCATATCCAGTACGTCACGGGGAGCTTGTCAATCTCTGCCATGAGGGTGGGATATTCTCGGTAGCTTGCTGGGCTGGAGCAATAGCACGGTGAATAGGGTGTTTGCCTTGCACACAGCCAACCCGGGTTCGATTCCTCCATCCCTCTCAGAGTGAGGAAAATAGGCTGGAAAATTTGAGCATGGTTCATTACAAAACAAAATCTTTACTCCAATGGCTACAATATAAAAGATATTCCTCACTAAGCTAAATATTGGACTGGAGGAGAAAAATTAAGGATGATTTATGAATTAGAGTGTATGACCTATGTACGGGGGACTCCTCGATGGCACCTTCTTCTTCATTTCTTAGTTTAAAAAAAACTGCCTGAAGGGCTTGAGAGATTGTACATCCCTGCCGATGGCCAACCAGGGTTTAATCTCTGTTACCGCATATGATCCTCAGAGCCCCAACCAAACAGGGATGATCTTGGAGTGCAGAGCTAGGAATAAGCCCTAAGCATAGTCCAGTGTGCCACCACCCCCCCCCCAAATAATCTTTCCTAGACACAAATTTGTACAAGTCTCATCAGATAACTAAGTGTGTCTTTTGCAGGGTCTGTGTCTGAACTGGGAACAGCCAATGTGAACCAGCTGAGAGGCAAGGGAGCAACGCATCTCTCTCTGGCTTTCCCGCATACTCCCCAAATCCCTGCTGGGGTTAGAGAGGACAAAGGAACCTGCCAACTTATACCAAAATAGAAACAAAAATAAATAAATAAAAGTTCCCAATACTAAATGACTGAATCATCCAAGTGTCAAATTAAATATTGATACCATTGGTTGGACTCTAAATTATTCTCTGGGGTGGAGAATCCCAGAATGAAAATCAGCAGAAGCTACCACTGAAAAGTGGGGGGTGATCACAGGACACTCCCTTCCTCCTATCCAGTTCATTCAAGCAACTTGTAGGCCCCTGCAGTTCAGTGTACCAAGGGCTGTGCTGGGGACTAAGGCACAGGCATGAGCACTTAAACCCTTATCCTGGTAAGCTGGCATTTTAATCTGATTTTGACTGCTCTAACCTCAAGACTGACTCATATTATCTGGAAAATCTCTTAAGATTTGCTACCTAGTCCTGAAAACATTTAGCTGTGGTAAGGACCTGAACTGGTAGCAACATCACAGAAGCATTACATTCGAAATCAGGCCCCACCCTGTGTGACCATGAGCAAATTCCCTTAATACCCAAGAGTCTTCAGCTGGGGAGCTGAAACAATGAGGAGGTGAAGGGGAGCTGCATGTCATAAAAAAAAAAAAACCACCTCTATGATCCATTACTCTAAGGGGAAATAAAGAATTTTGTTTGGTTTCGTTTTGGGGCCACACTCAGCTGTGCTCAAGGAGATTGACTCCTGACTCTCTGCTCAGAGATCATTACTAAGTGGTGCTCAGGGGACCATATGCAGTGTCAGATATTGAACTTGGGTTGGTGAAGGCAAGGCAAGGGTCTTACTCTCTGTGCTAGATCTTTGACCTAGAATGTTTTTTCTAGACTCAGATTTTTGTGACTTCAAGCTAAATCAGAGACTACAAACATCCACAAATGGTATGTTTGAAACTTGTTAAGAGAGTCAATCTCAAATGTTCCCATCACCAAGGGCGGAGGGAGAAACAGTGAAACAGTGACCCAATCACTCTATGAGATGATGTTTTCTAACAAAGTTAACTATAGTGATCATTTCACCCTATATACAAAAGTCAAATGATCATCGTACACCTTAGTCTTGAATACTATTATAAGCCAGTTATATATAAATAAAACTGGGTGGGGGGATAAAACAAGAAGCCAAAAAAACATGGAGAATATAATATGCTATCTTGCCCACAAAAACAACATCAATAAATAAACTAATCCAAAATAGGTGGGGGTGGGGAAGTAATAAAAACAGGGATTTGGTCACTAAAATCGTCAGAGGAAGACTGAGTCTGACAATTCTGATCCAAGTCATGCTCTGCATTGTCATTAAATGTGTGACTCTGAGTGAGAATCAACTCTGAGTTTCTCAGCTTCCTCATTGCAAAAAGTGGCATCTCTAATATCTAACTGATAGAGATGCTGTGAGACAAAAAGCAAACATCAACACAAGGCCCTGGGTTCATTCCAAACACACAGAGGTGCTTGGTAAACTTTACCCAAGGGAAAATGATCCATCGACCAAGAATAATATATATTGAAAATTCCTGCTCAGGCTGAGATCTTATTCACATTTCGACTCCCAGGATCGGCATAGGTCACTCTATTGACATCTTCGTTTGAAGTCTCAGTAAACAAATAAATGTTGACTCTGATCAACTCATACTGATGAGAACTCTGATTGGCAATTATGTTCACATGATTGATTAAAAGTGAGAAAACAGAGTGGTTATTACTTAATAAATGAGCTTGATGGGAGGCAGTCACTTTTAAAATGCAAGGAAAATGGAGATGAAAAGGTCACAGATCCTGGGTGACACCCACAAAGCCAACCTCCCACATGGCTTCTGAGATCAGCAGCAGCAAAGCCAAATGTGTGAGTCAGGGCTCAGGGCTGGCGCGACGGGGGCCTGTTGGAAGCATGTGCAGTCCCAGTGACTGTCCTGAAGAACTCTTCATTCACTGAATAAACAGTTCCATAGGTCCTTTGAGTAATTGCACAGTGTCCTTTGGCAGAAGAGTGGCAAACAGAGCTGACAGTGCAGGCAGAAAATGTGAGAATCCAGGCACCAGAAGAAGTGCTCTAAGTCGAAAACGAAAGGAGATAAACATGGGGAATACAGACAAGTCCATCAACTATTCCAGACAAAGCCCCAGGACTGTTTCCCAGAAGCAGAATCCCAGCATAGCAACGGGAAGTGTCAGCCTTCATTTAGGTGGCTGGAGAACACACACACACATACACACACACACACACACACACACACACACACACTTACATGCATACGTGCAGGTAGACTCACCCGTCTGTGCCTGGCATAGATACACACATACAATATCATACATACAGACACATTCCAAGGAACTAGAAACGACTCTGAAATAACACTGTTCTCTTTGAACTGCACTGAACAAACGATTAGGAGGCATTTCTTCAGAAAGAGCAAAGGGGAACGTAGTGTTTCTGTAACTAGGTCAGCCACCAATTGGTAGTCAACTCAACAAACCCAGGAAAATTTAATGAGGAGGAGACCAAACAAAGGCCGAAGATGAAACCATTGCCCCATGCGTGTCCCCAGACACCACTATCTGAGTGTGGGGGGGGGGGGCACTCTGCACCATTTCTCCAAGAGACACCAGAGACACCAGACCAAACTTTGCCAAACTCCTAATATAAGACCACCAGCCACCATCAAGCCCGGGAGACCCACAAGCAAACAAGGAATGAAAAAGCAAAAGGAATCAAGATACTCCAATCCACTTGGAACTCAGGCCTGGAGCAGAAAGCAGAAAAGTTAGTTAATAGAGAGAAGGGTGGAGCAGTCCGCTGAGCTGACAGCATCACAGGACGGACATAAAGCCACACTGCTGACCTAACGCTCGTGTCCACGGAAGCCAGTCCCCTGTGTCGCAGATCTCTGGGCCACCATTCCCGCCTGGGCCGGACAGTTGTCGCTGGCACCTGCCCTGAGGCTGGAGGAGCAAGAGAGGCCAGACTCATTAAAGGCAGCTCCTACTCACGCCTCTGTCCCGGAGGTCACCAAGCAGCAGGTGGCCAGCGCCAGTCTTGCTCAAGGGGCCGGTTCTGCCGCCACAGTGCCATCTCCATAAGGCAGCGTCCGGCGGGGCTCTCAGGGCATCTCATGTGGGGACCCCGGGGCGGCAGGGCTGTGAGAGGGTGCCGGGCGGCTGTTGTGGACGGCGGGCACACAGCAGTGGCCTCCCGGGACAGCCAAGAGGCGGACCCCGCTCCCAGCACTGCTGGCAGCCTCGTGAATGAGGCACTGTGATGAGACACACACCCACTACTAATGAGCCGCTCACAGACACAAGCCAGGGAGCCCCACGCTGAGGCTGCATGCAGCTCCAAGGCCAGCGCAGAAGCATGGACGGATGCAGGAGGGGCGTGCCGCCTGCTTTGGCTCCAAGGGGCCGCACCCAACAGCAGGGACGAGCCTTTGCACTAACAGCAACCCTCCCCACCCCCCCGCCCCGTTCCTCTCTTGGCTCAAGGACAAAGAGAAAAACAGCCACAAAGTCACAAGCATTTAACAAAGGCCACAGGGGCCAGGGAGATTCCTCAGAGGGCTCTAGCATGCCTGGAGCTCTCAGCTTCAACTCTCTGCACACCACATGGTCCCCCAGCCTGTCTGGGTACAGAATAGGCTAAGACACACCCGCACCCCGCCACTGCGCAAGCGTCAGGCAAGTGCTCCTGCGCAAGGATCACCAGGCGTGGCTCCCAGGTCCCCCTCAATAAACAGAATAATACATATTTTCAATAGAGCTTTTTAACATCATGTAAAAAAGGGAGACACATGCTTCAGACCAGAGCACCACTTGATAACCAAAACCACAGCCAAGGAAAGAAGTCTCATGACTCTGTATTGAATTTGGAATACCATGCAAACTCTTTTTTTTTTTTTTTTTTTGCTTTTTTTGGGAGTCACACCTGGTG
>JAOXYA010000015.1:28354404-28367165 GCA_028565675.1 Sorex palustris
CCCGCCCCCCCCTCCCCTCCCCTCCCCTCCCCTCCCCTCCCCTCCCCTCTCCTCCCCTCCCTTCCCTTCCCTTCCCTTCCCTTCCCTTCCCTTCCCTGGGCCCATGAGGAGCTACAAGGAGCAGCTATTTCCTTTTCTCTCACGCTGCAGCATCCTCCTGAGGGAATGTGGGCCCAGGGTAGGGACGGATGACAGAAGCAGAACGCAGATGGGACCCAGCAGGAAAACCTGGAAGGTCCGGGAGTCTTGGAAAGCCCAGCCCGACTGTGATGTTGGGTGTGAAAACAGTGGGGAGACCATTAAAGGCTGCGTGAGGACAAGGGTTTCTGTTAGTTTAACACAAAGCCGAATCACTGTGCTTTTGCCTGGGCCCAGGAAGGCTGTATAGCTAAGGCCCAGAGA
Source organism: Sorex palustris (assembly GCA_028565675.1). Classification (NCBI taxonomy): domain Eukaryota; kingdom Metazoa; phylum Chordata; class Mammalia; order Eulipotyphla; family Soricidae; genus Sorex; species Sorex palustris. The sequence goes on from JAOXYA010000015.1 coordinate 28,354,807, forward strand.
ACTTGGTGGCTTGTAGTCATTTTATTTTCTTTTGGTTCGAGGGCCATAATCGGCTGTGCTCAGGGCTTACTCCTAGCTCTGCTCAGGGGGTCACTCCTGGCAATGATCAGAGAACCAAATATGGGGCCAGGGACTGAACCCAGGTCAAGTGAGTGCCTGGCAAGCGCGCTGCCCACTGAACTCTCGGGCCTGACTGTAGTCTATGCGTGAGTCAAAACTGTCACGATTCAACCCTCTGAAATCCCAAATTACCTTCACCTGAAAAACAAACAGGAATATTCTTGAAATGGAGACTACGTTATCAAAAGACTAATTATCATTTAAGCTAGTCTGGAATAGTAATGAAGCCCCTTTTAAAGGGAAGCAAACTGGTAATGAATATCTCAGCATCGTCTGCTTAGCAAACTTCCCTCCGAAGATTATGACTTCAGGGTAACTCACCGCAGCAACCCACGTGAAAAAAGGAAGGGGGAGAAGAAGCAAAGACAGGAAAGAGACAGGCACTTTTCAAAAGCCATAATTATCTCTAAAATCTCAGCTGCCTCTTGAATATTTGAAATGGAAGAGGGTTGGATCACTTAAACTTTAGGAAATAATTTTTTTAAAAGCACGGATACACAATTCATCAGTAATTGGAAGAGGTTTCTAGACTAAAACGAATGTTTGGTGTCAGATTTGGGCCTAATAATTGTAAGGATGAAATGGTACCTGCAACCATCAGTCTGAAAAATTCCAGCCCGGCATGGCACCAGTTAAAATAAATTTCCATTTTATTTTCACAGGAATCCTAGGATATAGATACTATTATTAGCTCCTTTAAAAAAAAAAACACAGGTATCTGAGTCTCAGAAAAGTTCTGTAGCTTATTCCTGGGCACATACTTGACGAGAAGGGGGCTGAGCTTGAGAAGGATGGAACTGGTGGGCAAAGATAAATGCAGGTAAGTCAAAATATAATGACTCTGAAAAGCCAGTATTCATGACAAATCACATTCAATGTGTTAATTTAAAGAAACCTGAAAGGGGGCTGGAGAGAGTTCAGGGTTAACGCCCTGCACGTGGCTGAGATGGGTTTGATTCCCTGGCACTGCACATTGTCTCCTGAGAACCCCTAGGACTGATCCCCGAGCACAGAGCCAGGAGTAAGCGCTAAGCACTGTTGGCCATGGTCCCAAAGCAGTATTTCATTTAAAAAAAAAAACAGAAAAATTAAGATGAATGGAAGAAAACTGTGATAAGCTGAACATAAATCTTTTCAATTATGACAGGGTGTAACTCTATTTGCATCCTCGGTCTCAGCCTGTGTCCTCTCACTGAGGCTGCCTCCAAGTGTAAAGCTGGTCCAGTGCTCGGGTGATGGGTCTGTGCATGGCAGGATGTGGCTATGTGCGAAACGTGCCCAGAACCCCAGGCAGAGGTCCTGCAGGAAACTCCATCTGCTCTGTCTCTCTCTGCCATGGACTCTGTCTATTCTGCGGGAATAAAACAGCACGGATGGCAAAGACGTGCCTCTAAATTCCCACAACCAACACTCACTTGACAGAACCTCAGGACAAAGAGATTTGTGTCTCAGACCAAAACCTGGGAGGAACCTCTGAGCTCTGGTGGCTCTGAAAGGTGAGACTCGCGTGAGGAACAAAGCTGGGCCTGGAGACATTTTATCCAAGAGAGGCCAAGGTGGAGAATTCACCTTCCCTTGTGATAATTGTGCCAATGTAGAAAAGCACCCCTCAGAACAGTCCGAGCACAGGGTGGGGTACAGTGGGGTAGGCAGAGGGCTTCTCTTCAGCTGATACCATCAGGAAAGTTCTAGAAAAAAGAAAGGCAGTGCTTATTTTCCGTATTCCTGGGAGCGCTCTCCATGCCAAAAAGCAACAGAATAAGCCCCTGACTGCTTTTTTTACTGTGGCCTGGAGAGCTGTTTGCGCCAGCGTGCTGGATTCAGCACCTCACAAAATCTAAAGGAGAGAGAGAAGAGAAGAATGAGGGAGTGAGAAGAGAGTGAAAGATGCCAATATTTGTCTGGTCACGAGAAAGGGTACCGAGTCTCTCTCAACACTTGCTGGGGTCTTTCTTTGCCCCTTGCCTCTCCTCTCCCTTCTCTAATCTTACTAAATACTCCAACCAGCCTTCCAGATTCCAGGCTCCAGCAGAACTCTTGAGTTCGGAAGGATCTCAGCACGAGTCAGTCTCACACACAGGATCTCCCTAGGAATCCTTGAACTCCGCAGTGGTCCCGGGCTCATTAAACTGAAGAAGGTCATTTCACCTCCAGTTCTAACCAAAGTGCATTACTTATAAGACCCGGAGTTGAAAAGGCCCTGCTTCATAAAAGTTAAATAAATTGTCAGGGGTGAGTATGGGTTTACAAAACACTTTATTTTACTTTTACACTGAGTTACTTAATCCACCCCCCCCCAGACCCCATAATCTATCTGCCTTGATTCCTTCTTCATCAACTGCCCATACATTCCAGCATACTCTGGAGCTGCAAAGAACTCTGCTGATTTGCCAGGGAGATAACGGACTCAGTTAAAAAAGAGAAAAAAAAAAAAGAAAGAAAAAGAAAAAAATACAAATAAGTATCCTTTAAAGAGAGTACTTATTTTTTGAAATAGCACTCTCCTCTTAATTATAATATAGCATTAGGGCCCCCATTCTTCCTCTGAACTTTCATAACGATACTATCAAACAGTAACAAATACAAATTTGTGCAGTCTGAAATATGCAATTTAATCATAAGCAGTAATTTCCATATCACTGAAGTTGAAAAAAAGAGATGTCAAATGATTAAACTCCAGTGCTCGAGGACCAATCTTGAATTAAATTTTACTCTCTGCTAAAGCTAGGTTATGCACGACACAAGGCTGGTTTCAAGGTAATAAGTAAACCGTTTTCTGTCATATTGAAACTCCACGCCCTACCTGTTTACCAAAGCTCAAACTGTTATCCTGTATTCTCTTTTTGCAAATTAGAACCATCATCAAATCCTCTGGAAAAAAACAGGCAGAGAGGTACCACAGCAGTCTCGCTAATACGTCTTCCCTTTATTCATTCCCTTTCCCTGGGAGTCTGAAACGATGCGCTTTCTGCAAGAAAAATCCTCCCCAGATCGCTGCCTCGGGAAGAGCTGATGGTGTTTATCACACATCCCCGCCCCCCATCTCCTACTCCCCAAAGCCCGGGTTCCAAGATTTTCTAACTTTCGAGTAAACTCCAAGGTGGGCAGAAGAGACTCAAGGTAACGTGAGCCACGGACTAGAGAGATGTTAATCCTGACAAACTGCTGGAGCAGTAGCCTGAACCACAGCTAGATTGAATTCAGTCTCTCCGGAGAGGGCCAGACAAGGCTGGTGGTAACAAAACCGCTTTTCATGGTGCCCTCAAAAGCAGATGGGCCCCATGCAGAAAGTTGGAGAAGGACGCTATTGCCCTCTAGTGGTCAGAAGTGCAATCTTCCGCTGAGGAGTCCATTTCCAGAGCCGCACAAGGCTCTCAATGTCAGGGTAAAATTATAGCAGAAAGATGTCTAATTATTCTCCTCAAGTGTTTTCTTTAGTCCTTTCAGCCCCAAGGGGAAACAGTGGCTAGCGATCACTGGAATCTTCGTGGAGAATCTGGTGGTTACTACTAGCAAATTTGCCTGACTTCCTCCAGTTTTAGCTTTTTTTGTTTTTTCCTTTCCACCAGACCTGTTGATGTTTGCTCTGTCAGCCAGTTAAAATCACACTCTTACATAGACCAAAGATCGTTACATATTCGAGAGCCAACGCCTGTGGAGTGGAAAGGCTGATAACATACAATGTTGCGTAAAACCAGGGGGGTTTTGTTAAATTAGGCAACTTTTTAATGGATTTAGGGTCAGTTTCATAAGGGAGGGGAGGTGTGTGTTGTAAATGCATTTTAATCCCTTACATATCATTGAGGATTGAATTTGCAGAGTCCTGTGAATTTTCCAGTCGGTGAGGAGGAGAGGGCCCTTAGCATTCATAATCACTCTTCAAATGACAGTTCAAGGGAGGGGGGAAGGTTTTCTACTTATATTTCTACCTATAGACCACTTTAACAAATCATTACGAGTATACCTAGGGCCAAAGTAAAAAAAAAATCAGTATTGAAAAATAGATATAAATGCAATGACTATGCTTCCTGAACATCTGCCTATGCCCGTGTATAGGAAATGAAGGCAGACTAAAACCAGATTTTCAGATCGCATCGAGAGGGTTCTGGAAATAGATTTGAATATTGTAGATCCATGTTTATGTGAACTGTCAACTGCATAAGTCACAGACATTCACAGGCAAAGTTCTTAGATACACAGTGCTCAGGGGAGTGGAGCTTTTGAATTGTAAATGGAGCCTGGTGGCCAAAGTTGAGGCATTTCCCATACAAGGGTCCCCAAACCAGAATCTTTACAAAGCAGCCATGTAATTCTATTCAGAGAGAAAGAAAAACCATGAATTATGAGGACAAGTGCATTAAAGGAGCATGAAATTGATCTGTATTCCCCCAAATCATAGCGTGCTCTCCAATGCTTGTCCCCCCTTCTGTGCACAAATAAACTAACAATTAGTCATCACCACCACTGCAAAGAGGGAGCATGAGTTCTGGGTCATAGAAAAAGAAAGAGCTATAACTTTTTTCTTTTAATTCTCAAATTAACTAAAGATTGCATCTTTATTGAAAATAGAATTTAGGTTTCTAGTCATTTTATTCTCTGGTGCTCTGATAAGAATGCCGAAATAATGGAAGTTCTAAAGTGCTATCAAGATGGTCCTCTGCTTCAATTAGGATTCTTTTTAAAGCCTATTTTTCTAGTGAGCACTACAGTCCAGTCTGAGTAAATCTGCATGTCTGGACCTCTTCATAGACATAGACGATTCTATCTCAAATCTTTCAAGACCTCTCTTCATCCCCCCCCACCCCCCACCCCCTTCCTTGGGAGTGGGAAGGGCCTATTCCTTTATTTTTTTCTAAGAATGTAATAGTGTGACCATCTTGCGCAGACTCAGGGGAAAATGACGGTCTTAATAAAGATTCAGTCACAGAGCGCAGCTTGATACAGATTTCATGTATTATTTTGTTATCTTTCAAAAGGAAGAGGTAAAGCTAATTCTCACGCAAGTCAAGTTCCCAGGGCTCTCGGAGCCATTCCCTGGATTATACTGAACAACACTCACTGCCTTTGTCCAAGGCAGAATTTCAGTTGTGTCCAGAGCTGAAAATTCTAGGGCCCAATAGCCTGGTCCACTCCAACATCTGCAATCAAAGCTTTCCATGAACACACTTTGGGGACCAGCAGCTTCTGGGGTCCCTCTGGAATTGGTCACAGTTGTGTCCCTTGCTTTTGCAACTTTAATTCTTTTGTTCCACTGGTGGGAGGCTCCCACAGCTGGAGTTTGGTAGGGGCTACTTTGGGGTTCTGGTGTCAGGCTTCTGTCTACAGTGTGTGAGGAGGGTTGGGGCGGGGCGGGGGGGGGAGATACCAGCATTAATGAAAGCAAGGCCAGCCCCTTCTCTTCTCTCCACCGCCTTAGGCTCGCCAGGAGTCCAGCCTGGCCAATGCAATGTGTTGACGGGTTGCTGGCCAGCGGAGTCTCTGGCTCTGACCAAATCTCCATCCCCCCGCCCAAAGAAAGCCAGACACCCCACAAAACCAGCCACGTTTGTCTGTCGCAAGTATAAGTGATCAAGGAATGAATCCCTTCTCTTTGCCCGGATTAATGATCGTGGCTTTCCTGCAATTAAACCGAAAACTTATCCACTGCCTCCTATTCCTCCGAGAGGAAAGCTAGGAGAGGAAAGAAACTAGGAGAGGTTTCTGCGAGGTTCGGAACAAGATTTCTGCAGGGTTAAACGGGCAAGGGGACTTCAGCGGGATCTCTATCCACACGCAGCCGGGGATGGGGGAAGCCAACCTTCAGCCCCAGCTCCTCCTGAGGGACCGACGACCCGCCGCCAGTCAGGGATGACATTATTAAATAATTAAAAGATGCGATTTCTTAATAGCGGCGCGATGGCCCGTGAAATTCTTGCTGCATTATCAGCAAAAGCAACAGGGTTTCTGGGGTTTGGGAATGTGTGTGTGTGTGTGTGTGTGTGTGTGTTGTGTGTTCTCTCCTAGCATCTATAAAACCTTTCGCTCGGGAAGGGGCACGCATGAGAACCCCCCCACACACATACACACACACACACACACACACACACACACACACACACAATCGCCCACAAGCACCACCGGGGAAGGGGCGGCGGTTAGCAGGGCTTGGTCCAGCAAGGGTTGAGGACACGCGCCCCGGGGGCCTCCCCACCCCAGGGGAGGTGGCTCTGGGGACTCACCGCGCCAAGCGGACGCCCTGACCGCTCCGCTCCGGTGGAGGGGCCAGGGGTGCCCTCCTCCCCGCCGCCCTCCCCATCCAGCCGCGGCTCTGCGCTCCCCAACCCGGCCGAGCGGAGGGCAGGCGAAGGCGCGCGCGGAGAGCCGAGGAGGCTGGGCGCGCTCGGGGAAACGGCCGGCAAAGTTACCGCGCAGCCCGGCCGGCTGCGCCCGCGTCCCCGGCCCCGCGCCGGGCCACCCCCCGGCCGGCGGGAGCTGCCCCGCGGGGTCCCGGAGCTCCCGCAGGGACTCCGACAGGAGCGCGCGCCGCAGCAGCCCGCCGGGGAGCCGCAGTCCGCTGCCAAGCCGCGGGCAAGGCCACGCCGGCCAAGTGCGGGGGCGATCGCCGAGCGGACCCCGGGACTGACCACACGTTTCCCCGGGTCTCCCCGGGCGGGCGCGAGGCCGGGGACCCGGAGCCCCCGGCAGTGATCGGCGGGGGATCGGGGGAGCAGGGGTAGGAATCCCGCAGAGCACCGTCACGTCTTCACTCGCGGGGGGAAAGGGAGGCTCAGCGCGCGGGGGTCACTTTCCCACCCCCCACCCCGAAAGAGAGAAAGAGAGAGCGTCGGCCGGGGGTCGGCGGCGATAAGGGAGCGCGGCTCCAGCCACGTCGCGGTCCCGGCCGGGCGCAGAGCCCCTAGCCCGCGGCCTGGGCGCGCGCCCCGGGGAGGCCGGAGCCGGGGAGCGCGGGGGAGCGCACATCTGGCGCCTCTGCCCCAGCGCGGCCGGCGCCCACAGCTGGCTCCCCGCGCCCCTCGGGATTTTTGAAACAAATCTTCTCTTACCTCCGCCCTCCCCCACACGGCTTCTGCTGTGCACGAGTGAAAACCTTTCCGAGTCAGAATCTCCTGCCGTACTCCCACGCACCCCAACATTCTCATCCAGAGATGCGACCCCCCTCCCAAAGCTCCCCCCCGCCCAAAATAACATAAAAGAAAATAAATTTTTTTTAAAAAAAGAAGCTCCGTGCAGACGAGGAGCCGGGACTTGGCGACGCGCTCACCTGGGGCCCTGGAGGGTGGCGCGGGCTCCGGGCCGTCGGTCCCTGCAGCTGGGCGAGCGCGGCGGCGGTGGCAACCCCGGCCCCAGCCCGGGACCCATTCACAAGTCGGCGGCGGCTGCGAGCGGCCCCCGCGGCATCTGCTCGCGACGCTCCCCTCGGCTGGCGGCGGCCGCGGAATGAGCCGCCGAGCGCGCTAGTGGCAGGAATGAGAAACGGGGGGGAGGTGGCAGGCGGGCGGGGTGCGGGGGGAGGAGGGAGGCCGCCGCCGGGAGGGAGGAGAGGGCGGGTTGGGGGGGGGGGCGGAGGGGAGCCGCGGCTGCCAGACGCGCAGAGCCCGGCCCCGCGGAGGCTGCGGGGGGCGACCCCGTCCGCGCCCGTGTCCCGGGGGACCCCGAGATGCTCTCCCCCAGGGCTTCGCGGCCGCGGCTCGCGCCCCGGGTCGCTGCCCTCGGGCTCCCTGGGGGCGTCGACCGAGTCCGGCGCGACTCAAGTTGGGCTCCTGGGACCCGCGGCCAAGCCTCTCGGGAGGGTGGCGGAGGGGAAGTGGGGAGCGGAGGGGAGCCCCCCCCCGGCCTTTTCCTCCTTCGCCCCAAACCTTTCCTGCCGCTCAGGCGGGGAACGGGCCCGGGAGGCCCGGACGGCGGAGAGCGGAGACGCCTCGCCCCAGTTGGGGAGGCCACGGGGGACGCTTCTTCCTCGCGCTACCACCCCGCCGCCCCCTCGCGTGCCTCCACGTCGGCGGCTCCAGCCCTGACACCCCCCCCACTCCCCTACACACACACACACACACACACACACACACACACACACACACACACACACTCCTGGCAAACTCTTTTTTGGGAAGCGGAGGATAAAAGCAGAGGAAGGAGACGTGGGGCTCGGAGGAGGTCCTCCCCGAGGTCTCCATCACTGAGCGGGCGCGGGGAGCGCTTGACTGGGGGTGAGCCTGGGCCCGCCGCCCCCATCGCCACCCCCGACGCGACCTCGTCCCAAACCCGGACCGGCGGGGACCCAGGCATCGAGCGTCACTTGTTGCCTCGGGGCCCCTCGCTGCTGCTTAAGCGGCCCCGCTCCGTGGAGCGTGCGGTTCCGCGGGAACTGGGGTCGGGGGCGCAGCGCCTGCACCGCCGTTTCCCCAGCGCGCACGTCCCCCTGTACCCCCGGTCGGCCCCTTAAAGAGATTGGGGTCCCGATCTCACTCCCTGGGCGCTTCTGGGTGGGCAGGAGACCGGAATGAAAGCGCCCGCTGTTGGAATCACAGCCGGCATTGGGCGTGAGATTCGGGGTGCCGGGTGAGCAGGGTTAGAACCCCAACGCCGGCCGCCCGAGGCCGGAGGGGTGCAGCGGGGCCCACCCGGCGTAGGGCTGCGCCAGAACAACTTTCCAGGGTGGGCGGTGACGGTGGAAGAGGAAGCGATGGGAAGGGGATGGGGGGGAGATGAAGATGCCAAAGGGGGGGAAGGGCGCACGGATTCTACGGGGAGAGGGTGGCCGGGCTGAGCCCCTCGGAGAGCCGGGTGGAGGGCGCGGGGGAGCGCGGAGCTGGACAGTGCCCGGAGCCCGCAGCCCGCGACCCCCAAGCATCCAGCTCCAGGCTCGGCGGCGCCGCCAGACGTGCGGGGGCGGCGATGCGGGCGCGCTCGCTCGGGCCCGGCGCTGGAGGATGGGGGGGGTGGGCGCTAAGTTTCCAGTTGGTTCTCGGCACTTCGCCCCCCGCCCCTCGCACTCGGGGAGGATGCACGGGCCTCTGGGCACCAGAGAGCCTGTATAGACACTGCACGCGCCCCGCGTGCAAGAGGCCGAGTGCGTTTACCAGCCGCGCGGCCGTGCCCCTCGCAGGCTGCCTCTTCTACGTCGCAGGTATCCCCTATCCCGGACCCCTTCTGCATCACCCCGCTGCCCACCCCACCCCCCATGTCCCCTCTCTGCGTCGCCCGCCGCTTCCATCCTCGCTCTAAGCCCTAAAAGTCCCACCGTGTCCTGGCCACCGCCTTAACTGCCCACACTAATTAGGCGTCGAGGATGGAGGGGACCGCTGTGAGCTCGTTCTGCCCCGATGGTTGCTTTCTAGGTGGTCCCAGAAAGTCTTGCTCCCCTTTAGCCATGGTCGTCGGAAAGTCCGCGGCTTTTCCACGTGAACCGTCAGGTTCCCCACCAGCAGTCTGATGGCAACCACTGAGAGCGGTCCGGGTCCAGGTCCGCGAAGGACATTTCTGGGGTTCCGGAGAAAAGATTTGTTCCTTCCTTGTCCGGGGCCCTCCCACGGATACGCCTGCTTTCAAGGATGCAGGAGGAGGGCGTTTTCAAGGATGTGCATTCGGACATCCTCTCCCTGTTGAGTACCCAGCAAAAGACACCACCTGTTTGCGTGCTTGTTGTTTGAAAGATCTGCTCGTTTGTGAATGGTAGCACCCGTGGATTTTAGAAAGGTAGCTTGGGACACCTGGGATTTTGGCACTGACATTATTCCTCTAAACCTTTCTGGATCCCACTGTAGCTCCAGGTCGACGTTCCTTTGCCCGCCCAGCACATTCTGTCTAGGATTCTAATCAAGGACACTGGACACTGCCATTCACACTGAGATACTGAGATGGGCGCATGAATGTCGCTGGCATGGCGCTGCTAGTCATGGTCGCCCATATCTGGGCACCCCCAGATAAATGCCGATCCTCTGGTGAGTGGATATACAAAACCATCCAGCGCAAAGAGCAGTATTCCGCATGAAAAAGGAAGGGACACTGGTGCGGAAAATATCTGGAATGCACCTTAAAATAAAATGCTCAAGCCGGATACAAACTACATATTGTATGATATAATTTGTCCAGAAAAAAGTTAGAGAGACAGAAAACAATGGTGGTTTTTCTAGCCGAATGGGGTGTCTAGGAATTGACTGCAAAAAATGGGCCTGAAGAACATTGGCTTCATTGATCTAGATATTTGAAAGTTGGTTGATTTCACAAATCTCTTCCTTTACTAAAATCCACTCAACTGTAACCAAAAAAAAAAAAAGGTAAAAGCTCTTTCGTACTTTTCTTATGGAAGGGACACAGCATTTTTTCAAGGCAGTTTCAAAAGAGAAAAATGAAAAAGGACTTTTAGTTGTTAATGGAAAGATAACCATACTTTTTCTATTCAGCAGTTCTATTTCGGCGACTGCTTCTAAGTGTTAAAGCAAGTTAATTCCCCCCTTTCACTCTTCTAAGTGATTAATTCCTGGGAACCAGAGTTAGGCATCCCAGTTCGTGACATTTTAAACACACCTACACAGACAGAGACGTGGTACAAAGTGCACGTTGCAGAGGGAAATTTTTTTTGACTATGTTCAGATCTGCCTTAGAAATCCATATCAAGCACTTGGGTGGAGTATTGTGTGATTACAGTTTAGATTAAAAAAGGAAAAGGGGGGGGGAAGAAATGAACTCACTGACAGCTTACATGAAAAGATTCAGTTCATCCAGGCAGCCAAAAGTTTGGGTGTTTATCTTAACTTGCTTCACCTTCCCTTCACCTTGTTCTTAGAGCAGGAAGCCCAGGTTCAAGGCTGCCCTGGAGTCAGGATTCCACAGCCTCTGCTTCCTGCCTGCTTCAGGCCAGACAGGGATGAGGCCCTAAATGGGCCTTTTCTTGATCCTTGTCCTTGTCAGCATGTGGCTAATAATTTCCTGTTGCTTTCTTTATCAGAGCTCCCAGGCTCTCCTCCCTTTGATGGGCCTCTCTGCAGACTGAAGACAGCCACACCCTGCTGAGTTGTTCCTTGTTCCCAGATTCCCCACATGACCATCTCCATCTCTGAGGTGATCTTTGGTAGAAAGTGAGGCAGGGTCCTAGCAGGGAAATGATTTTAGCACCACTGATGTGGGTTCCAGCCTTGCCTCCCCTGGGTTTCCTGAGAAAGAGGGAACAAAGCAGATGCCTTTTCCGAATCTGTCATTCCAGATGGGGATTCCAGATGGCTGGGGGTCTGAGTCCTGATCCTGCTGTTTGCCACCAACCTATAGGACGTTGGGCAAAGATTCCACCCCCCGCCCCCCCGCCAACATGCACACACACTCACAGGAGTTCAGTTTACTGTTCTATACACAGACACTCACAGAATTTCAGTTCACTATTCTATAAAACAGGGCTTATTATCTGTCTCTGGACTGTTGCAGGGATTAAATGTGCACTCATCCCTAACACCAAGTCCACTGTACTTAGAGCAGAGGTTTGATACCAAAGGTGTTAATTACTGTTATTGATTAGGAGGTCAGATTTGATCATGCTTTAAATGACCTGAGCAAAAAAAAAAAAAAAAAGGACTCATTTAACTATCATGAATTAGAATAATGGTGGTGATAAATCTAATTTTAAATGGTACTGGTAGTAAAATTCCCAGCCAAGAATATCATGGCAGTTCAAAATCTGACATTGGTAGGCCAGTTCAGGATCATGTAGAATTAGATGTGAGGGTCTTCAGGAACACGGTTCTTAGGTTCATGCTCTAGACATGCCACAGATTCATTGCATCATCCTTAGTTAACTCATCCCCTTTCTCTGAGCCTCATTCCTCAAACTGTAAGTGAGAATTTACCCAAGAAAAATGTCTGGAGTAATTATGCTCCAGTCTTCATTAAAAATGAAAGCATCTCAAAAGTGCAATTCTTCTTTTCACCACTAGGTGCAATCAGACCATCATCTCACCTTAAACTCTGACTCCAGGAATCCAAATCTGAAATCTCTCTCTCTAGGCCTAACAGTTTCTGTCTTTCCCCTCATCTAGGCTCTGAATTCCCCAAGGACAGATCTGATACTTGACTGGTTTAAGTTTGTGTCCCTAGCACCTTACCTTACAAACATAAAGAAGCTCAATTACTAGACTTAATTGATAATGTTAATTAGTAAAGGTAAAGGCCCTCCTGTTGTTCGTTGATTTGCTCGAGCGGGCCCAGTAACATCTCCATTGGAGACTTTGTTGTTACTGTGTTTGGCATATCGA
>JAOXYA010000015.1:28422736-28432918 GCA_028565675.1 Sorex palustris
TGAGTATATGTGTTTGTGAGTTTGTGTGTGTATGAGTGTGTGTGTAATTTGATCTCTGCCATTCAAGAAGTCATAATAAGAACTGCAATCTTAGGAGCACTCTAAGTATAAGCTCTCTAAGTATACTCTAAGCACCCTCACCTCCGATGTACTTGCATCTCTTAATATTTGCCAGTCTGAGAAGAAAGAAAAAGAAACAGTGAGACATTGGGACATGAGCCATTGTGAGATCTGTAGGAGTATATTTGTGAAAAAATCAGTTTTACAGAGGTGAAGCCTTTTGAACAATCCTTACTCAGGACATTGGGGTTCATAGAACAACACTGATAACCTGGTATTGGACCCAGTTCGTAGAAATAGAAACATCTCTTTCTGTACCCTAGTCTTCTAAGTAGAGTTCAATGATATTAGGCAATAAGAATACATTATTGGGACCCAAATGCCTTGTGCTGTGTTAGATTTGCAGAGCTATGCCCAAGAAATCCACTTCCTCCTTCCAAGGTGGGGGAAATAAATACTTTTTATCATATGTTATTCAAGACCAAAATACCACATAAAATTTAAAATAATTTTCTAAGATATTAAAATTCTTAGGATTAAATCTTGTTTCTTCCCTAAAAGAATGACCTTTGCATCAATAACATCACTTTCCTATGCTCTTAATTCCTCACCTGAAATACAGGGTAGCATTGTTACTCTTCAGTGTTTTTGTGAAGCTTTGATTAATGAATTAATCAGTCCAAGTAAAAAATCAAGGAGACACTCAGACAAGGTGATGCTCTTCCTCTGTAAATGTATAGCTCAGTTCATTGTTTTAACTACTCTATAATATAATATCTTATAAAGGGAGCGTTGTTATTTAGCTAGACTTGTTACAAAGTTAGGCACACTCTCATGTACCTACATTTATGCCTTTGAGAACATCAGTTCTATAAATTAAAAAGAAACAAAAGCTTGCTTAGGCAGTTGGTTGTATTAGCGATTTTTAAAAAAGAAAATATTTCAGATTAATAAACTCCTTAAGCTGTAGCTCACATAGACTCTATCATCAAATGGTCTTTGGGATTTAGTGTGTAAGTGGGAACTGTAAGGGGGAACAAAGGCATGTGAGTGGGAGAAAGAACTAGCAGGCTTAAGAAGGGGGATTTTCTAGATAGTGAAAGGAATGCATGTAAAAGCATGAAGATAAGAGAGCAAAGCCTTCACCCTGTCTGCCTCTGAACTTAAAATGAGGAAGATGAGGCAGGCAGGGTTAAGGGGCAAGGATAAGGTCAGGAAAGTATCTAAACTGCTTTCCCTTCCAAGTGATAATGACCCACAAGCAACTAAACAGCTGTGCCTTATCAGGTGTGGCTGGTCTGTGCAGTCAAGGTCTCTGTTCTTTCTTTAGGGATGGATTTCCTTTCAAAGAACCGGACCCAAAGCAGAGAAGTTACCAAAGATCATTATTCCTGGCAGTATGAGTCACTGTCACTGTCACTGTCATCCCCTTGATCATCGATTTACTCGAGTGGGTGCCAGTAACGTCTCCATTTCTCCCAGCCCTGAGATTTTAACAGCCTATCTTGCTCGTCTTTTCCCAACAATGGGAAGCTCTTTCAGGGTCAGGGGAATGAGACCTGTTGTCGTTACTGTATTTGGCACATTGAATGCGCCATGGGGAGCTTGCCAGGCTCTGCCCATGCAGGCGGGATACTCTTTGTAGCTTGCCGGGCTCTCTGAGAGGCATATATTTATATATTTTTCTCTATGATTTGTTGCATACTGTCTGAACCCCATCAGATATGGTGTAGTAATTGTGGAAAATGGAGCAGTATGAGTATCTAAAAGTAAATATTATGTGGAAGTAAAAGTACGACTTTTTAAGGGATCAGTATTTTCATTCTACGATTTTATTGATTCTCTCTCTCTCTCTCTCTCTCTCTCTCTCTCTCTCTCTTTCTCTTCCCCCTTTCCTCTGTACTGGGGATTGAACCCTATTCCAAACCAACCCTTGTTAAAAACTTACAAACTTCTACTTAAAGTACAACTATGATCAAGATGAAATTATCATCAGGCTTAGTTCCTCAGGAGATAATAATTTCTGGCAGAGTTTTTATTGTGTTTTTTAAACTTATTTTTACATTATCCTGTACTTTTGACACTTGGTATTGGTGTTTTATTTATGGAAAAGGCATACTTTTTTTTCAAACAAATTAAAAGCAGTAAGTCAGTTTTCACAGTAGACTGTTGAGAAATAGCCAGGTAGACTGGGAGAAGTAAGGGAAGGGCACCCTGTCTGATTTTTTCTGCAGCAGACTGTCTGGATGGTCGCAGCTTAAATCTCACTGTTAAAAGTCACTGCATATAGCCCACTCTACGGTGTAGCCTTACTTACCCAGATGGCTCTGAACTTCAAACCATAGCACATGTGCTTCTTCCACTCACCACATGAAAGTGATTGTTCTTCAGTCTTTTCCCAGCAATGTTCCCATGACAGTGACCACAGCCTCAGACTAAGCCTGTTTGTGTTCTGACCATTTCTTTTCAAAGTGATTGCTGGACTAGGAAGAAAATACAGGCGGTGTTTTGCTCATTGGTATCCTAAATCCAATTTTGGCATTGGTTGACCAAATTCAAAGTGTTTTATTCAGCCTCGGTGAGAAGGTTTGGAAATTCATGTTTAAAAATGCCCTTTGAAAAATAAGCCCAAGAACAGTTTTACTGCAACAGCACACTCCTAATACATACATGTGGCAGATGCTTGGAAGTTAGAGATCAAATTATTTTCTATTCCAGTAGAGAGAGAGAGAGAGAGAGAGAGAGAGAGAGAGAGAGAATGAGCCCAGAATTGGCCTTATTTGACTGGTTAATTTTTTCCTGAATCCCATAAATGGAGATGCATATTTAGAAAGTTTATGCTCACGTTGTGTTTATAGGTTATCTGGGATTCCTTGAGATTTTAAAGAGTTATAGGTCTATACTAGTCTTTCCAAGATTTTGTTTTTTATTTTCCCTCTTAAATGCTAAATAGGCTGAGATTCTTCCTGGGAACTGGTAGGAATTATGTATTTTTTAAGTCATAAGTTAAAAGATTCCTAATACTCACAGACATCCTATGTCTAGGAATGTTTGTTAATTTGAGCCCCCTTCTCTCTCCATGTGTATCTTTAATCTCCCAACCAGCTGTCTCCCATAAAAAGATATTTCTGTTTTTAGTTACAAATCTGTTTAGAGATAAAACTCACTCATAAATACACAACCGCATGCAAAGATTTTTTTCTGCTGACAGTATAGAAATAACTCCAGATGAAAAATATTAAAGTTTGTTTAGAAATAGAAAATGCATTCTGCTTCCTTGGGTGGGAGCGCAGTTGAGAGAGAATTCAAGGTCCTTTTGTGTCTATGTGAGACTCTCTGGGAGAGTAAGACCATTGTTACCTCTCTGATTTAGCAATTCTGCAGACAAATTACGGGGTTCATTCTTAACTAAGGAATTAACTCTCTGCAAGCACCGATCACCCAAAGAAAGGAAACAAAGGTAAAAATTAGGCTCTGTGCAACTATACCAAAATGCCTTCCTTGAAAGGAAAAACTGATTTAACTTCCTACTCATAATTGCTCCTGAACTGTTTCCCTTGGCAAGCAGGTGAAAACTTGTACTTTCTTCTTCCATTTTCTCTCTTTCAGAGCCAGCACGGTGACAGCTCCATAATTTTTTATTAGGCCCGCAATACAGCTTGCTGTTAAATAATCCATTATTTATAATCCACAATAATCCACAATAAAGTCATAATCCATTTTTATTTTAAAAATTAGTCAAAAAAGAAATTAAATATAGACATTGCTTTCTTTCATTTTGTTTTCTTTTGATTTTGTTTTCGGGCCACACCTGGTAGGGCTCAGGGCTTACTCCTGGCTCTGTGCTCAGAGATAACTACTGGCAGGCTCAGGGATCTATTTGTATGGTGGGTATTGAACCTGAATCGGCCATGTGCAAGGCAAATGAGTTAACTACTGTACTGTCTCTCTGGCCCATTTCCTTTTTATTTTGAATTTAGGACCCTGTCCTCCTCCCCATATATTCATCACTGTCTCTGTATTTATCATTGATTAAATTAGTTTAGAAGGTAATATCCTAGTTCTTCCTCTCCTGAACTAGGTATTCAGGTGGGAGCAGCCCTCTCATAACCATATCTTGTTTATGTTAAAACTTGTTCAGTACCCAACTGTCATCATTTATTGTTTCCATACAGTAAACAAGGATCAGTGAAACCACATCTCCCCCGGTACTTTGTGAATCATTACCAGTTTCATTTTTGAGATAAGAAAATTGGGGTATGGTGGACTTAAATACTCAAGTTTATAACACAGACTACTGACTATTTGACTCCCAAATTATCAACTACCCCGTTACCCGAGCCTGCATCTTCTAAGTCCTTTCTTCTTTTTTGGTTTGTGTTTTGTTTTTTGCTTTTGGACCATACTCAGCTCCATGCTCAGGGCTTAGTCCCGATTCTGAGATTGGTCAATCTATATGTGGGTGCCAGGGATCAAACACAGTCCGCTGCATGAAAGGCAAACACCTTACCTGCTGTACTATCTGTCTGGCCCTAACTTTTTCTTTTTGCTTTGGGGCAGGGGTAGGGTGAGGAACATGCCTGGCTGTACTCAGGGTTTTCCCTCATTTTGTGCTCAGGGATCATTGCTGGGGTGCTCAGAGAACCTGATATGGTGGTGGGGATAGAACCAGGGTTAGATATGTATAAGGCAATTATCCCTGTACTGTCTCTCTAGCCTAGCGTGGCTTCTTAGATTGTGAGTCATGACCCAATAGGGGGTCCTGTAATTTTCTTAACAATTTCTTTTAAAATAATTTTCTTTATGATTTATTATCAGTAAATATATTTGATGGGCTGGAGCTATAGCACAACGGGTAAGGCATTTGCCTTGCACGCAGCCAACATGGCCGACCCGGGTTCAATTCCTCTGCCCCTCTCGGAGAGCAGGACAAGCTACCAAGAGTATCTTGCCTGCACAGCAAAGGCTGGCAAGCTCCCTGTGACTTATCCAATATGCCAAAAACAGTAATAACAAGTATCACAATTTGTTGTGAGATGTTACTGGTGCTCGTTCAGGCAAATCGATGAACAACAGGATGACAGTGCTACAGTACCAAATATGTTTGATATGTATCTGTTTTATATATATGGGTTCACATCAAAACTTTAGAAGGAAAGGGATGGCAAATGAAAAATGTTTGAAAAGCCCTACTCTACTATAGTAGAAGAATAGAAGGAATAATTTCAAGTGAGCCCTCTGCATTGTGTAAGCCACGTGTCAGTTATTTCACCCACCGGACTAATGTTTGAAGAGGTCAGTATTGATGACCCCATTTTGATAAGACTTAGATGAGTTAAGTCGATCATCTAAGGACATAGAACAAGCTCATGGATGCAGCCTACAGAGAATGCAACATTTTGGGAAATGATATCTTTGGTTGAATTTTCATTTATAAAGCTTAGACACACTGAGAAATCAGATTTATCTGTCCCATATCTACATGGTTATGAGATTATTGTATTGTGCAAAGCTCTCACCTAGTATTGAAAAATACAACTTTCCTGAAAGCATTAATACTGGTTCGAAAATATTTGAAGGTAGAAATTCATGCTGTAGATTCAAATCACCAGCTTCATTATAAAAAATACAGCTGTTGTGTGCTGACCAATAAAATATTTTGGCTACATAGGTCACTATTTTCCCTGTACCCCAACATAGTTCTCTTTCAGTCTGCTCATCTTTTTTTTTATTGAATCACCGTGAGATGCAGTTCCAAAACTTTCATGTTTGAGTTTCAGTCATACAATGATAGATCACCCATCCCTCCACCAGTGCACATTCCCACCACCAATGTCCCCAGTATCCTCCTGCCACCCCACCACACCCCTCCCCCTGCCTCTATGGCAGTTTTTCCCATAGTCTCTCTCTACTCTTGGGCATTATGGCTTTCAGTCTGCTCATCTTACACATGGTATCTCCATGACAGCCGCTAGAAAAGAGGCTAAACATGTCTAGAAAAGACATGTTTAAAGCTTTTTTCATGATCATCTTTGTATTCTGTGTAGACATACTAAACTAGCAGACTTAAAACCCACTCTTCTCATCATCTCTTCCCATATGCACTTTGTACTTATTTGGGTTCATATTCTAAGTTTAATGACTGTTTTCCATCCTCATTGTGATTTCTTTGTTTATGGCATGAAGTGTAGGATTGCTCTGCAAGCTTGTGTTCTCCCTTAAACATGCTTGCTTATCTCTGTTTCTTTGCTTGCTTATTTCCATTCTGGAAAGGTGTGTGTTTCCTCTTGTACACATATGTCCCCCTCTTTTTCTCCTCTCACATATTTTAAAGCAAAATATTTTTCAATAAAATTATTTTGCTTTGCCAGGTATGGCCCCAAACCAAAATAAATGAATCAATAAAAAAGCATAAACTTTATGTATACATGCACATGCATGGTTAAGGAGATGGTCAACATGCTCATGATGAAATTATATAGTCAGAGTTATGCTGTAACATTTACAATGTATATCATCACATAATGTATGTACTATATAACAAATATATCATAATGATGTAATAGATACCATACATGATATATCAAAGTCACTACTATTCTATAATACACATGTGTTATTACATAATAATGTATTATTGCGTAGTATATATAGTTTTGACTCTGGATTATTTAAGCTGTTTCCCACACGGTGTTTATCTTCGCTTCAACTTTCATAAAGCCAACTAGAATAATAATGGCATTTTATAACATCTTTGTGCCAAAGCTGCCAGGCCTAACTTACATGGCTGATTTCTTATGGCTTAGGAGAGTAATGCCACTTCAGGCAAACAAGGACCCTGGGACGTCTGTTCTCTTCTTTCACACTTGTCCTTCTCATCCAACATGACCCCTTGCACTCCTGAAGCTCAGTGACCCTGGATGTCCAGTGCTTTCTGGATGCCCAGGGTTTTTTATTTTTAAATTTTTATTAGTGAAACACCATGAGGTATGTTGTAGACTTACAAATTTTTGTGCTTGGGTTTCAGTTATACCATGATTGAATGAATAGCCATCCTTCCACCAGTGTTCATTCTCCACCACCACTGATTCCAGTACCATCCCCCCTCCATTCCCCCTCTCCCACCCTGCCTCTGTGGCAGGGCATTTCCTTTTGTTCTCTCTCTCCTTTGGGTACTGTAGTTTGCAAAAGAGGTATCGAGTGGCAATCATGTTTGGTCTATAGTCTACTTTCAGCATAAGAATGCCCAGGTTTTTGAGGTGTCTGCATCTTTGTATATGTTCTTTCCTTTCCTCAAATGTATTTTTTTTTGGTCAGGAAAAAAGGTCAGGTCAAAATTATGTCCTCATTTAGATGGCCAGTAATTGCTAGTTGAGTGTGGTACTTTATGAAATGTTAAAATGGGAAGATTCTGTTTTAAAATGCACTGGGGTAGTCAGCTTTGGGGGAAGCCCAAGACCATTTGCCATTCCTCGAGTTAGGTGCTGCAAGTGAAAAATGAGCTGACAAACTTCAAACTTTGTGCAGAAACCACTCGGGAGAGGATCTGGCAGCTGCACATGCAGGTTAATACCTGCCGTACAAGGTATGCGTGACCACCCTGGGTAGCAAGACTCGGCTGTGAACAAAAGCCAGTGAGGTGGTCCCTGGGGCTGGTCCTGCCACTGCCTGACTGAGAGCATTGGGCAGCCCAGTTTGTTAAGGCTCTGCTATCCGCTGAGCCCTGGGGAATCACTGTTTTTTTTTCTTCCTATCTTAATGTTTTCAAAAATCCATCCACTGGGTCCTTCCCAAGGCACTCGGAGGAATGAGAACAAAAGAGTTAGGCTTAGCCTGGCCTCAAATCTGCTCTGCTTCACAAATGAGAATTCCAGGGATTCCAGTCTTTGGTAGTAAGTCAAATATTGGGCTCTTCAAATAATAGCTGATTCTAAAAGGAATACAGCAATTTAGCATTTATTCTACTTCAGATGCTGCACATTTAACACATTATGCTGTTTAGCTTTGATTTAAATTAACACACACATTCAACATTTTCGGTTAAGGGAACTAGTGGATAAGAAGAGTTTACGGTTTCCATAATTGACTCAGGAGTGTATGTCTTGGGGGGGGGGAGGGATACTGGGATCAGTGGTGGTGGTGGAGAATGGGCACTGCTGGAGGGATGGCTACTCGATCATTGTATAACTGAAACCCAAGCACAAAAATTTGTAAGTCTACAACTGTACATCATGGTGTTTCACTAATAAAAAATTTTAAAATAAGAGTGTATTTCTTGCCATCCACACAGGCAGGATTTGTACCCCAGTTCTTGTGACTTGTGCTAGCCCATGTCCTTCCCATGCCATCCATGAACCTCTGTCTGCATTGCAGTCTTCTGAAACAAATTTAGAGATCGAATGCTTTAGACATTCTGCTCAGGAAAGTCAGCATCTAAGTATTGAAAATATAGTAGATGAAATCCTGGCTGTTCCAGGAAGCCCAGACAGCTCATCTGAGGTTTAGGCTTTTCATCTAGGCTGGCTGATAAAGCATTAGATTTCACTCTTTCCCCAACACCCCCCTATGGTGACTTGCCATGGAATAAAATCTAAAATACAGTGGTGATGTCCAGGGTTTTCCAAAGGTTTGGCAGAAAGAAGCAATGCACTTGGAATGTGGCCTGAAGTTGATGGAGTTCAGCTGTTCCTCTAAGGACTCTGAATCAACTCTGGTGTAAGGCAGACCATCAGCCATTAGCAGTAGACCTGCAGACCGTCACAATATGTCTCCTTTTCTACACCATCATGTGTTCTGGAAGTCATCTCTTGCTCCAGGAATTGAATGAAAGAAGGGCCGAAACCAACATCCATGGTTGACTTTGTCAATGCAAGTTTATTGAACAGTGGCTAGCAAGGATATTTGGGTCACATGCCACTCACACCTCCCTCAGTTTAAGATGCAGAGATCATTGTAATAATTCTGAATAACTTGCTTTTATGGATAATATTAATTGACTGCATAATTGATATGCTTCTCCCCCCACCCATTGTGTCTGGGAAGTTAGAGCTAAATGTGAGATCGTATACTCCAACAAGTGTCTGGACTCTTACTGCCTTCGAAGCAAATGGCTTTCCCTTATTCAGTGCAGTGAACTAGGAACCAAGAATTGATGCACTAAAACAAAGGTGACTTTCACTTTCAGGAGGTTTGGGGTTCAGAGAAAGAAAAGGATAATATCCAAAATCATGAGCAGATTATTCGCATTTGAGGAAAGTGTTGCAGAGGCAAGGAATTGGGACCTGAGCTAAATGAAGGCTCCCTTGTAGCAGTAATGCTTAATTTGGTTTAACTGGACAAGTAGGGGGTTGGAGACGAGAGTGGGGCAGAGGCCATGTGACAAGGTTGATAGTGAGACAGATGGCTTGTGACAGAAACAGTATGGCTTATGGAGAAGATTAAAAGGAGGTTAGAAGTTAAGGAAGAGTCCTAGTAAATGGATTCAAAGTGGTGAGAAGCCACAGCTCCCCAGCCTCGTAAGGTAAGGAAGAAGTTTATCTTCTGTGAAGAATACGTGTTGGAAGGAGGAGTGGCTCTTCAAAGTGTGTTCCTTCTACCTCAGCAACATACTTAACTGGCAGGAAGGCAGATTCTCAGGCCCCACCCCTGACCTACTGAATGGAAACCTGAGGCTGAGAATTCCATAAATCAGAGATTTTATCAGCCTTCCAGAAGCTACTTTGGTGTTTGCTAAAGTGGAGGCATGCTGAAATTTCTATACAAGTGGTACTACATGAAAAGTATCATGCTAAGTGAAATGAGTCAGAAGGAGAGGGACAGACATAGAAACATTGCATTCATCTAGGGAACATAAAGTAACAAAATAGGAGACTAACACCCAAGAATAGTCAAGAAAAGTACCAGGAGGTTTATTCTATGGCTTGGAGGCCAGCCGCACATCCTAGAAGAAAAGGCAGCTCAGATAGAGAAGAGAGCACCAAATAAAGGGTGTTGGGAGGATCCTCCCAGGATGGGAGGTGCATGATGAAAGTAGACTATAGACTGAATGTAATTGCCACTCAATGCCTCTTTTGCAAACCACAGCACCCAAAAGGAGGGAGAGAAGAAAGGGGCAGTTAAAAA
>JAOXYA010000015.1:28442967-28455962 GCA_028565675.1 Sorex palustris
AAGTCTCCAATGGAGATGTTACTGGGCCCGCTCGAGCAAATCGACGATCAACGGGAGGGCCTTTACCTTTACCTTTAACATATAAGTTAACATATAAAGTAACATATAAATTAATGTATGGCTAATGATTCAACCACCTGGTTCAGCAATTGATACACAGTACTTTCATCTTTCTTATTTCTATACCCCTTGACATAGTGAAGGCAATAATTACTATTTGCTGACTGTCCCATATATAGCAAGAGTCTCCCAAACAGAGTTGAGAAATATAAAGAGCTAAACCCATGATCTTTATCTTATGGCCTAGGTATAGCTTTCTCTATATTGAAAAATATAGACATTACTGATGCCCGCTCGAGCAAATAGATGAACAACGGGAGGACAGTGCTACAGTGCTACATAAGTTCCTGGACTGTGCTACAGTGCTACAGTACTGTTGCTAAGAGAGTTCCATACATAACAGTTTACCACCTCTCAGCACCACCTCCTCCTCCCAGTTGAACATTTTCCTGTAGCAGAGACATTACCCCTGCCTGTCCAGATAGAGAATTTTAAATTAATATGCTGGCCCCTGAAATCTTTGATATTTCTGATTCGGGGTACTATGATTCAATCCCAAGTGACCACTTACCTTTGAATGTCCTGACATTGTTTCTCTGTCTCATGATTATGATGAAATGAGGATTA
Source organism: Sorex palustris (assembly GCA_028565675.1). Lineage (NCBI taxonomy): Eukaryota > Metazoa > Chordata > Mammalia > Eulipotyphla > Soricidae > Sorex > Sorex palustris. The sequence continues at coordinate 28,443,655 of JAOXYA010000015.1, forward strand.
ATACAGAGACATTGCAGGGTATCTTGGCAATACCTCTATTGTTAAGATTCTAATTTCAGCAATTGGTTATTATTGAAAAAGATCCATATTTTTTTTGCTTTTTGCTGATAATAAGTAAAGATGAACTGCACTGTAGTCCTATCGCAGTGTCCTCCCTGTGTTCATCTATTTGCTCGAGTGGGCACCAGTAACGTCTCCATTGTGAGACTGGTTGTTATGGCTTTTGGCATATCGAATATGCCATGGGGAGCTTGCCTGGGCCTGCCAGATGGGCAGGATACTCTCAGCAGCTTGCCAGGCTCTCCGAGAAGGACGGAGAAATTGAACTTGGGTCAGCCACGTGCAAGGGAAATGCCCTACCCATGGTGCTACTATAAACCACAGCAAATCCTTAAAAAAAAATTTTCTGGTACAAGCAGACTGACAGGTGGGAGGCAAATGTAGGTGTCGGGAGGCATTGGAGAAGGGAACCGGACACTGGTGAAGAGATCAGGATTGAAACATTGTATGCCTGAAATCCAATCATGATTAACTTTTAATTTCACAGTGGCTAACTTTAAAAAAATTCATTATCTTTCAGAAATGTATGATATGTGCATCTATAATTCTAAATAACACATCAGACTTTTCAGTTATTTCATTTTTAACAACAATCAGAACAAAACGGAAAGAGTAATATTGAGAAATATATTTGTTAGGTACTGAAGATAGCTCTGGGACTTTCCCTTGGGTCCAGAGTATGAATACATGCTATATTTAGTCTCTCACTGAAGAGTAGAGACACACTGATCGAGAGCTGTTTTCTTCTTATTCTTTCAGATACACATTTTTATATCTGCCAAGCTTTTACTAATTTTTTTTTGCTTTTACTAAATTTTTAAGCACACATACTCTTGAGATTGCATTAGGATGAATCTGGTCCATACAGAAAACTGTTCCAGATGACTAATCCTATGAATTTTGTGAGTTGATCTCTCAAAGGACGAGTGAGTGTCCTCTTTCAGGACCCTGATCCTTAACCACGCATTGCTGTGTTACACTGATGCTCTCCTGAATTTGTATTTCCTTGAGTGTCTACCAGCTCACCCAATTATATTGCAATCTGTGGATAGTTCTGGTTGATTTAACCATTTTAATATTCTCATTAGCCACTATAATGATTTGAAGATCATGTCCAAAGTTAAGGTGAACCCTCATGCTCTTTAGAAATCTACTGTATGTGGTCACATAGATTATGTCCCTTGAAAAAGGCAAAAATCAACAAACAAAAATAACTTGAATGGTGGAACTGAGATAGACCTCATTTTCTTTGGTAAATTACTCTGCCTGGATAAGTCCACAGTTTCTTTTGGACCTTTGACAGTAGTAGAGCATTGCACTTGAATGACACTGAATCAATATATGGATTTGTTTTCACCTTCTTTAAGTTACTTTTCCTCCCCAAGGAAAGATGTGATCTATATATGACTAGTGAGGACCTTCATTGCATAGTAGGAAACAGAATATTTGAACCTGTAAGACTTGAGAACTACATATATTGTGTTGTCTTTTTCTATTTACGTGACCTTGCTAATGTGAACTATTAGATTATTAGACTATTAATCTAAGTTTCATCACCTTTTTAATGGAACACCTCCTATACAAGCTTCTCCTTCACTGAATTGTTGAAGGGACCAAAGGAAATGATGGATATTTAATGCATTTAACTCAGTTCCTAAGTCCTAGTAGAGTCCTTAAGGATGCTATTTTTTTCACACCTGCTCCCCATTTGGTGTGGAATTCATATGCTATAGTGTGTGTTGGCACCCATCATCACAGAGTGAGAAAGACTGAGTTTACAATATAGCCAGTGCTCTGGGGATCTGAGATGCTAGCATGGCAGACTTCCCCCTGGGATTCAGAGCTGACCTCGTTCCCTCAGTAGCCTCACAATTCTGGGCATGTATTTGTTCTGTCCCACTGCTCTCACTGGATTCCTCCAGTCATAAAATTGAACTGTTTCCTGTTAAGACTGTCTGCTACCATGCCCCACGCATCCACCCCAACTTGCAACTACACTTAAAACTTCTGCCTTCTCCACAGCCCCCAGTATAATACCTGCTGGAGCAGAGCAGATTCTGCACTGAGGGCAGTCAAGTGGAACTCATGCCAACAGGGGCCAACTGTTGCCTTACCCACTCAGTCTTTGGTTCTCTGCTTATGAACTAAGTTCTCAGTGTTCTCTTGCCATTGACAATTTGTCACTATCTCTGACTGAGAACTTTCTGATAACCAGCTTCTGAATTCCAGGCACTCTGCATTAGGGGATTATCAGAGACCCAAATTAGGAGACCAAAAAAAAAAAGAACTTATAAACCATACCCTCCCACACCCTCCACCATGAAGTTTGTATATGCTGTAACTAGGGTTTAAGTTGGTCAACCTAACACCCAAGACTTACAATTAATGATGACTATGAGGTGCTTACCTGTTATAGAGTACTGGGTTGTACTCATGCATTATTTTATCTGACCACTAGACCCTAAGGTTCTAACTGAGCAGAATCTTATGTCTGTCTTGCTCTTTGTTGTGTGCACAGGCCCTAATATGTTGTCAGATGCAGAATAGCTGCCAATATAAATTTTTAGCTTGATGAATAAAAAATCATGGGTCCTCTTTCTGAGACAGATACTGTCATTATTTACATTTCACATCTACTAGATAAATAAGTAGAAGCTGAGAGAGGTTAATAACTTAGCCATCAACACAAAGTAGCAGACCTACTATTTTAAGAGTCTTCTGTTTGACCAAGTACTTAACCTCTCAGTCATCCTGCCTGAAAAAATAGGCAGGTAAATATTTATAAGCAAAATGAAGAAAGAAAAGAAAAAAGAGGGGGGAAATGTAAAAGGATGCACTATCATCCTCCATCAGCTTTGAGTATGGTTACACATTCTTTAGCAGGCAAACAAAATAATGGGTCATAAAACACTTCTCAGTCCTGGCCCCTCACCTTTCTTTGTATACTGCTACTTTCAAAATCATTAAGCCTGTGACTGTTCATGGGGTAACTCTGAGCACATGACAATTGCCTCTGAGTCAAAAGCTGTATCCCAACAGCTTAAATATAACAATGGTAGGTTCTTTTCAAAGGGTACATTTTCCCTCACAGCTGCCAGCTCTGCTTTCTATACAAACCTAAAAATAATGATCTTTCCATTATGGGAGCACTAGTATTGTTGCATTCCCTCTTAGCTTATATTAGTGCTTAAATTATACACCCCTAGTCTCCAGGGGTTTCAGCTTGGCTGGGAAACTTTTCCCGAGGCCAAATAGTAGAGTTAACATTGAGTGTGAGGCTCTTCCTGCAGCCTCCTGGTGAGCCTGGGGCAGAATTACAGTACCAGAAATTGGCTCCAGATAGCATTGTTTGTCCGCTACAAAGGTCACTGATAGAGCTTTTTGTAGTCATTTCCAACTCTTAAAATGATAGACCCTCTCCTTTCTGTCCTTTCTGTGTTTCTCAACCAGACTCTTTAGGCAAAGCTGCAAAATAAGGCTCTATTCAAATGCACAAATGTAAGATTTATCTTTAAGGGAGATTGGGAATCTGGTGCCTTTATCCTAAGCGTGTCAACAGTCAGCAGCTGTGTTCTAGGACATGGTGTTAGGTAAACAAAGCAGGCTGGAAGGTCATGGACTGTGGAGATGAGCAGTGAGTGGAAGAAAAACTGGAAAGGAGGAGAGAGGTCAGGGGAACAGTGGAAGAGGCACAGAAAAAGTCCAAGGATTTAGGGATGGGGAGATCTGGAGAGAGTTTGGAGAGTTTGATTATTTGTATAGTTGTATCCAAATTATCTTGTCATGTGGCAGGAATCATAAAGGGAAAATACTTTATCTTTTCTTACCCTTCCTCTTTTTTTTAACATTGATATCTGCCATTGCTTCTCTACCTGTCGTACTGCATTCTTGTGTCATTACTAATTTAAGAAGAATTTGCGAAACATTTTAGGGTTTACCCATTTGCATGCATGAAACTTGGATTTGATGCAAGTTTCACTTAGCCTACCTCCTTGGCTAGGGTAATCTCCAGAAGAATTCATTAATTCAAAATACCTTTAGCTTGCTGCTGATTGAACTATACTGTAGAATGGGAACTAGATACTATTAACTGAAGCATAATTACACATAACAGGATACACATGGTATCCTGGGAATTTTGAAACTAATTTCTAATCCCTTTTCACCATGGAATTGCATAAAACAGAAGTTTGAAGACAGATCTCCTTAGGATCAAGGATTGTAAGAAGACTGAGATTCATCATATGAGGATTTCCTTATCTACGTCCCACATGGATCCTAGCCCACATTATGTGGTGTTGCAATGGTTGGCTTCATCAAGCTACCTTTATTATTTGTTCACTTGTGACCTTAGGGTTGAACACAGAGCCTATGGTAAACGGTACCAATGATTACACCCCTCCTCCCTAAACATGTCTATTTTTACCCTACAAAAATGTAAGGACTCATCCTATAGCTCTTTGTCAGTTGCACTGCAGACTCTTTGCTTCCTTCTAACATGTCCTATGGATGACATTGATTCAGCTTAGGAAATGACTATTTTTCTTCTTTTGGAAGGAGGGGTAGGGGAGTTTGGGCCACACTCAGCAGTGCTCAGGCGCTACTCTTAGTTTGTTGCTTGGGGGCTCACACTGGCAGTGTGGGGGAACCATGCAGTGATGGAGATAGAACTCTGACCTCCTGTAAGTAAAGCATTTGCTCGGCCTTTTGAGCCATCTCTCTGGGCCCTATTCCTTCAATCTTAAGGGAATTCTATCCTGTGTGTGATCTGAATTCTCTGGTCTCTGGTTGTTCTTACTGCAACAACTACAAAATTTTATATATAAAGAATAGGTTCAATACAGGATTGAAAATTAGGAAGTTTATCTCCCACTGGATACAAGTGTGGGTACATGACATTTTGGTTTTGTTTGACACAAAAACAACTCTTCCAACCGCAACCTCTCCAGATACTCATTTAAATATTCTACAATTCACTGTTCTATCGCCTCCTAAAAATATCCAAATAAATACACACCAGAGAAACAAATATTAATGTAAATATTCAGAAACTGTTCATTAGGTTTACTTAATCAGCTCCCCCTCCCCTTAATTAATGTGTTTAAGACAAAGAGCACAATTGTGGGTTTCAGGAGGAACTATTCTTAGCTTATGTGAGAACTTTTCTGTGGGAATGTGTTTAGATGAACGAAAAACACTGCCTGCCAAGGACCTGAGAGATAGATAGCTCGAGGTCTGGAACACAGGTCTGACATGCACTTGGACTACAGTCCAATCCCCAACCCCACAGACTACTCCCCTAGTATTGTAGCACTGTAGCACTATCCTCCCATTGTTCATCAGTTTGGTCCAGTGGGCCCAGTAACATGTCCATTGTGAGATTTGTTGTAACTGTGTTTGGCATATCAAATATGTCACGGGTAGCTTGCCATGCTTTGCCGTGCAAAGAAGAAACTCTCCATAGCTTGCCGGGCTCTCTGAGAGAGGTGGAGAAATTGAACCCAGGTTGGCCAGGCCAGCCATGTGCAAGGCAAATGCCCTACCGCTGTACTATTGCTCCAGCCATCACTGGATATATTCCTGGTGGGAACTTCTGGAACCAAGCAGTGGTCCCAAGACCTCACATCTGATGGTCCAGCCTACAGCTAGGCTGAGTACTATCAGTTCAAGTATTAGCACTGGTGGCCCACGGCCCTCAGAGATTGCTTAGGAGGCCTTCTCCCCACCTTCCCCAAGAGACTGCTATGATTCCCAGATTTTCCATTATTTATTTTTTATGTGTTTGCTTGTTTGTTTGTTTGTTTGGGGGGGGCCACATTTGACTGTGGTCAGAGCTTATTCCTGGCTCTATGCTCAAGGACCAGTCTTGCTCAGGGATGGGAACCAGGGATGGAACATGGATTGACTATTTGGAGGATAAACACCTTTTTCCCTGACCTTGATTTTTTTTTCTTGCAGTTTTGAGGATAATAGATTTATATAAAAATATTCTAGTTTAAACCTCAGAATTACAAAATTTGAATTTTGCCCCTTTTAGTTATTGTAAAACCTGACCCCTGCCCTTTGTTCTCTCCTAACTTCTATTTCCTAATCAATACAACAGGAGAGAGCAATTGACAGGTTCCTTCCTGATCTCCACAGTCATGGTTCTTTAATCTAAGCTGCTATCTCTGTATTTGCCATCTCACCTATTCTTACTATTAGTAATGTTGCTACAGCTACTGCTATTATTGCTATTACTACTGCTGTAGCCACAGCTACAAACTCTACTATAAACATTATAGGTCTTTCATTGCATGCAGGTTTCCCTTATGAAGTGCTTTCCTGTCTTCTCCAGTTTAAAATTAAACCAGATGCAGATTGAGTTCTTTTTGTGTGTATGTGGTGGTGGGTGGGGAGGAGAACGCGTGGGGGAGGGTGCAGGTAATCTGTGAATTCTCTTTTTTTTGGGGGGGGGCACACTGATGGTGCTCAGGGATTACTCCTGGATCTGCTCAGGGATCATTTCCAGTAGGCTCAGGGGACCAGGGGACCATATGGGGTGCCAGAGATTGAACTCAGGTTGGACACATGCAAGGCAAATGCCCTACCCACTGCACTTTACACTGACCTCCTCCCCTCCCTCAAGTTTTTCTTTCTTTTTAAAAATTGTTAACAAAATCGCCATCAAAATCAATTGATAGGGCCAGAAACCCTTTAGGTGTTAATAGAATATCTGCACCTTTTGTAGCACATTTGCTACACTTGAGAGTTTATGGACCAGCCTGCAGCCTCAACTCCAAACTCTAGAAATGTGCAAAAGACTGAATTTTCTCATCAGGAACAGTTTTATTCCTCAGTATGCAACCCTCCACAAGATACTTTCCTTTAACTGAGCACCCCTCAACATTTCTACAGCTTTATTCATCTTCATTAAGAACAAAGTTTATTTAAGTCTGTTGTATATCTGTGTCCAACATTGGGGAAATGAACTTAAAATTCTCAGTTACTGCCTCTCCAGAAAAGTGTCCTATTACTTTAAAATTTCATTGTTATTTTACCTAATTCAAATATTTTTACCTGGAAATTGTTATATTTGAATACTTTCTCCTAGGGACAGATATGATTGATGGTATTTCCTCTCTTGAGTGTTACTGAAAATGTTCCCACAAGCCTCCTATTTGTCAAAGACAGATGGCAGGCTTAGTGCAAGATTCTGAGTTGTTCTGTATCTCACCATCACCTCTGCCCCAGTGACATTAAGAGGTAAAATAGGGGGTCAGAGAGCTAGCTTAGCTGAATGAATGCATGTGCCATGTGCCTTGGGTTTAAGTTCAATCCTGGTCACTGCATCATCCACCATTCACCATCAGGAGTAACCTGTGAACAGAGTTGAGAGTTGCCCCCAAGGACTATTAAATGTGACACCCCCAAGAATAATTGTAAAGTGGCACATATTTGTGTTGTATCCAGCTTTATTGCAATCAAAACCATCTTATATATTATATCATTTAAAAACATTTGACCATTTGACACTACAGTGTGTGTGTGTGTATTTTTTTTCAGATATAGCATTTTTGAAAATTACTTAAAACATCAATAATCTTTATTTGTTAATTCAGAACATTTTAAATTCTGTAATGGGGATGCCTTTGTTTCATAGTATATCAGACTCATTTATTTGCTTCACAGGTGACTTCCAATGACATGTTGCAGGAATGTGTACCCTCAAAGGAGCACACTTTCAAAACATTAGGAAACGTGATTTACAGAGTTGTTAACAACAGAGTTTCAAGCTTACAATGTCACATCTTCAACCTCATTATCAGTGTCCACCACCCTTCACTCATGCTTCCAGATTCCCTCCTATCTCCCAACCTGTCTCTTTGATAGAAAATTTTTAAGTTTTATTATTATATTTTGGGTCCCAGTGGTATTGGCACTAGCATTTTTGATGTGTACAGATATCTCAACTCTATACCACGGATGAGTCCAACTCTATACCAGAGATGAGTCCAAGACCCCTAACCCTTGTCCCTAAGTAATCTTCAGTTTGCTTTAACTTGCTTCCTCTGTCCATTTCTCTCTTCCTTAGCATTTTTATTTGTTTAATCTGGGGTCAAAAATGTGTTGACCTTTGGCACCTTCCACTCCCTTGTCATCTTATTCTAGATACTGCAGATCATTGAGAATATCCAGCATTTGCCCTTGTACCCCTAACATATATAACACTAGATGCACAGTTCCATCAAAGTTGCAACAAATTGCAGGATTTCATCATTCCTTGTGGATGGATAGCATCCCAATGTGCTTATATCCCATATCTTCATTATGCCCTCTCTTTTGCTGGACAATTGAGTTGTTTACATATCCTGACTACTGTTCTAAGTGATGCCATGAACATTAGTTACATGCATCTTTTCTAATAAATAATTTGGTATCTTTTAGGTAGGTACCCAAAAGTGGAATTGCTTGGTTATATAGGAGGTCTATCATTACTTCTTTTTGAGAAATCTCCTTAATGTTTCCCATAGAGTCTGAACAGACAACATTACCACCAGCAGTGAATGAGAGTATCAAAGGAAGACATTTTCTAAAGTTCAAATCCTTTGTCCTAGGACAGGATTTGCATATTAATTACTCCTATTTAAGTTTTTGGCCAATGTAAAGCAACCCAAAGTTGGGGGACAAGAATGGTTCAACTTTTATTTTTCTCCCAAGTAGGAGAGAAATAAAATAGCTTTCATTAATTAAGTTGAAGATTGCATTTCTCAGTGATCTCAACTCCTGACAGTTAAAATTTAAATTCAAAGAATCTGGTAGCATATGGTACAAAGACTGATCACTGGTCCTGAAATACTTTCAAATGAATTTAGGCGTTCCTGATACTTTGACCCCCAAGGATAATGCTTGAATTCCTATTGTTCTATCGGCTTCTCATGACTGACATCAAGTGAATAAACAACTCTTTCGGTTCTGTAATATCTACATTGAGAGCTAAAGAAAGGCAAAAGTAAACTTTTTTAAGACAACGAAGAATCACAGTTAGTTATCTCTGGTGATCCTCTTCCCAATCACAAAATGGAAAGAAGTGAAACACTGTGCGCTATCCTGAACTTAAGATAAAGAAGACAAAGAAATACTTGTCTGGACAAGTTAACTTATGACCTCACCTCATAGAGGTTAGAGCACAGTGCATTTTGTACCAGTTTTACTGTGTTTTTATAAATTGCAGTCACAAGCTCCACCTCTTGCACAGATTCAGTGAAAGAAATGAGAATACATTCTTTTTTAATGAATGTTTTTCTGTCTTGGGGATAGATACTCAGCAGTGTAATTGCTGGGTCGTGGAGTTCAAATCTGAGTTTACTGAATACCTTCCATTCTGTCTTCCTTAGAGGTTGGATCAGATAGCATACCCACCATCCGTGGATGAAGGTTCCTTTTCCACTGCACCCCTGTCAACAGAGATTGTTCCCAGTATTTTTGATATGTGTCAGTCTCACTGGTGAAAGATATCTCATTATCTTGACTTTGGATTTCCCTAATAATTAGTGATGATGAGCATTTTTTTCATGTTCCTGTCTTCCTCAGAGAAGCATCTCTTCATTTCTTTTTCCCAGTTTTTGTCACATTCTCAGACACTTTCGATGAACCAATGGTCTGGTTGGCCGAGAATCATGAATGGGGCCTCAGAACCTCCTGAGTACTGTTGGGGATCCCTCCCCCTCCCCAAAATAAAAGTTACCCTATCAAGTGTCAATTCAGAATGCTCCATTTAAAATAAAATTCATGAATTCCCCTCAAACTTTCTCACCTCAGTAAATAACACTGCAGTTAAGTCATATGTCTGCCAGAATATCTGAATCATTCACAGACCTATCTTCCACAGCCCCTCCCTCAGATTATCAGCAAGTCACTCTGAGTTTTCACTCTCCAGAAATGTCCATTTTTGTCTATGTCTTACCTCCTACTTAATATCTCTTTGTTCCAGGTCACCATGGTCTCATATGGATGATTATATAATCTGTGTAACTAGTTTCCCACCCAATATTCTCTGCTTCCCCGAGTTCTTGGCTGTATACAGAAGCCAGCTCCTCCAAGAAACCTCACTTAGCTCCATTCTCTGCTCCCAATCACATTGCAGTCCATTCACCTGGCTTTGTTCACTCCCTTTGCTCTTCCTCAGCCCTTATCATTATCCGATCGTTCATTCCTTTGCTCTTCATCACCCCCTTCTCCTCTGTTGCTGGAGTGATCTCTTAGAATCTCTCTTCATTGTTAAGAGTTTATCCCTACAGCTTATCATGACATGTGGTAGGTAATGAATAAATACTCAACAAATTAATGGACAGAGAAGGACACTTTTCTGTGGTGATTCTATGAATAGGAAAATTGAACTCTTTTATTACTATCAATGTATGGTTTATTATGTATTTGCCATGTTAATCTATATAGTCATAAAATGATAGTCTTTTTTCCCTTTTTTTTAGGTCCAAAATGGGTTTATTAGTGAGTTCCATCACACGAAAATGATAGTCTTAAAATGAGAGTATTGAGAAGAAGGAAGCTGAGACAGGAGAGATAGTGGGTAGGGTGTTTGTCTGTCATACAGACTGCCTAGATTTGATCCCTAGCATCCAGTATGTAACCAGGAGTGATACCTGGTTACAGAGCCAGGATTCAGCCTTGACAACTACTGGGTGTGACCCTCAAACCAATAAATAAGAATAATAATAGCCATGGCTGTAACTCAAGTGGCAAAGCACACGTCTAGCATGATTGAGGCCCTGAGTTTGACAACCAGGACTGTTCAGTATAAGCCTGGTGACTCATAAGCACTGCTAGGCTAATCATACCTGCATCATCAGGCACTAAACATCCTGATTTGTCTGATTCATGAACATTGGTAAGACTAACCCTGAGTCGCCACCGCAAGCTGTCTTCTTGGTGTCCCTATTAAAAAAATCTTGAAGCTGTAACGTTTCATTGGTTAGAAAGAGAGCCTTAGTTTTAGCTGTTGTTCAGATAGACTCCAAATGTTAGTGTGGCTTCTACTTAAGTTTCTCCTTAGGGACCATGCTTTTGTTTTGAATTCCAAGTCCATGCTGAAGCCTGAATATTTTTGCATTTTTCAAGGATCAAAGTGTTGCTAATTTTCTAGCTTGCAACTACTGTGTTCTAAGTAAACTATTTTAATATCTTTGTTTTCTTTTTGGCTTGATGAGGAGGAAGAAAATGGAAGGAATTTTTTAGGAGACAAGAGCCAAGATTCTCTTTGGGAAATCAGCCAAGTCTCTATCTTCACTCCACTATTTGTCCATCTCTGTAGAGGATGTTGTTCAACAAGCTGGGATTCCTGAAAAATTTTGTATTATATTCATAAATTGTGGAGTTGGTGGGAGGAGAAGGGATTGAGAGAGATAGCTCAGTGAGCTGAGCATATGTAATGCATGGAAAAAATTCAGGTTTAACCAATGGTTCCCAGAGTCACTATCAGGAGTGACCTCCATGAACCTATCCAGGAGTAGCCACCAAGCATTATCCTGTGTGACCCCCAAATAAACAAACATACATTGGAGGAAGAAAGTCTACCTGCTTCTCATAAATATCTATTTCTAAAGAGTCTGTTTCTATAAGCAGCTATATACACTTCTATAAACAAATATGTATATGTATGTGTGTGTGTTTGTGTGTGTGTGTGTGTGTGTTTGTCAAGCCCTCAGGTCAAACAATCAACCAGCTATTCCATCGAGGATATGGTCTTAGTCTCCTTCACCCCCACCTCCCTGGTCCTTGTCTCTGTCTCTCAGGCAACCCCAGAAGGCACGGGGAACTTGCAGGTCCATGTCACTGCTGGTAGTTGTGGCCTTGCTCCCTAACTCCTCCCTGGCTGAGTTGGTCCTCAGATCAAGCTCTTTGATTTAGGATGATTGTCACACACCTCTGCCAGCTCAGTCGGCATGCTCAATGGCCAAAGGGAGAAGGGAGAGAGAGAGAGAGAGAGAAAGAGAGAGAGAGAGAGAGATTTTTTCTTTTGGGGTCACATCTGGCGATGCACAGGGGTTACTCCTGGCTCTGCACTCAGGAATTACTCCTGGCAGTGCTCAGGTGACCATATGGGATGCTGGGAATCGAACCCAGGTTGTCCGCATGCAAGGCAAATGCCCTACTCACTCCAGCCCTGAGAGATTTTTTAAAAATTTTTATTAGTGAAACACCATGAGATACAGTTGTAGACTTACAAATTTTTGTGCTTGGGTTTCAGT
>JAOXYA010000015.1:28478142-28490015 GCA_028565675.1 Sorex palustris
AAGGGATAAAAGGATTTGTCAGTGCGGTGAAGGGTAGGTAAGATAGAGAAGGGACCAGTATGACAATAATAGTTGGAAATGATCATGCTGGACAAGAACTGAGTGTTAAGATTAGGTAAACGAATATACACTACAAACTTTCAGTATCTCAGTATTTGTATTTCAAACCACAGTGCCCAAAACAAGAGAGAAAGAGAGAGTGAGAGAGAGTGAGAGAGAGAGTGCTTGACATGGAAGCAGCCTGGGGTTTGGGGGTGATGAGTGGGAAACTTGGTATACTGATGCTGGGAAATGTACCCGAGTTGAGGGATGCTTTTGGAACACTGACTGAAACCTAATCATGGACAGCTTTGAAAGGGTCTATCTCACAGTGATTCAATTAAAAAAAAACTTGGAAAAAATAACTGTATACAGGAGACACAGATAAGTAAAAACGTAATGGCCAATCAGACATGAGAATTATAACACCATATGTCCACCTATATTTGGAAGGTGTTTTGACAGCAGGTTGAAAGAGAAACTCAAAGCATAAAAAAATAAAAACAGGAACTTCTCTTTCATTTTACTTTCTTTAACTAGCATCATTTTTTTTTTGGTGGGGAGGGTGGTAAGAAAGTGCTTTCAAATGGTCCTCAGGGGAATGGCAAGATGTGGGGAGTAGCTCTCAGAGATGTTCCTCAGGCCCTTAGCTGGCAGGGATTACCTGAGTCTTCCAGTGCTCTGATGCCTCCAGGGGTCCAGGGATCAATTTAGGATGGATAGCATGCAAAATATGGGCCTTCACCTCTCTGTCCTCTCTTTATCCCCTAACGCCACTTTTATGTGCTTGTGATTTTTTTTGTTGCTGTTGTCGTTTCCTGGGCTCTAGCATGCAAGTCCTTCACCATTTGGTTTTCTTCCTTTATGTACAGTGAACTCCTTTCCTCAAGGAAAGTATTTTAACATTTATAATTTATCTAGACTTAAAATAATAGAGAATTGAACTTAAATATCCTCTTAAAAAGTAGATGGGAAAATTGAGGCATTATCTTATAAATAGGTGGATTCCTAAAAAAATCTGTAGGGTGCCAGAGAGATACTTCAGGTTTTAAGGCACTTACTTTGCATGTGGTAAAGTAAATTCAATCCCTGGCATCACAGATGGTTCCCTGACCATAGGGCCAGTACTTTGCCTTGAGTACCGTTGGGTGTGCCCCTCACCACCCCTCCCCCAAAGTATCAAAACCAAAAGAGATTGTACTTTGGCTCATGAAAGTAAAAAAGTGTTTGTAATAGAAAAAGAATAGGAGAAAACACATATGCCAAAGAACACAAGCCCTCACAATGTACAGAGACAGAAATTTCAATAGAGTTACTAGATTCTAGGGATAATTGTTAAGTGGAGTAAAACTCATTTGAACCCCATAAAATGACAAATACATTGTTAATTCAGATGCTACAGTGACCTATCAGTCAAGTAAGGCAACTTTTCCTTGAACTATTTTCCAATCAGTGTTCAAGCCACTATATTTGGTCATGTTAAATTAGTATATGTAGTTTGAAGACATATACCTGTGTGCAGTAAATCTGATACCAGCACAGCCTAAAATTTTAATACTACTATCTGCCACTGTATACTTTTATGATTTAAGTTATCTTAGCTATGTTGGTTAGACATATATGATATATATGTCAATAAGGTAATGAAACATACCCATTTCTCTTTAAGAACATTTTAATTGATTAATTTGGGATGAGGAGGGCTCCCAAGCAGTGCTTAGGAGGTCCAGATCCCCCAGTGATGATTGTTAGCCAACTTCAGCAATTGAACACAATGACCTGAGGATGCAGTGCCACTGGGCTCTGTAGTGACAGGGATTAGCCACATTTCTCTGCCAGCTCTAGGGGCTTTCAGAGCTGTACCTGAAGATGCTTGTGGATCCATGTGGTACCCAGGATTAAACCCAGGTTTGACACATTTGGAATGTGCCCAAAATGCCTTGCTGCCTGCTGACTTTTTAAATTTATTTTTCATAGAAATACCAATAAGAATCAAAACCACAGATAAAGCCCCAAATTTGTAAACTGAAACTTTTTATCTTATGATTCTAAAAGGAAGAATTGGAGAAAATTGTTTTTTTTTTTTTTACTTCCAGTGATCTGGAAGTATCACTTAGCTCGAGAAAGTAAGAGATTTCACACTAAATGAAGATTTTTTATTTTCATAAGACTAAATTTCACTTGACTAGGTTTTGTTTAAAGCCAGAAGAAATTCATGAAACAAGATATTATTACCAGTTAACAAAATGTATTTCTCTTTTCAACCTCATGTTTTCTTTATTGATTCATTGCATGAACACTTAGGGAGAAAGTTAACAAGATTCTAGATTATTTTAATTTTAGAAATTTATAGTACATATTTTAAAAAAATGAAGAAGGGGTTCTCTCATAGACTGTTACATTTTTATCTTTTCCATTTTCCTTTGCTCTTAGAGAAATTGGAACTTGGCTATAACCCAGAGTTTCCCATATATTTTGTTATTTTGGATTATTTGATATTCTATTAAATATAGTTTAGCTTTTTTCCAAAATGGTTTTGTGTTTTTCACTAAAATTCTGAACAGTTTCTACTTAGCTTAAGATTTTACCCTGATTTCTCTCTTCTTTCTCTGCCATTCTTCTTCCTCTCATCTCCCTTCTGCCTCCATTTCTTTCCTCTCCCTCTAGAAAATCATTCTTCTTCCACTTTATTCTCCTCCTCTGCTACCCCTTACTCCTCCTTCTCCTCCTCATTCTCCTTCTATTGACTAGCTAACCATCCGCTGACATCATGTTTGAAACATCTTATTTGAATCCTGTGTTCCAGCTTTTCTTTCAAGGCTGATATTTCAAGCTCTGACATTTTTCTTTTTTTTTTTTCTTTTTGGGTCACAGCCGGCATTGCACAGGGGTTACTCCTGGCTCATGCACTCAGAAATTACTCCTGGAGGTGTGTAGGTGACCATATGGGTTGCTGGGAATTGAACCCAGGTGGACTGCATGCAAGGCAAATGCCTTACCCGTTGTGCTATTGCTCCAGCCCCTCAAGCTCTGACATTTTTAGTATACAAGTTGTTTTTATTTTTCTCCCTATGTTTTGAGAATTTCTTTCAAACTGCCATCAATTTTATTTCTCATTTAGTATAATAAGTTTTGAAAGAAAACATATTCAGTGGTTATATTCAGTGCAGAAAAATTCATCTCTCTCTCTGTCTCTCACCAAATGTATACAAATATAATGTGCATGCTATTCATATTACATAAAATTTTCTTTTCAGAAATCCCTATGAATACCTACAGTTAAAATTCTAGACTTAATATAATCTTAATAAATCAGTTGTACAGTTATAAATTATGACAAATTTTACCTACATATTTAGAGGAGATTTTAATTTTCATTTAATAGTTTCTAGGACAATTAGCCACAAGTATATCTTTATAATTATCAATATAATAATTTTATAACCATCAATATCTGATTGATTGTACTGGAGCGATAGTACAATGGGTAGGGCACGTGCCTTGCAAAAAACCAACCTGGGTTTGATCCCTATTATCTCCAGAGCCCCACCAGAAGTGATCCATGAGCACAGAGCCAGGAGTTAGCCAAAAAGTCTGACTGATGAACATCTTTTCAAATACAAACACAGCTTTACTTTGTACTTTTGAAAATATCTCTTGAGATTTGTGATTTACAACACTGTTATTGGTGGTTTCCCATGTACATACTTCCAACACCACACCCATCAGCACTGTACCCACCTCCCTCCCCCAAGGACCCTCTCATTTTCAACTCCTCCTCTTCCTCTCTCCACCAACTCACTTGTGGGCATCAGTTGCATTGCCGTTGACTCTTTCTTACTACCTTGCTGAATACATGTAGCTTCTTTCATATCAATTTGGGAAAGAAAACTTAGAAATTAGAATATGTTTTTTTCCTAAAAGAAATTTAATAATTGACTCTTGACAAACATAATAAAATCACAAAGCTTTCTGACTTGGGATTTATTAGCAGTCAGGGAAACAAACCTTAAAGTATACATTTCCATCTTAAAATTAAAGTTGTCTCAGAATAATTTTGATAATATAATTCCTGGATCCAGAGTGCTCTGCCATCACATCTCTGCCTGTCAATGTCAATCTTTCATCAGCAGCCATGTTCTTAGTGCTCAGGAAGCCCCCTTAGAAGGGAATGGAAAACAGATGAGGGTATCAGGAGGAAGAAGCAAGAGATGCGGTATTTTGATATAATGATATAAGTGTCGATCATCCTGAATGGTTAAAATTATATTTCAGTAAAAAATATTAAGAACCATATATGTTCCAAGAGAGACAAAGTTAAGAGAAATCATATTCCCTAAAGTAAAGCCTTGAATAATTACAAATTCGGAATCCTCACGCTAAGCCTGTCGAAAGACACTTTTTCATTTTTTTAATATCACATATTACAAATGGAAACCACCACTTTTGGAAGCTGGTTGCATTGTATGAGGCCTCAGGGTGATTGGAGGTAGGTATGAATCTTCATATATCTCAATATTTGGTTCACATTCAAATGAGCAATTTTCACCATCTAAGCCAAGCTCTTTTTGAATGCTGATACAAAACTTCTTTTTCCTTTAAAGTTAGGGTAAAAGGTGGGAGAGACTATAGCAATGGGAACCTAATTAGAAAGATTATAATAACTTAACCTCCTAGGTGGAGAATGAATAGCAAAATAAATGGAATGCAGTGTAGACTTGAAATCTAGGCAATGGCAGAGAAGTAAAAGTCGTATCTGGGCAGCTCCTGTCAAAGGTAATAAATAAAGGTCTACTCGTATGTTCCAGGGAGAATAAAAAGTAAGAAAATTCAAATCACTGAAAGCAAAGTATGGAAGTCCTGTTTATTTCCTGTAAAATGGTTCCGCTATGATAGACAGCCAGGAAACCCCTTTTCCTTCCCTTTCTTCCAAGCATCTAAGGGGAAGGGGCTATACTGTTGAAGAAAATAAGGATGCTCACAGCATTGTCATGCAAGAGTGGCAGAGGCAGAGATATGAAAGGAACAGAAGCAGCAGAGGACCAAAGCTAATGTGCAGTAGCTGGCAAAAAAAGAAAGTTCCGTCTTGCAGGGGGTATTCTTCTGGCCTATAGTAGCACTTGATGTTCTGTTACTTATAAGTTTTGTCTTCCTCTTTTTGAAGCTGCTTGTTTCCTGATACACAGAACTAAGCAAGTGATCTTGCCTGGCCAATCACAGAGACTGCAATTTCTTCTGTAGCATTTATTTCTTGGTGGTGGGCATAGTAATCATGCCTTATAATCAGAGCTATTCCTGAGATTTTATAGAAATGCTGAAAGAAATATCTCCCATTCTCTCACTACCTGGTTTTCATCCTCTTTCCTTGCTTTATTTTTCTCAATAGTACTTGCCATCATCCAGCATAATAGGTATTCTCTTGTTTATTTTATTTTCTGTCTTCACTCAGTAAAATATAAGCTCTGAAAGTCAGAAATTTGTTTATTCTGTTCACTATTATATACAATATGTGACAAATAGTAACTTCCTAATAAACAATGTTGATTCTTTTTATGGTTTTGTAAGTTTTAGACATGCATCAATGGAATAAAACTAAGTATACAAACACACATTAAGTTCAACACTAAAACGTCAATTCTATTCTCCAGAAGTCTTTATCTCCCTTGTTATGATTTTCCGTCTCCTCTTCCCTTTATTTATGGTAACCACTAATAAGTATTGTAGCCCAAATTACTATATTTTGCTTTATTTGGTTTATGATTTTTTTTTGAACTTTGACCAGATCAAAAAAATCATAAAGTGTGCAGTGTTTATCCAAGTTCTTTTAAAATGAGCCTTTTATCCACAGGACATTGGATGGATTAGATTTCTGTGGAGTTTAGTTTGTAAAAATGGTGGTTATAAATAAAGTATTTAAAATTTGTTATCATTTGGGAAGGGATTGGACCACAGCTGACTGTGCTTAGGGTTTATTCCTGGCTCTCTGCTCGGACATCACTTCTGGTGGTGCCCAGGATGCCATATGTGATGCCAGTATTGAATTGGAGTTGGCTTCATGCAAAGCAATCACTTTACCCCTATACTATCTCTCTGACCCCAAATAAATGGTTATTTTCAAATGAGTAAACTGGGACTCAGAATGGCTACGTTAGTGACCTAAAAGCCCACACTTGTAACTGAAGGTTTATGCACCTGAGCCCTTCATTGCCTCACATTGATCTGTATCTCCCATGCAGACCCACTAATAGCATTACAAACTCCCAGTGGAGTTGGTAGCCTATGGACTGTGATCGCACACTGAGTCAGCACTGAGAGCAGAGGGAATAGAATGGAATGCGTCTTCTGTCTGAAAGGCTGAGAATGTGACTTTTCTCAGTTTGCATAGTAGTAGGACCAAGTGGAACTTAAGCTTTTTACCAGTTTGTGTAGCTAATGAAGAGAAAATACTACCTTCCACTCCGTGACACCCATTTCCCTTTTTTTCTCCCCCGAAGGCATCAAGTCTGTACTTAATAAGGGCAAACATGCCCTGGCACACTACATAAAGCAGGTGTTCCATGTTGCACCTTCAGAGTCCATTCAATCAGTATTTAAGCACAGCTCAGTGCCAGCTGCTGTATTAGATGTAAGAGCTACAAAACAGAAGTAGTGTCACCTTTGGGATGTTAACCTGCAGCAGGCAAAAACAATGAACAATGAAGCATACAGACTTTGATGGCTGTGATAGGTGCTGTAAAGAGAGCAGCATAATAGAGGATTTCTAAGAAGTTCGGTTTTAGCTAAGCTTCTCTATGTAGATGCAGGACTTCATATGCTGAAAGAGCAAGAGATCTCCATCCATGCTAACCTAACGTCTTAGCCTTTTAGATACCCTCACTGCCATTGATTCTAGAGTTGAATTATTTCCCTTTTCTTTGAATAACTGAGCAGCACTGAAGATCCCTCTAAAGAAACTGGCCTTACCCCTGAACAGATTTTATGCTGAACTGGACCTCCGATTAGATGGAAAGTGTTGTCTTGGAGGCAGATGCCAAGTGCTTTGTGCATGTAATAGCACTGTTCTTCATTATCCATTATTTATCAGCCTGGGGAGATTGGAGGAGAGAGAGCAGGACCCTTTAGTTTAATGTGAGGTCTTTATCTTTCAGCGTTTTGAGTTAAAACATGCCAAGGAAAGCCGTTGAATTGTTGTCAGTGAACACACACATCACTGGCCAGCAGCTCTCTGCCTAAAATGCCCTGGACCTCAGAAACATAGCCACGTGGAAATTCAGTCAAATTTCTTAGGGAGTTGATGTTGGCAGAAGATTTAAATATCGAGCTGCAGTGAAAAGTGTTGAAT
Source organism: Sorex palustris (assembly GCA_028565675.1). NCBI lineage: Eukaryota > Metazoa > Chordata > Mammalia > Eulipotyphla > Soricidae > Sorex > Sorex palustris. The sequence continues at coordinate 28,485,524 of JAOXYA010000015.1, forward strand.
GGTGGGGTTTAAGGCAAACATTTTTTTCTCTCTGAATTATTCTATAATTTTTTCCATAAAACATCAATTTTCAACCTTGGCATCATATTAGTGTCATTTGGGGCACTTAAACAAAAATTCTGATGCCTGAGTCCTGCTCCTGGAGAGTATGATTTATATGATATGATGAGAGATTTGAGCATGGGGATTTGTCAAAGCTTCCCCAGTGATCATGAAGTTCTGTCATTGTGGAGACCCTCCTCTGTGGATGTAGGCATCTTATGAACCACTCAGAAGTGGAGTGAAGGTCAAATAATCTGGGGCTGTGTCAATACTGTCTTGTCAACAATTCCCAGAGCTGAGTTAATTCTGTCAAAAGGCAGATTCTGTGTAATCTATTCTTATGTCACCATTTTAGACAAACTGGTCCCATTACCTTTAGTTGAATCATGGAATCAGGAAGCTTTCTAAATTCAGAGGTCTCTCTTATGTGTGACGTCAAAGGATAAAGGATGACAGGCCAGCTATGGACAGTGTAGTCACTGCATGTCCTGCCTGGGTGCTCTGCAGAAGGGCAGCATGAGCAGAGGAAACGAGACCTGTAGTAGGAAATGAAGAGCACGGGAGGGATGTTGGGCTCTAATATGTGAGAAGAAAGAAACATCCAATGCTGAGGTTCTTAAAACCTTCCTTTAGGATTTCTTTTATGCTATGAGATGCTAGAAATTTTTCTTTGCAAAGAAAGTGTGTTTTCCTGCCAAAATATTCCATCATAAACCTTTCTGTCTGCTAAGTAGAATTTTACTTCTGTAGCATGTATCCACCAACATTGTTTCAGTCCAAAGCAAAGAACCTCGACTCTGACTTTGTTTCCTTGCATGCGTTTATTGACCCGACTGCATGAATGTTCTCAAGATTTTGGAAAAAGCTAAAATAGAGAATAGACATGTGGAAACATTCAGAGACCCCAGGGGGATCTAGACCTTTAGAAAAAGAGAAGGGAATCAATTTATCACCTACGACAGGCTGGGCACCTGGATGAAACTTAGGTATTGCTGTCCTCATTTCATGGGTCAGAAAATTTGGTCTCTGAGTGGTCAGGTTACTGACAGACAGTCCCAAGGCAGTGAATGGAGCCGAGATTCAAATTGAGTCCTCCATCTCCTAATGTTGCTTCCCTTGCACCACGCTAACCCCTGCGGGAACTTCTGAATTTAGACTTTCATCAGTGAGAGAGAGAGAGAGACTACTTCTCGGCCCCAAAGGAAACCACTTTTATTGAGTCTTTGAGATTCCCTCCATCTATCTCTCAGAATAATACGCTGAGCTAATAGGCCCAATTAGGAGGCTCCTCTGGCTTCGACCTGGGTTGCATTAAGAGTGTGTTGATCTAGCGAAGCGCTCTGACTGACTTCAGATAGCCTGAGATTTAATACATCTCCATCATTCACCCAGTGTGATACCTCAGGCCACTCACTAACCACTCTTAGTCTCAGTTTCCATCATCTGTAAAGTGTGGACAGTGACAGTACCAGCTGCGTGCATTTTTGTGTGAATGGTGGACAGAAATTAGTAAAGGATCCAGCCAGGGACACTAACAATGACCCTCAGTACAATCCCTGCCTGCCAGGACTTTGGTCGCCACTTTGCTTCCTGCTGCTGAGCAGAGAGATCATTGGCAGGACCCTGTGATCATCCCCTGACTCTAGGATGCAGTTCCTCAAACCTGAGCAGCATGCTTCATCCCTTGCTGGTTCAGTCTCTGCCTTTCTTCTGTCTATTGATCACATCTCCTTACATGCTCTCCCCACCCCCAGCATACATAGGTGTGTTTGCGCGCGTGCGCGCGCACACACACACACACACACACACACACACACACCTGGAGGTAATGCAATTGCTTATTTCAGAATGAGAGAAAAGGAAACTGACTCCTCCTCTTTGAAGAATGACTGGAAACGCCTCAATTTTATACTGCGTTAATCAGGCCTGAAAGAAGTGACAGAAAGCCAATAGCCAGGCTTGGAAATCTGCAAGAAAAACACCCACCCTGGGAAGGTTCATTGGTTTCTAATGCATCAGCGAGAGCCAATGGGGTACTGAGGAGCTCTACGAGCTGGTGCTTTGATCATTGTCCTAGCAGGAGCCAGAAAGATGGAGACAGAGCCTCAGTTCAGACCCTGCCATTCGTATCCTGTGGGTGACGAGCACAGATGCTCATAGCCTTGAGTGGCTGGGACCTGAGCCCTGTCACCTGGAATGGCTTCCCTGAAGTCTTTCTTACCTTTATGTAGCCATATCCAGAGTTCCACTTGTGTGACCATTGTGCCCATCAGAATACCACCATGGTTAAATTCTAAAGAAGATATTTACAGGCACAGTCAAGGTCCCAAGTAACAAATTTTTCAATGACAGGTTCTGTATAGCAGCGATATCTCTATTATCCTTTGCATGTGTAACACGCATTCCTATTTCTTAGCTCTTTAGGAGAAACAGCAATGCTGAAGGGGAGCTAGTTTTACCCAGAAAACTGTCACCCACTTCGCCTGATTCACACTGATTTATAAAATAGGAAAAGTAATGCCTTGACACAGGACTGTTGTAAGGATCAAAGGGGACTTTTTTTTTGATAAAGAGGAAATAAGCCATGCATGTCCATGAAATCTAAAATTATCCAGTGAAACCACCTCCCTGACTTCTCACATTCCAAGAGTGGACAAAGCCAGACTTGAAATCAGGCCGTCAGAGTTTTGGTTTGTCTTAATCAGAGTTGGGACTTCTCATAGGGGATTTGTGTGTTAGTTCTACAAGGCAGTAGGGGTAGTGGGAAAAGAGATACCTCCAAGAATCTTCCAGGAGTCAATATGTATTGATTCGAATTAGGCTCCATGTGTTATCAGCTGTGTGGCTCTTGTACATGAACCTCAATACACACACCCACACCCACACACACACACACACACACAAAGTTCACAGTAATATTTGCTTTGTAGGGGTTTTGCAAGGTTTAAGTGTGACACTATGTGTAGAGACACACTCACAATTTGACACAATGTTAAACATGAGTGAGTTCTGTTCAATAGTTGGGAGAAGTCACTGAACTTCTATGCAGAAGTGGCATCAAAAACTCGCTCGAGGTGTGACCTACACTCTGAGAGAAGAGATAATCCAGAGTCATATTGCCGAGTCCAGTGGCATCTAAATTCTCCTGGTCCTCATTCTCAAACAGAGAAACAGTAAATTCCAAAGAAAAGGCCAGTTCTTTGCTTTATTTCTGGTTGATCCAACTCCCCAACTCACACAGTCATAATACATTTGACTCCTAGAGGTGAATATAATCTTGGTGCCACAGGAAGAAATCTATAACCAAGCAGCAATCTTCATACCAACTCAAGTATTAGAGGAGCTCAGGCATGGACACTGTCTCATCTGCCCTCAGAGTTAATGTAGTGAAACGGTAAACCTGTGTGTTCCCTACACTGGCTAGATCTGCTCATGGAGAGAGGGCTGCCCCAGATCTGCCAATTAGGGACACTGGCGTTGAAAGGAGCAGACCCAAGGCCACGTGATACCTGCTAAGGTCAGCAAAGGGGCTATGGCAGCACAAAGAGGGGGAGCCTGTCCTTATATGGGTTACAGCTATGCTGTTGAAGTCTATCTGGAAGGCTTTTCAGGATGAAGAGTATGTGCTGCTCCTGCATCAGACTTTAAAGCACTGCCACTTACTCACAACAAGCTGGTCTTGACCATTTCACATTTTCCGTCTGAATCTCCACCTCCGTATTTATCAGATAGGCTTATTCTTGTATATTTGCCAGGTTTAGGGAAGGATTTAAAGCAATGAAGTGCTCAGAAATTAGTAAGCACACAGACAGCATGAGAGAATGGCAATAGTCAGCTGGGTGTTATGTCAATGCATGTTGATGTCTCTAGATTAAATGCACTCTTTGCGGAAGCATACATTTCCTATCCATGGGACTATTTATGCAGATATTAGAGCGCAGTAATGGAGAAGATCCTTCAAATCCATTTCAAACTCCATAAAACCAGGGAGACAGTGATTTGATGTGGAAAAGATAAGTCCTGGTCCTAGACTACTGGAAAGGATAACGAGAGAGAGAGAAAGACAGACAGAAATAGATAACCTGAGATAGAAGGGGAGGGGGGGCTGAAAGGGGAGAAAGAGGAGTCAGAGGAGTCAGGTAGGGAGGAAGAAAGAGATAATCCACTTAGGATCATGATATCTTGTGACTGGTCATGCCCTTTAGAGAAAAATCATAAAATTCCTTCATGCTCACAGGTATGGATCTAGAAGCATCATATGTACTTAATAGTTTGAAATTAGAGACTGGGATGGAGGAAAGAGAAGACCAAGTAGGGGTATTAAAACAGTTTAGTAGAGGTAATTTAAAGGTTGTAATAACTACACCACCTCTGCTTTGCAGATGACATTGTTTTAATAACACCAAACATCAGCCAAGCGGCACAAATGCTGGCCGACTTTGACCGTGAG
>JAOXYA010000015.1:28490646-28501261 GCA_028565675.1 Sorex palustris
TCATGTTCCCAGAGCGAACAGATGCCATTGGGCTACACTAGCACGGGACAGGGACAAATGGAGACGTTACTGGCGCCGCTCGAGCAAATCGACGACTAACGGGAAGTTAAGTGATTAAGTGATTAAGTGACTATATTTTCTTAAGGTTCAGTTTTCTATTTTTCTAATTGTTATTAACAGAAAACACTTACCAAAGGAACTCTTGGAAACTTTAGTCTATACCCATAGCAAATAGTTTGGCACTCGGTTAAAATCAACATTTATAATTCTGTTTAAACCTAACACACTAATATTGGTTACATTTATTACATCAATAGTAAAATAGATTTTTAGTTTTATTTCTGACAAGCCAGGAGAGGTTGAAGTTGTTTCTCATTAAATAGGCAGTGCACCTAATCAGATCCTTCCATGTTTAGTCAACAAAATATAGAAGTAAGAGGAGGGTTCCAGAAAAGGAGTTAAAAACAGAACTATCAAAGAGAATTGGGTTAAAATCTAGAGGTAAGGGTGAGGGTGATTGGTGTGACTTTAGATTTCAGTGAATCAAATACTAATCATAATCTCAGTGATGAAAAAAGTCATAGTATTTTTTCCTGATAATTTTTAGTATTCTTGGGGTTAAAAATGTGACTCAGGTAGAGGTAGAGAGTTGTCTTGCAAGTGTGAAACTTTGGGTTTGATTCATAGAAACACACACGCACACACACGCGTGCACACACACACGTGCGCGCATAACCCCCCCCCCCCCCACACACACACACAAACACTCACTTTCTAGAATCCTATGATGGTCATGAAGGTGAAGATATCCCTTTGCATCTGAATCGAGGATCTGGCATAGAGCAAATTTGTCTGGGCCACAGAAAATTCTTTCAGCAATTTTACAATGTTCAAGGTCCCCTCAAAAACCACTTGGGTCCTGCTACTCATCCATCTCTGGAGTTAAACTTGTTTCATTGGCCTTTTTTAACCACAAGAGACAAGAACCTGTTCACTTTTGTTCCAATCCAAAGAAATTCCTGCCAATTTCAGAGAATCACAGCTGTTGAAAGGTAGTCACTTGACCTTCTCAATGGACAGGCACCAACATTGACCCAAAGCATTACAGCTCTCAAAGCCCTTGGCATCAGCTTACATGTTATTTAATCCAGATATGGATCCTAGGTTGCAAATGTTATCAGGCTTGAAGGAAAGGAAGGAACTTGGATGTTCCTCATGTGTATCCCTAATCCAGTGTCACTGTGTTCAAGGCACATACCTTCAGGTGAACTAGTTCATTTCTCCAGGCCTTGGTGTTCCTGTGGCACTGGGAATGTGATCAAGAATGAAGCAGACATACTTGCTCTCCACATGAAACTTGCAGTCTTATTTGAAAGCACATACCTTACTAGGTAAATGCACGTGATCCAAGAATTGAAGAGATACCATATGGAGGATATGAGAAAGTGTAAATGGCAAAGGATCTCTTCTACCAAGATATCGCAGCAAGAAGAGCAACCTCAAGGCTGAATCTTGAAGGGGAAAATCCTACCAGTGAAAGGGTTGCATGTTTCTTACTGACCTGCAGTTGCAAGGGAGCACAGCCATCCAGAGGTTATAACTGACAGTTCCTGGTCTTCCTCCTGACATGCAGGATCTGCTGAGATGTGGAATGTACTGTAGCAAACCAAACTAGAGCTCTGAATGCACTGAGAGAGTAGTCCCAACTGAGTAACTTGTCAATAAAAGGTTTTAACCCAGGTGCAGAGGACGAGTGCTTGTCTTGCACACAGCTGACTTGAATTTGATACCCTGTCCCGCATATGGCCCCCAAGCCCCACTAGGAGTGATGGATCCATGGGCATAGAGCCAGGAGTATGCCTTGAGCACTGCTGGCTGAGACTCAAAAAGTAAAAATTTGAAAAATAAAGTTTCCAACCCACTTCTTCTAAAGTAACAATCTGCATTATTCTTATTGAGGAAAAAAGTCACTCAAGGAGACAAACATGAAAGTCACAAAGCAAAGGACACAGGGAAGCTGGGACTTAAGGATGTGATCCTCACCCCCTTGCTGCCATTTTCCAACTTCTGTCTCTGGAGGTCACCACCACCCTCTTCTGAAATTTGGTTTGGCTCACTGACTCTTTAGAGCTAAATTGAATCCGACTCTGCCAAGTTCAGGCTGCCTCAAAGCTGTCTAGACTGGGGTCAGGGACCTGTGTCCATGGAAGGGGAAGGTCCTTCCCTTCTTTTCCTTCTCCACACAGTGAGGAGGTGTGAGGAGGGAGGGGCTCGAATATGACATCATAGGGGGTTGGCTGCACTGCAGACATTTGAGTGCTCAACCAGAAAGACATTGCTGCTAGAATGGTATGTGCGTGTTTCTAGTTTGACAAAAGCGCCTGAAAGCCAGTGTTGAGTGTGGAAGAGATTTGGCAAAACCAGAAGAAACTAGGAACCAGACAGAAAGAGAGGCAAGGAGAGATACGCACACATCAAAATAAACAGCAAGAGTGATGAGGGGAGAGAGGGATTGACTGGCTGGGGGTACAATGGTGAAACCATAACGGCGGGAGAAAGAAACTGTGAGTGTGAGAAAGTGAGCAGGATTCTGAGACACAGAGAAAGACAGAGGCAGAGAGCACGAGGAAGCAAGCACACAGGAGAGAGGCCCTGAGAAGTTCAGTGGAAGGGAAAAAGATGCGAGTTTGAGAGGCAAAGCAGCAAACTTGAGGAAAAATAAAAGACAGAGGCAACGAGAAGACGGGGGGAAGGGAAACAGGAGGAGAAAATAAATCACTGGGATTGGAGATCTAGTCCAGAGACTAGGGTGCTTGCCTAGCACACAGCTGACAGTGGTTCAAACCCAACACCACATATGGTCCCCAAGCACTGCTAGGAGTGAACCTTAAGCACAGAGCCAGGATTAAGCCCTGAGCACTGCCAGTTTGGCTCAACCCCACCCCCACCAATCCAAAAAAATAAAAAATAAAAAGAATTACAGACTACATGCCTGAGAGAGAATCAGTAACAGAAAACAAAATTACAGTGATTTGGTCAGAGTCCCAGAGAGGAGACTGAGATGATGCTGAAAAGGAAAGAGCAGAGATTACGGTGGGGGAGAAGAGAAAGAGAGAGAGCCTAGAGCTGGGTGGAAGAGAGATGGCAGTTGCAGGGAGAGCTTGATGGATTAGAGACAGGGAAAGGTGCCCCAGCTCACCCTTGAACTACTGGGGTAAATAGGCACTATATGCAGATTTGTGCAAAGGGCAGACACTTAAAATGGAGTCCTTCTGGCTTCTGCTCCTGTTAGGAATGCCTAGTGTGGGTTTGCAGTGATGACACTTCCTTAATGCAAACCTTCAACTCATAATAGTATCTGCTTAAATGGCCTCTTTTGCTTTCTTGGAAAGCGAAGTGGGAGTTACTTAATATTGCTTTTCTGAGAAACAGGTATCTGTATCCAAAAATGACTCTTTCTATCCCGTTAAAGAAACCCCCAAATGTTTCTCCCCTCAAATGGTATTTTTTTTATTATAACTAGCTGCTCTCTAAGCGGACATGTTTTGAATGTCGGTGGCCATCATTTTCCCATTAGATTTTTGAAGAACACTTACCACAAGGGAAATACAGTTTCTTGGTGTGTAAATTGTTTATGTCCTCATGAAAACATATATTTAACTATACCCCAGATGATTATTTTTCTAAAGACGACAGACTATTCAAAATCCCCTTCTAAACTTCTCCCAGTTCACAGAGGGGCAAATAATAGTGTCATTGAAGCATTTGGCTTCTGCATTGTGTGCCCTGTTTAATACCTAGGATAATGTGTACTATCTAATGAAGCTGGTGCTGGCTAACTGCCTTGCAGGAATACAAATTTTCATCTTTCTCATAACCCTATGGGGAGACATTAGTATCCCCCCACCCTTTTACAGATAAGGAGCCTGGGGTTCATAAAGGTTAAATAACTTCCTTGAAGCTATTGTGGTTAATAATAATGATATCTCTAATATATGCAACACATATCATGTAGCACATACTATATCGCTCCCAGCGGATGTCTCATAATTGCTCTTTGTGAGGGTTCTGCAATTCAGACAATTATGGCAAGTTTCCCTACACCAATTAGTCAATCAATGGCAGATAGAGAACTCAAACTATGTCTGTGGAAATCCAAAGCTTGCGGTATCTCTCGTTGCTCTTACTAAAAATCTCATCATCTTTCAAGGTGGAAGAGGGGAGATACTTCGGTGAACAGTGGTGCAGGCTTTGCATCTATCTCTGCCCCCTGGGGTATTACCCCAGAGGGCTTCTGGTACAACAGATGAGTTACTGGTGGTCCCCAACAACAAAGAATCTAGAGAAGCACCACATTTTCAGGCCAAGCACTTAATCTTCTGACCTAGTTGATCCAGTATCATGGGCAGTGATGCTCGGGCCAACTGAGCAGTACTTGGGAGCGCCTCCACTGGGAAAAATAAAGGCTGGGGAGGGGGGGGGGAAGCAAGGGATGGATGTTAGCCACTAGTAGGTTTCCCCATGAAGAATGTAGATTCCAAGAGAGCCAGGACTTGAGAATCCAGTCTCCAGTCCTGCTATGATTGCCTCACATGTCAGAAATCAGCAGTACATATGTGTCTAGGTGTTTTTGCACATGACCAATACCTCTGCCTCTTAGTCCATGAGCCTTCCACTGAATCACCCTTTCTGGAAGCTCAGTGGTCCTCACTGCTGACTTCGGCAATATTTTTATGCTAAAAAAAAGAAGAATTTAGAAGTCCAGTACATCCCTGCCCCCCCCCATATGCAAATCTAAGTGCATCTGTGGAACAGTGGCCAAGACAGAAATTTTTAGGAACACTCTCTTTTGACAAAATCTGGATTTGAAAGAAATGCCTGGGTGCATGCCCTCCTCCCACCATTTCCTCAGCCAGCTCAAACTTCAGCATCATTTAAAAAATTTAAAATAAAAATAGGACTTTGATTTACGTTCACTGTGACCTAGAAGAGGCAAGGATACAATTGTTGCTTTCATTAGAAGACTGCTCTGATCAAGCCTGATTTACACTTCAACCTTGCACTGACTTTAATTAGCAGGGCAAAACTGAATCTAATTTAATTATATGGGGGCTTTTTCAAACTGGCACCTAAGAACTTTATGGTGAATTCTGGTTCATACTAAATAAGAACAAGTCTGTACACTACAGGAACAAAGAAACATTAATTTCTAAGGCCATGGGTGCCTTTTCCAGCTTCTCTAATTCTTTTTCTACAAGATTTTAATTGTTTTCTTCTTATAATAAAACACAAGTTTAGTTAGAGACAGAGTTATGGAATAATGCTTTCCCAAACCACGGTTTCTTTGTGTCTTCTCAATAGCCATGCTAATGGCTCCCTCTTCCAACATGTTGTAGCCACGTTGGTTAATGGCATAGAAGTGACAATTTAGGAGTCCCCTTTCTTCTTCTCTTTCCTACATCACTCAAAGCAGAGAATCAAGAGTCTGTCTCATTTTCCACCTATGTTTTCCTTGGTATCATCCCTTTCTCTCATTTCTTAATTCTTATCCCTAGATTGTCTCTCAAGGAAAGTTGACCTCATTTAACTGGCATCCTATGCTCGGAGTCTCCAATTCAGGATTCACGGAGAGGAGAGTGGTTGCTTGAATGAAAGATCCTGATTGTGTGATGGGAATAACAGTAATCACCAGCTCTTTGTACTGTAGCCCACATCCTTGACTTGGAAGACTACATTTGTTATTTCATTTAGTAGTTACAAATCTCTATGCTTTTATGATTTTCATTTTTCCAGAAAAGCACTAAACCTTAGAGAGCTGTAATGCTTGCTGTCGATGCTTGAGTGCTTAGTATCAGTGATAGTCAACTCATTCAGGCACCTGGTGCCCTGGTCCACTCTCTAGACCATTCAAATATCTGCTTCACCAAGCCCTTGAGATAAAGCAGCCTGATATTGAAGCTCACCTCTAAAATATACTGACCCTGTGACCAAATAAGCAGTTTTAGTTGTTGAGCTTTAGTTTCCACCCTTACAAAATAGACATTATAATATTTCTTTTGAAAATATTCTGTTAGGATTAAATGACATAATGGCCATAGCATGGAATTCTGCACAGAGCATGTTAAAAAACAAAAACTGGAAGTCATTTGACATACTTTATCTCTCCCTTAAAAGGAAGATCTTACTTGAGCTTTTTAGTGAAGAAGAGGTCATTTATTGAAAATCTATATGGATTGCACACTGTCATATACATAAAGAAAGGTTCTGGGGTGAATACTGTACTCGTCAAAGGAAATTGGGATTCAAAACCAAAATTCTTGACTCTTTGCTCTTCCTCCAACAATATATGGCCTTCCGACATGAAAAGAAAAATCACCAACAAAAGCAGTGTATGAAAAATATCTCCTTCTATCATCTCACCGATCATCCCATTTATCCTAATGCCTCTGCTCAAATTTTTCTGCCCACTGCCTACAATGCAAAGTAGCCAACCCTCTTTGTTCTGACACTGCGTCTAGATGTTGGGGTTTCTTATGGGCAATTTGAAAATGGCAAATGATGATGGAATGTTCAATCACACACTGCACTGCCCTCCTGGCGTGAAATTCACCACACAATCCTTAACTCTTTCCTTGCTGGTGTTTTCTGGGGAAGCGTTAGTACCTCTGCTAAAGAAAAAGCAACAGAAGGCAGGCTGCAAAGACTAAGGTTTCCTGGTACTACAGGGAGCAGAGCGATCAGTTTACCTTTTGATGGGTTGTTTTTGTGCGTCTATTAACAAGGTCACCATAAACCCCTTCAACCCAGAGCAATCAGCCAGCTGTTCAAGTAGAAAGAAAGGTGATTGCAATATGAACTCTTGCTCACCTGGACTAAATCCAGCTGTCTTATCCAAGAGCCAGAAACAAGTGTTGGGGGGGCAAGGAAGGATCCCTCAGATATTTACCCTGTTGTTTCTGCAAAAATTCTGTCCAGGGAGTGTGATTGTAGCCACTGTGAATGCCACCAGAAGCCAAGAGGCCTCCAGTATCTTAATTCTGACCTTTCTGGCCTATCATCTGTTCCCCCAAATCTCCCATCTGTTCAATTGTGAGACCCCAATTTATTATTCCTTCCCCAAATGATCCATTTGGTCCCCTGAAGCTAATCAGATCATCTGAACATAATATTTGTGTCACATTAGCTTGTGGCTCACTCATTTGCTCATTGATTCATTTCTTTATAGTGAGTGTGTTGGTCGTGGGGCTATAGGGACATCCCTGGGGAGAAACCCCTCCTGAGAGTCTTTGCTATGACAGTATACTCACAAATAATCAGAAAATAATGAACTGCCTGGATTTTAAAATGATCTCACACCCTCTTTGGGATAATCATCAGGTCAGCTAATGGAGATAGCCTGCTTTCCAAAGAGATCAGGAATCTAAGAAAAAAAATGGCAAACCAAGACCCCAATATCTGTTGGGCAGAGTCTTCAAACCATGTGCCCTGTTGTTTTTGTAGAATTGGCAAAGGGGTAGGATTGTAACTCTATAGGTAAAAATGAGTTCATTAGTGTCACTGCCCTAAGTAGTTCACAATCCAATTCTGGCATCTCTTTGAACAATGTGTGCATAGAGAGGTATGCAAGAGGGAAGGAAAAAAAAACAGGTCCATGAACACACTATGCCATATCAGCACATCTGTACCTTCTTATATCAAATCTAGTCTTCTGTTTTTCATTTATAGAGGTCTCATTACATCTATGGCATAGGTAGATGTCACTGGGTCTGCTACCACTGGTACTTGTGGGTTGTCAGGGCTTTACCTGGTGGTGTTTGCAGAGCCATACAGTGCCCAGAATCAAACTCAGGCAGAGTGCTGCACATGGTATGTATATGGTCTAACACTGGAGCCATAGTACTGATTCCTCAAAGCAGTTTTCAACAGGGAAATGGAGCAAAAGTGGATTTAGAATTGAAGAGTGAAGTGGTGAGATCAATAAAGAAGGTGATTTCCTCCACTATTCCTGAAAACGAATTTAGGGTGAAGATCACCATGGGTGATGGAATCTTGGGAAATTAAGCTTCATGAAAGATGGACTTAAAACACAGAGATTTTTCCAAAACAGGAAAAAGTCACTGAGACAAGGACTTGATGTAGGAAAATCAGGCCTCAAACTGAAAAGTGTGCAGTCAAGGCTACTTCTTTCTCCCTGTTTTTGTGTATAGCTAAGAGGAAACCAGTACACGGGGCCATTATTTTACTTTGGGCTGACTAGTTTTGAAGCACACTGAGGAGTACTGAGAAAACCTACTCAGAATGGTCCTTGAGACATGGAGATGGTTACCCTGTAAGGCCAGGCTCTTTAGTTCAGATCCAGAGCATGTAGGGAAGGGAAAACAGCATGATCATGATAGTGATGCAGTTTTAGACAGTTGAGAATAGGACACCAGACAAAAATTTGGTTTTGATATACACGGTCCGAATTCCTCAAGTATCAGCTAAAAGGCTAAGAGTAAAGATAAGTTTCAGTAGAAAAAATGTTGCTAACAAGGAAAACAGAGAGAAGTCCAGAGATAATGTGAGTTCTGATGAACCATGGAAAGGAAAGAATTTTATGCCTAGGGCATTCCTAGTGTCTTGGAAAACTGGGACCCAAAGCAAGAAGATACATGCAGGTATGGCTGTAACAGTGGCATCTTATGGTCATTTCAGGGGCACAGAAGAATTGAGGTTTCATATCAGTAATATTAGTGGTAGTAAGTGAGGGAATCCAGTAAGGTACTCTGTGCAGGAGGAAGTCAGGCATAAATGTACAATTTTAAATTTCTGTTATTCCACCAGTTGAATAAATTAAAAGCTTAGAGTGAGATCAGAGATGACCAGAGGAGAAAGAAGAAATACAGGCTTTGAAGTCAGCCAGATATGGGTTTGATTTATACCCCTCAAGATGATATGAGGGTGGTCAAGGTGATGTTGTTGGTGGTGATGGCTTTTCATGGATTATCAAGAAAATTTAGTGAGAATAAGAAATTCTTTTACATAGAAAGCAATTATATATGACTTACATGGTACTACCAAGAAGATCTATAATCTTCTCTGGCTCAACTATACTCCTGTCTCTTCACAAGTTTTATTGTCTTTCAGCTCCTGGCCCCAACTCTCTCCAAAATAGCACAATCCCATCACAACAAAACTAATAGAAGCATTGGCTGACATTTTCAGATAACTTGTCCTTTATCCATTATTCTAAGTGGTTTTAGAAATAGTCTCTCTTTAGATTCTTAGAAACAGCCTGGTAAGGTGGTTACTAGTACTTGACAGTACTAACACTTTGTTCTTTTACAGGCTTTCCAAACTAGTACAAGACTTGTAAAAAATCACAAAACCACTTGCCACCATTTTTGATGCTTCTTCCCTAATAGTTCTTTCATCCAACCCCTTTGTGTGACCCAGCAAGCTCCAGAAGCCAACTTTATCCTCTGCTTTCAGAGTGGGTTGGGAAGGAAATGTTGCATAAATCTCAGTCTTATAACCCGTGAGCCTTGACTCCAAAGCCATAACTCCACATCCATCAGGCTGAGGCCTGGGAGTGTTATTAGAGAAAGCACAGGGGATAATTCCTTCCAGGAAAGGGCTCTCTGCTCTGAGATTCATTAAGACTCCCCCCTCTCAGAGCTGCCTCTTGCTGAGGTGCCAGTGGTTCATTTTCACAGCAGTACCAGAGCGTTTCTTTGTCTTCCAACAATAGGGGTTCCCATGAAGACTTTTTGATTTCATTTCCCCCCTAAGAGGAAGGCTCAGAAGTAAAATTCTCATTAAATATTTATTGCCTTTTACCCACCCCTTTCTCAATACAATAACCCCCAACAAACCTCCTTAATCACAGGGCAATCAAAACCTTAAGAGCTGGAAGTACTAAAAAAAAAAGAGCTGGAAGTACTGACTGGGAAGGAGGGGCACCAGACATACAGAGTAGAAGAACAGAAGACAAAGAGGTTTCCTCTGGTGTGTGAGAGAATCCTGCATGGGTCTTGTGACCATTTAGAGCAATTGGAATTAAGCAGATGGCAAATTCGAGGAGTGAGCAGACTTATCCTCCAATGCCATAGGTCACAGATCCCAAACTCATGTATATTCCATCCTTCTGCAAATTGTTTCCTCAAGTGGACTGCAGATTTTATACCTTGCTTCGACTAGATCACTTCTCTCATGGGATAATCGAGGGTCTTTGACTGTCCCAGATAATCCTAGCAGAATCATTCCCATCTTAGATGCTGGGAACAATGATCTATCCATATGTGTCATTTTGACCAAAACAGGCCTCTCCAACCAACCCAGGGGACTGTGCTGATGGCTGTGTCTTCTCTCCCCATCTTCATCATCTGTGCTCTGGACCTATGAGATTTATAACTTATTTTAGACTCTAGATGGAATGGCTTGTCTAATATGTATATATATAAATACACACATTTATATGAGTGTGTGTATATATTATAAATAATAGATTTATTATCATATATTACTATAATATGCATACATAATCATTTTATCATATATTACTATTAAAGGTAAAGGCCCTCCCGTTGATCATCGATTTGCTCGAGCGGGCCCAGTAACGTCTCCATTGGAGACT
>JAOXYA010000015.1:28506808-28521797 GCA_028565675.1 Sorex palustris
ATTCTGTTGGGCTCTGTATCTTATTTCAATACTATAATCATTTATTATCACTTTACATTTTACTTTTTGTTTGGGGCTTACGCCCAACAGTGTTCAGGGACTTTAAAACAACAAATATGGGAAGAAGAGTAGTATAATGATTATTAAGAAAACGTGCTCTCCTAGTTCCTATGAGAAAAATTCTGTAAAATTTGTATCAGAATTTAAAAATATAGCATTTGGAGTTAGATAGAATTGGGCTTAAATCCTGTGTATTTCTGATTGGGGTCACAAATTCTGTTATTAAATAACTTACAAGGTTCTAAAGCCAACATATATATTAAGTATATTTATAAGATTCTAGTGTTTTGTATTCATTTTGTGAAGAGAATAATGATCAGCAATTTATGCATGTCATTTTATTTAATCCTGACAAAAAAAAGAAAAAAGGTAACAATTATCATATCTTTATTCTTCTATTACTCTCTTGCTCTGGAATTATTTAAGCTATTTTGTGATTAAGTCGATACAATTATTATACAGACAGGCAGGGAGGAAATTGGTAAGTTAAGAAAAGGCGTGAATGATTTAGTTAACTAGTCAGTGACCATTATTAATTCTGGGAAGACTGAGGCCAACCCTTGGGAATAGCCCTTGGGAATCCCTAAATGAAGATCTTTCTCTAGGTCTGAAAATAACTGTACACTATCATGACAGGCAGAAGTCTGGTGTCATTAAGTGGGATGCTGAGCTTTTCAATTTAAAAAAGAAGGATATGCAGCTCCAAATTTCCTGAGATGTTTGGAACATCTGTTCTAAGTACATGTTGACATCACAAGGAATAAAACCTGAAACACAACAGAAATTATTCCCTTTACAGAACGAATGCTAGAGGGAGAAATCACAAAGTAATTCCGTCAAATTTCTCAGCAATTCTCACAAGATTGTACATGTTAATTGCTTGTAGCTGCAGGTTAGTACAGCTAGTTTCTGTGCAGCAGCTAAATATGCAATGGCAGGATCTTCAGTGACAGAAGTATAGCCACTAAAGGCTAGAAATGGCCACCAGGTCATCCTGACCATTGTCTGCACACATAAACTGTTCCTGGAGACCAGTCTTTATGACTTTACCTACTTAAGATTTAAGTGGCTGAGTGATAAGTTTTCTCCAGGGAAATCAGTATAAGACTGTAGGTTTAACTAAGGGGGCAATGTTTTATTTGGTGCAAATATGCTGTTATTTGCTCAGTTACACTTATTAATTTTAGTTCCAGTCTGAAATGCCTCATCTCTCATTATCTGCCTCAATCTCTTGGCTTGGTGCCCCAAGTATATCGTTGCTTTTAGGTGTGACCGTAAGAATCTAGTTTTACCTCTCTAGTCCTCAGTTTCCCTTTCTTCAAATTGTAAACATTTTAGGGCATAATATCTAAGGCCTAGGTTTCCTCCTTTTTTTTTTTTGATTTTTGGGTCACACCCGGCAATGCACAGGGGTTACTCCTGGCTCTGAACTCAGGAGTTACTTCTGGCAGTGCTTAGGGGACCATACAGGATGCTGGGAATCTACGTGCAAGGCAAATTCCCTACCCGCTGTGCTATTGCTCCAGCCCCGTTTCCTCCTCTATATTTTTTTGTTTTATATTTTGCTTCATTCCATTTTGTTTACTTTTGCTCTTTCCCTCTCTTTTGCCTTTCCCTTAATTGTCTAGAAATGGTCCGTTCTTTCCCTAAAGATCCTGTGGTTGAGGCTTTACAAGCAGCTTGGAAGAGGCAGCTGTACTCATTTCTTCCCCTTCTGTGATTAGTGATGTATCCTTGGTAGCTTGAACTTGGCCATAGTGGAAATATTTAACTATGGAATTCAGCAAGAGTGACAAATTGCCTTTCCCCAAGGAGGGACTGTTTTCAAACATTTTCCAGCACAACATTGCTGTCCACTTTCTGAATAAGATGCTGGTATAAATAACCTTGTTTCCATTAAAATAGCCAATAATAATAAAAGATAAGATTATCCAGTTTTTAAAGATCTCTTTTATACCTACCTAGTACTTGAGAAAAAAAGAGCTACCTCCTATTAAAGGGAGATAGATAGATAGATAGATAGATAGATAGATAGATAGATAGATAGACTATGTGGTTTGCTGGGAGGCTGCTGATAACGTCTAAGTTACCAGGACTATGTTTTATGAGGAATTCTTCTTCATGACTTTAAAGGGTAGTTTTGATTCACATTTTACATATAAGGAAACTGAAGACAAGCAAAATTAAGTAACTTGTACAAACTTACATAATTGGTAAGTACAGAAACTAAGTTTAAAGGGTCAATACTATTTATATTTTTTCATCTCAGAAGAGAGAAGATTGAATAAAAGGAAAATCAACGGTTCATAAGTTCATGAAACACAAAAATCCAGCCATGATAGGATTTTAAGCTCATCATTTTACATACGAATATCAAGGTGGGAAAAGAATATTAACCTGTTATTATTTCAACTTTGCTGTGCTCAAGTCTGTATGTCTAGAATAATCTGTTGACTTTGATATTTTAAAGTAAGCTAGAACAGTTAGGTTTTATTAGTTAATTATTCTCTCTTTTTAAAATAGACGTGATTGACGGTAAGGATCTTACCTGAACTTGCTGCAGACCTTTCTCTGGTATCTTCCTGCTCTGAGTCTTCATTGTGACATGACAGAGCTTAACACCAAACCTCAGCATGTTTGGCTCTACATCCTATGATTTTTTATGCTCTACAGAGCTAGGAGAGGAATGAGTAGCAATTTGGATGCATCTTCAGATATGTCCACTCATCTGGAGTTCTTCTATACTAGTCTGTTTGAGTACATATCAAAAGAAGACGTTAATTTTCTTCTCTTTTAACATATTCATGCACACCCTTCCCCCACTGCTAATAGAGAACAGAGGTGCTGGCCGCAAATGGGAAACCTCTAGGCATAATGTGGATGGACTCTTCAAAGGCCCAGCGGAGGGGGGCCTCCGGAAGCCAGCTGCCTCACAGATGGAGCCCATTATCCTCATCACTCCCCCACACTGAAGGGAGGCCAGCAGCCACAGAAAATTAGAGGCTTGTGCTGGAGAGGCCAGAAGTCGAGACAACAGGGACATCCTGTCTCCACTGGCTGGACCAGTGGCTTGGAGTGCTCTTTGCTGTGGTGGACACTGTGGGCTTTTTACTGCGTAGGATAAAGGTCTCATTACGAAGTTCTGTTAAGTAAAATATCAGAGGAAGTGGTTGTAAGAGGAAGTAACAGCACCATTTTCTCAAATCCCACCTGTGCAGGGAAGGAGGGGTTCAAAGGGATGGAGCAGGTCTGATACTCAGAGAAGCTTACTCTGTATACAACTGTGTGTAGACATACAGTATCTTATTTATGCCCCAGGTCACTATTTTAACCTAGAGACTATTTTCAACATTTCATGAATAGCAGCAGCAATAGTGACAGTAACGCTATTCCATATCCCACTGAGGTGAAGTTGTTTGGCCAAGGCCACAGTGTTATAATAGCAATTATTGGATCTGAGTCTATGTGCTGTTGCTCTGAATCATGTTCTCCCTTCATGTATGGTCCTAGGACCAACCTATCAGATCACCTGAGAGATTGATTCAAATATCAATTCCCTAATTTCATTCCAATCCTTACTAAATATGTGGAGATTTGAGCTCTCGAAAACACTCCAGGTGTATGCTCACTTCTGAGAAATGTGGCCTTGCATCAGGCTACTATCCTTTGAGGAACAACCTGATATCAGGCTCTAGAGATTTTATAGTCATTTCCACCTACATTAAAGTACTAGTATTTGAGAACGGAATAGCCTTCAGGAAACTTCTGGCCTAAGCATTGTGCGTTTGGACTGTCTTCAATGGAAACAAATCCCAGGGAAATAATTTTTCACATGACTCAGAAGGATTTCCTCTGGTTCAGTGGCTGCAGGTGGTGAGATGCAAAGAGGTAGGGGACTGGTGCATGGTAAATGCTTTGAGACAACCAGAATGCTGGCTTGACTTCCTGAGTTCCTTACTAAGTAGAATTCACATTCTGGATTCTCACTGCACAATGAATAGCATTAGCAATTCCATTTCAAAGAAACTGATTTTCCAATAATCCTTCACCATCCAAATGCATGCTTTCCCTATTAGGTCATAATCAATGATTTTGGTCATTCCTCTACTTTTGTAGGTCCAAGTAAAGCCAAAATTATGTCCTGAGTGGAACTTTGTTTCTTTTCTTTTTTAAAAAATTTATTTTATTTTTATAAAGTTGTTCACAATATTTGATTACATTTAATATTCAAACACCCATCCCACCACCATTAAACTTTCCCACCCTCGCATTTTGAATGTTTCCATCTCAAACCCCAAACCTTGCCCCTAAGTAGAACTGAAATAATTTATTTTGCATTACTTGTTATGAATAATCTGCTAAAAATTATCCAAAAAATGGTTTCTTAGAGGAAAGTGTGTGAAGATTGTTCTATTTCACCCAGGAGCCATTAAGCCCTTCTATAAGAGATATATGACAAAAAGGTTGTGAGCCTTGTGTGATTATATATGTATATATATGTATATGTATATATGTATATGTATGTATATATGTATAAATCTATTTCCCCCTAAGATTGATTACCTACTATTTTAAACACCATCAAATGTGTTGAGTACTCTTGGTGTATCAGTGGTATAAACTATGAGATGCCCAGGAATAGATTCACTCATAGGTGAGGCTTGTCCAAGTGTGTGGAGAGTGTCCGTGACATGACAGTGGTTGAGTTCTGGATGTTTTAATCTGCCCGGGGGCTCTGTTGGAGTAGGCAGAAGACCTCACCTGTACCCCCACATCTGAGTTGCCCCAAATGAAACAACCTGGTGTGGGGTCCGGGAGGCATGTCTATGGTGTATTGTTCTGTGCTCTTTTGCGAGAGATTTATTGTGAAGTCTCTGTATAATGGCCATTAATGAGATTGTTTGGTGCTAGAAGCAGCTTATTTCTTACAGTTGTTTTAACCTTCATGGATATCATGGTTCTAGGACATAGAAAATGGCATTTCTCATAACCAAACATAGCAAATTGAATGTTAACATGTTTAACTAGATAGTTCAATGGTAGAGCACATGGTCAGTATCGGTGATACCTTGAGTTCTATTTCAAGATCCTTATGGCCCCTTGAACACCTCTGGTATGTTCTGGTATGATGGTCTCTGAATCTAACCAGGCCTCAGCATCTCAACATCAAGCTCAAGCTGTGTCAGGCCAGATATCACCAGGAATGGCACACAGGCCCACAGAACTGCTGAATTTGGCCCTTATTTTTTTTTAACTAATAAGTGTGCAGTATGTTGTCTATAAAAAAAACATTAAGTGAGGGAAGTGGAAATTTCAAACATCTCAGGCAGTTCAGGTTTCTGGCTGGTTTGTAATTAATAGTACTAAATCTTGAAAGAAAATATCATGGAATCATCATGCTAGAAGTAGATTTAAGGAAGATATGCAATAAGGACTATGAAGTCCTGTGGGTACAATCATAAGAGATAAAGCTACTGTTATGCCACAAACACAGGCTTCCCAGGGTGGTTGTTAAAATCAGGGCTGTTTACTGTTTTTACCAGTAGTTATTTATCTAATGAAACAACCTTCTGGAATAAAACATGAAGGACTTGGGTTGGGGAGATTCACTCTCCCATATTTTCTGCAATAATAAATCAAAATGGTTACTTGATCACCTCATAGGTTGACAAGAATGTTCCTTCTGAATTTCATTTTTAATTTGATTAACTTATTTTGTTTTGGAGCCACACCCAGAGGTTCTTAGAGCTTACTCCTGGCTCTATGATCAGAGATCTCTCTGATGAGTTCAAAAGACCACAAGTAATGCCAAGGATTGAACCCAAGTTGGGCATATGCAAGGCAAAAGCCCAGTGTACTATCATTCCAGCCCTGAATTCTATGTTTGTTTTAATGTTTAAATCCAGAGATTGAAATTATGTCTAATGAAAGGGACAATGGAAGGACGTGGAGAAGATTTGGCTGGGGAATAAAGAGATTTGAAAAAAAGATGGAGTAAAAAAATGGCCTATCATCAAATTCTACCATCTAAAGTATCTCTGCACCATTAAACACAGGAGAAATGACACCCAAGTTTGAGAACATTTAAAAATAGATAATACAAGTTGTCATGGTTTTATAATTCCAACATAAGGCCTACTTATGTTTTGCAAAGTCTCTTAATTCTTAGTATGTTGCTTTGTTGCAACTCACATATATTTCCTTTTCGTGCCTCCAAAACAAGATCTGAGGACCAGTGATGAAAATTGCAGGGAGACCATATGTAGTACATTACTAATAAGAGGATCCATATGTGTTCTACATTACAATTAAGTGGAACCTCAAAATCAGAACCATTTAATGATGGAGGCAGACACCATGCTGGAAAATATTTGCCTTCTCCTTGAGATTATTCAAGCATAACTGGGAGGGAATCTCGCAATATGAATGTTGGTGGGCTTTCTAGATCAAGTCAGTTATTGGTCAAGATAGAGTTTATCCTCTCTTACATTTAAAAAAAATGTACACAGGCATGTGATTGTAGTATAGCCATAGAATTTCTCTTTCACTGAAACCAGACCTTGAATAACTATTTCAGAAATAGCAAGAATGGAACTGTTATTTTTGTCTGTACCAAGTACGAGTCAGAGGTCTTTTTTTGGATCCTATGATATTAGCTCTCATAAAGACAAACTATAAGTCAGATGCTCCTAAAAAAAAGGAAATATATGACTAAACTTGTTCCAAAGACAAAACCTTAGAACTCTGAAGAGAAACTAAGATGTATACAGTATTAACAGTACCTGTAGGTACCAAGACTTCTGTGTCCCACTAATAGGAGTAAACACCCCAATTTTAGGATGCCTCTTTAGTGCAGAATTTTGAGAGTGACTGATTTGTTTTGACTTAGTAGTTTTTGACAAGCATGCATTGCCTTGGGCCAAGTCTGTTGAGCTCTCTCTAAGAGTGTGCAAAATGATTCCTCTGAGCTGGTTTGGTTTGCCCTATCTTCAGATCATGAGCAGAGATGGTGCTATCTTAGACATATGTGAAATTGGGGTTAAACTCAACAACTTTTAAGACAGTGGGCTACTTGCCTATGATCCTAGGGCTGATAGTCAGAACAAGTTCTGTCAGACAAAGATAATGTTCTGTCTGACATGCTTAGTAACAAAAGTCTCACTCTGATTCTCCAAGAAATTAATTCTCTATCCTAGGTCATAAGGCATAGGGGGAAAGGATAAGACCACAGTTCACTCAGCTCAGCACTAAAAACTGCTGGAGATAGGATCCCCCAAATATACTATGTAAGATACTTCCATTAATATCTCAATATCACAGAAGTGGTAGAACCCAGGGATCAATGATCAGTTTTATCACTGGACTCCCATTGAGTTTAAGTCTAGAATCTATGCTCTTACAATTGTTAAATCAACAAGTTGACGTGATAAACAAAATATTGATTCTGAGTTCTCAATTCCTTAATTATAGAGACTTCTGGGGTGCCTCAAAGTTCTTCTTATCTCAGTTTCTGATGACATTCTCAGGTAGAGATTGACAAACTATAGCCCATAGGTCAAACCCTTATATTTTTGTAAACAAGGATTCTGTAAATAATGAATTCACAGTCATATGGATTCATCTATGCAGTGTCCACTGCAGAATTGCATCATTATTCTAGAGTAGTACAGGGCATTTTGGCCTATAAAACAATATTTATTATCAGACCCTTTCCAATACTAGCCTGCTGATGCCCCTGGTCCAGTTTAAAACAATGTGTTTTGATTCTTAGCACCTATGGTCTCATATCCACTTCTCTCCATCCCTTCATTTTGTTCTCCAGTTCTCTATTAACAAGATCCTAGAGATCAATCTCTGAACGTATTCTTCCTTGGGTCATATTTCTGCTCATTCACTCATTGATAATGTAAGCTTGAGTCCATTCCATCAATATTCCAAGTTGCCAATTTTTCTTCCCTGGAAAAAGAGATCTGATAGAATGATCCTGGTGTATTCTCTGGGGACTTCCCTGGGCTACTCCATGGAAACCACTTAGAAAATGTGTCCAGAGAATATCAGCAATTGCTCCCAATACTGTTATTTGTGGCCTGATCCCCCTGGGAAAACTCCTCTTTACTGAGGAGTCTGGCACTTAATTGCTGGTAGTGCTTGATGCAAGGTCTAATCTGAGTTGGCAAACAAAAGACAGGACAGAAAGATTTCTAGGAAGTTGAGAGCAATGTTTCTTCACCCGTGGCCCTATGGTCTCTTTGGGCCCCCACAATATTCCAAGGTAGCCAGCACATGTGACTAGGTTCCAATCTGTAGGACAGGAAGGAAACAATGCACTAAAGGGGCCAATTTGGGGGAAAGACTGAGAAAACTACTCTAGAGGATTGGCAAAATATCTCCTTTTTTCATCGCATAATTTAGTTATGTGTAACACCCCTTGGGGTTGATGGAATTTGTGGGAGATTCCTGATATTGCTTTCCTCAGTATACTGAGTCCAAGGCACCACACAGAAAAGACAAGGAGCCCTACCTTAGGGAGTCCTGTCTCTGGGATTTTTATCTCATGAAGCCCTACCTCAGGGAGCTCTGTCTCAGGGAGCCCTCCTCAGGGATCCCTACCTCAGGGAGTCCCTACCTCAGGAGTCCTATTTCAGGAGATCCTACCTCAGGGAGTCCCTACCTCAGGAGGTTCTACCTCAGGGAGTCTTACCTCAGGGATCCTGACTCAGGAGGTCCTACCTCAGGAGTCCTATTTTAGGAGGTCCTACTTCAGGGAGTCCTACCTCAGGGAGCCCTACTCAAGGAGTCTTACCTCAGAAGCCCAACCTCAGGGATCTCTACTTTAGCAGTCTGCTTGGGGCAGAAAACAAATACCTGAGCCTTCAGGGGGAGAGACTGGCACTCCTCCATGACTCACACACATGCTCCTTCCCTTTTCTTTCCTCATCATGGCAAGCTTCAGGCTTCCCTTCACCAGTAAATCCACACATACAACTCCACTGCCTTGTTCATCCCTGGGGCATCTGAATTTCATTAAACAGCTCAGGAGGAGTCTTCATCCTCCTCCACAAACATCTGACCCAAGATGCCTCCTAATTCAAATCACGACCTCATTATTGTCACCTACTCTTTCTACTCTTGGTTTATGACTACCGTGGCCCCGCCACCCTGCCCTCAAAACTCCTGGGATTTCTTCAGGAAGGGCAAATGTCTCTGAGTTCTCTTTCCAGGAATGAGTCCTAGGTCTTGGCTTTGTTACCCTGTAAAGTTGGAGGTCTGGGGCCCTGATTACAAGCAGGGTTTCCAATTGCCTCTTCTCCCCCTGGCCCGTCTGAAAGGATCCATTGAGAAAGAGGTCATGATTAAAGCCTTTGGAACAGGCGAAGGGTAATTGAAGCAGTGCCTGGCGCCTCTTGGCTTAGCCTCTCTCCCTAGAAACCACAGCCAAGCACAGCAGGCTGCAGACCCTCGCCTGCATCTCTGCGGAGACAACATGCCGAGCGTGAAGTGGGCTCAGGGGGCGTCTGAAGTCTAGAGAAGCCAAAAATGCAGGGTGCTAAGAAGAAACATCCCCGACAAGTGAGGAAGATATTTAAGAATAGCCAGGCAGAATGAGTATATCTGACATCAAAAGAGTGGAACTGTATTAATATTGCCTCCTGCCGATTAACACAGGCTCCTCTGGCAAGAAAGGATTTTTATGAAGAAGGGAGGCACTCAGAAGGATGAGAGGGCGTTCTAGACGAAAAGCAGACGTCTGCTAGTGAACCTTTGTTTGAATCCACCTTTACCATTTCCCTGGCCAGACATTCTGGGCACAGTCGCTTCATTTTTTGAGCCCCCAGTTTCTCCTAAAGCTCTTTCCTACGTGGTAGTGGTAGAAGTTAAGAAGCTGCTATGCAGAGGCTGTGTATGAAAGGCACTCATTCTTGAAGAATGTGTCTTTTCTTTGTTTTTAATCAAGTACTAGAGAAAGAATGGAGAGCTGGGAGGCAGACGGAGTCGGAGTTTTGCTCTGTGATTCAAATTACCTTGATCAACATTGTCATAGTAGCACAGAGTTTTACTGTGCGTCGCATACACACTCATGTGCACATACCCAAACACATCTGTGTGTATTAAGGCCCCCATAATTCTAAAATGGACAAACTAGTTACTGATGTTTTCCTTGCTGGAGGAAACAATTACTAAGATGTGGTTTTATGAGGAAAGGAATCAAATCTTGCTCAAAAGCCACTTCAAAACATTTAACATGTTATTACATTTGGTCTCTGATAAATGAACTCTGTTGCATTAGAATGCAGAATGCTCATGTGCTAGATTACTTATAGTCCTAAAACTTTAAAAATGGTAAGGAAATAACAGATCCAAGCATGTATCCAGAGCTTATTGGTATGAATAAGTGATGCACAGCATGAAATCATGTATCGCTATAGTTACCAAGAGTTTTTGATGCAAATGTGTTCAGGATATTACAGATATTTTTTAAGCTGCAACGCTGTATCCATGCCCAAACAAAAAAATCCATGTACAAAAATAATGCAAAATTAAAAATAAGATTAGAAATAAGTGTTTCACTATGTTCACTTAAACCTCTGGAATTTTTCTTCAGATCCTTCTTCACAAATGTCAGCATTTCAGTGGAGTGTAGAGCATGGATCTGACATTTGGCTCTGAATTCGCGTTCTGATAGTCACGAAGTTTGAGACTGAGGGAAAAAATTTCACTTCCTTAACTGATTTCCTTGTGTCAAGTAAATATAAAGATAATGTATCCAATACAAAAATGCTGTGAGGTTAAAACCAAAAAATGTGGGTCTCTTGTGTACAGTGTAAAGTGATAGTTTATTGTATCTTGCTATCTTAAGGGGGAAAAAGTGTTGAGGGCAAGAGCTCAGAGATTTGGGTTTATTGACAGCGGGTGAGTTGGATTGGACCCATCTGGGTGGGAGGGGGCCTGGCAACCAGGGCCTGCCCTATCTCTTTTCACAAATAAACAGAAAGGCTCAGAGTGGGCCACCATTCTGCCCATCTGTGTTCATTCAGCGGTCACATTCACCCTTCCTACCCACCAGGGTCCATTTTCAGCTTTTCCTTCTCTTTGATGTAGATAAAAATCTGACTGGAACAGCCAAATATTTTAAGTGTGAGATTTTTGCCTTCAGGTTTTTATGGGATGGGGGTGGGGAGGGAACCTTAGCTAGTTGAGGAGGAAATCAGAGTGAGGTCAGGGCACCTGGATGAAGGGGCCTGGGTTCTGCCTTTGCTAAACAAACAGCAAGGGAAGTCTTAAACAGAGTATTTGCATTGGAAATAGGGGCAGCCTTATGCTTTGCTCAAGCAAGTGCCTGGGCTCAGATTTGTTCTCTTCCCCTCCACTCCTTATTCTTTGTCTTCTCTCTCTGTCTCTCACTCTCTCACTACACACACACACACACACACACACACACACACACACACACACACACTTTAAGATCTTTCTTTGGGTCCCAAGTCATCTTCCCAAATTCCCATTGCCACTCCTATTTCTGCTCCAGTATATATTTCTAAACTGCCAAGTGATGAATCTAAAGTTAAAATGTCTGATGAAATAATAATTTCAGGTTTTCTTACTTAGAGATCATTTCACCAGGATGGGGATTTTATCTGACCTTTTAACTTGATGTCCTCAGTACAATATCTGATATCCAAATGAGTAACACTAGTGGATATATCCATATGAATGCAATAACTGAATTTACAAGATCCAAGGAAATGTTGTTATCATTATTCTTAATGTTTGAAGTCACACTTCAAATTGCTCAGGATCTAATCCTGGATCAGTGCTAAAGGGATTACTCTTGGCAGTGCTCAAGAGACTGCAAGCCTAGGGAGTGAACTACATGTGCTAAACATACAGCAGATTATTTAGAATTAGAGGTTGGAAGAGGCAATAAAGGCAATACTACTGGATAGGACAAGATAGACTGAGAGAGGGCCAGAAAGATTATACAGTGGGTAGGTCATTTGCCTTGACTGTAGCTGAACTAGATTTGATCCCAGGCATCCCATATGGAACCCTAAGCCTACCAGGAGCAATTCTTGAGTATAGAGCCAGAAGTAATCCCTGTGTACCACGAGATATGGTCCCCCAAACCATTAAATAAATAGGTGTCCTGAGGGATTTCATGGTCCGTGTGTTATTCAGTCTTCCCTGTATGCAAATTGAGGGCTCTGATTCCATTCTCTCTCACTTCTGTTTGTGTGTGTATATGAGAGAGAGAGACAGAGAGACAAAGAGACAGAGAGAGGTGCCTTGAGTATATCATGTAATGATGACCCTGCTCACCCTCAATGTAATGTAGCATGTTAGGATTCCTTTGGCTGCATTGTAACCAGTCCTACAGTCAAAGAATGAGTGGAAGGATTTTTGTTTCCAAGGGAAGAACAGAAAAGTTACTTGGTGTGTCTGAAAAATGACCTAGAACCTCCAAGAAGACAGTGTACTTTATCACTTCTTTTCTTCTGTGTATCCCTTTGAGTTTCCTACAGAAGTAGCTGCTGTCACGTATGACTCCTAAGAATTTCTCCATCATTCTACACTCAGTTGGCCTGTACCCCACCTTCTGCTTGCTGGGTGTTTGGCTCCCCTGCAGGAAGCAGTGTTGACAATGGATTTGCACAATTTCACTTTTGCTGTCGGAATACAACAGGCCATGGGGAGGAAGGGCAAGACAGTGTCCTGCACCCTTGTAGCTCTATCCCTGCTGTCATGCTAAAAGACCTAGTCGGGTAGCACAGGAGACTGGGTGCTTGGCATCTTGCCCAGACTGGGGGACAGTGTCTACAACCCACACCCAGAACTTCTCACCCATTTACCCCACCCTCCTTCATCTTTGTAGCTGTAATCCACTTAACATAGTAGTAATCTGCTTATTACTATCTTCCATCTACACCAACCATGAAGGTAATTTTTGTTTTTTTGGAGGCCACACCTGGCAATGCTCAGGGATTACTCCTGGCTCTGCTCTCAGGAATTATTCCCAGTTGTTTTCAAGTGACCAAATGGGAATCTGGGGATAGACCCTGTGTTGACAGTATGCAAGACAAACTCCCTACCAACTGCACCGTTGATGCTTATTAAGACAGTTTATTTTTCCTGTATTCCCAGTGCCAGGAACAGTGTCTAACTTACAATGATAGATAATTATTGATTATTATAAGCAGATAGTTACTGAATTAATGGCGTTGACTAAAGGACAAAGTTTGATATTTTACGACTGCAGATATTGAAGCCAAAACTATAATACAGCAGGTAGGGCACTTGCATGCAGCCAACAAGGGTTTAATCCCTGGCAACCCCATATGGTCCCCTGAACCCCACAAAGAGCAATCCCTTATTGCAGAGCCAGAAGTAAGCCCTGAGCACCACCAGGTATAGCCAAGAAACAATGATACAAACTAACCAAAGATTACAGAGATTGTTTTAGAGTTAAGGATAGGTGGCCCTATGCTCCCATATGGACACACTCTAGCAGCCTCAGTTTTCACATCTGTATAAGACTGGAACAATAGCACAACAGGTAGGGTTTGCCTTGCATGTGGCTGGCCCAGGTTTTGATTCCCAGCATCCCATATGGTTCCCTGAGCACAGCCAGGGGTAATTCCTGACTGCAGAGCCAGGAGTAACCCCTGTGTATCACCAGATGTGACCCAACCCCCCCCAAAAAAAAAAGATTTGTAATTACTCAAATCCCCACACCAAGTATCTTGTGATGTTCAAATTGAAAGCTTTAGATGAAGATATTTATTCACCTATAATATTCTTATGACACATATGAAACATTATGTGCTTTGCCTGATTTTAATGTTTTGATCATATCTTTGTCTTTACTGTAAGTTACCTACAGAACTACTTTGAAAACAGGAAGAATGTAAATAGATAAGAATATTTTATAAAACATAGAGTACTGACAGAAAAGGAAAAGATACGAAAGTGGTAAAAATACAAAATGAGAATTAGTTCATTGATAGGAGATGTTTCAAAATCAAACTGCCCACCATGAAATAGAAAAAGGTCTCATAAGATGATGCTGACATTTCTGGTGGAAATAGATATTTGCAGAAAATAATTTAGCATCAAGTAAGAGAGCCTTAAAATAGTCATCTTTTAATTGACTAATCTGACTGGAATTTATTTATGAAGAATTAGTTACATGCAGTTACATATATGTACAACTTTATTGTACATATACAGTATTGCTTATACAAAATTGTTGTAGAATGCATTGTTGCTTATGGTAGAAAACTTTTGATAATAATCTAGATCCCTGATATCAGGGGAAAATTTGATACATTTTTAATAAATAAATCATTCAAATTCAACAATTAAATATATACTCTGAAAATATTTGATGTCAGAGATGCTGATTTAATGTCAGAAAATGCACTCAATATAATGTCAAGTGGATTAAAGAAGAAATCAAATGTATATATGATATTTTCCAACCTTGCAAATATGAGCTCATCTACATTCAAAAACATTATCAAAAGTATACAAATATAGAAGTATGATTGTCAGCGCTCCATA
Organism: Sorex palustris; assembly: GCA_028565675.1. NCBI lineage: Eukaryota > Metazoa > Chordata > Mammalia > Eulipotyphla > Soricidae > Sorex > Sorex palustris. The sequence goes on from JAOXYA010000015.1 coordinate 28,521,428, forward strand.
ACACAATTATGAATATCGCACATTTACATATTTCATATATATGTACATATGTATATGTGAACTTCCTTTTTAATTCTTTTTTTTCACTTATTTGTGTTGTTTCTATAATAACATATGGCTTTTTAAATAAGAAATCATTATTACTTTTCAAAGGTAAAGTTTGATTCAAACTCTAATTTCTAGTTTTCATAATACATACTGATAAACAAATGTACTATTTGTGTTATTAAAACTTGAAGGATAAACATGAGATATCTTTCCACAAGTAAAGCAGTTCTCTCCTGGGAGGGAGCTGAAGTAATTGGAAGAGGCCACTTCTCAGCACAGTCCTGGAGCTGGTCATCCTTCCCACATCCAGGCCATGTCTCAT
>JAOXYA010000015.1:28647182-28657355 GCA_028565675.1 Sorex palustris
TCCAATGGAGACGTTACTGGGCCCGCTCGAGCAAATCGATGATCAACGGGAGGGCCTTTACCTTTACCTTTACTACTACTTTTACTTTTACATTGTTACTATTACTATTACTTTTCTTTGGTAACCAAATATTCAGAATTATTTTAAACATTAACACATGGACTTTCATTTTCTGAAAGCTATATGAATTTATGCTAAATATTTTAGAAAGCAAACTTTTGATTTAATTGGAGTAATTCTGAATGCAAAGATGATATTAATTTTCTAATACAGGCAAGAAGATATTATTATTAAACTAATGTCAAATGACTGAGCACGTATTATATTTGGAGATATGAAGATGGGTTTATATGGTGTTTTTTTAAAAAAAAATAGCCTACAGAATTTTTTAAAATGTACTTAATATATACTATAAAAGCAAAACTTCCCTAACCAAAAGATTTTCTAGAGCACTATTATAATTTTCTGTAGGATAATTACAAAGATGTTCTGCTACAAATATGACAATAAAAACACATAAGATCACAATATCTAAGTTCCCTCACTACAATGGGAATGATAAAATAAACACTGCTGGGAAACTATTTTTCATAATTTTTTTATTTCTATATGTTAAGATACTAAAAACATTTTTCCTTGATATATTTTCAGTTGTTTGCACAGCAAATAGAGAGTTAGATAGAAGTATTATATATTCCTGTGCTAAATAATAATGAAACTTTATCTCTCAAGGTCAAAAATTAAGGTTTATATACTGTTATTTGAAAAATTCAGATTTCTAAATATGGAACTATTTCATATAATACAACCTAGAAGTAATGTAGCCCTTACTGCATTACTCAGCAAATTTCTGAACCTCTAGGGTTGCTTTAAGTACTGATACTCTAGTACCTGCTATTTTCATAATAAACAGTCCTTTAATTCAAAAGGAAACCAGGCCAGAGATCAATATTAGACAAGAATAACAGTCATTGAGCAAAAGACTAAAAACAAGGGCAGAGCTGTAGGACAGCTGGTAGGTCATTGCCTTGCTTGCTGTCAACCTGGATTCAATCCTTAACACCTTTACTGTCCTCTGAGCCCACCAGGTTGATCCCTGAGTGCAGAGCCAGCATTAAGCACTGAACATCACCTGGAGAGGTCTACAAACCAATTAATAATAATAATAATAATAATAATAATAAAATAGTCCTTATTTTATCTTTCCCAAAAGCCTAACCTTAATTTAAGTTTTGCAGATAAGATAGTGTTCCTCTGAGCCTGAGAGATAGTACAGGGGTGAATGTGCTTACCTTGCATGCTACCAACCCTGATCCTCAGCACCTCATATGGTTCTCCCCAAGCATTGCCAGTGATTCATGAGCCCCCAAGCACTGCCCCCCGAAGCTCAGAGTCAGCAATAAGCTGGGGATTCCCTCTTCCCCAAAAATGTGCTTCCTGGTTTTCTTTTATAAAAGAGAAGTTTTGTCACCATTCAAACAAGAGAACTGTTTTAAGGACTGGTATTTATCATCTTCCCACCTGCTGGATTATCACCCTAAATCTCCTTCTCAAACTGTCACCATCTCACTCGTGATTGACCCCCTAAAACTGTGAAACAAAACTTCACAGTTACAAATCATGTATATCTTTGATTATACCCATGAATCCATATTTTTGTGATCTTAGTGGCAGGCAAATAGACTAGAATCCTAGCATCTTCACAATTTCTGATATAAATTTCACATGGTGAAAATATGGTCAAATTATACAATGCATTTATAACCTTTAACTCAGTGCTTGGGCAATGAAGCATTCGATTTTTATATATGCATTATTAATTGTTAAACAACAGTTTTATACATTTATCATTAAACTCCATTTTTCAAAACTTGTATTCAATTAAAGATCTCTAAAATTTTATGTTTAGCTTTTAATTTTCTTTGATAATTGAATTAAATATAATGAACACTCAAATGAATTAAAAATTTTCACTTTCTGTCCTTAATAATTCATCATTTTGGCACTTTTAATTTTCTACTGGCTCAAAAGACAAGACATTTATGACATTAAATAATAAAACAATTGCACAAACATCATCTACAAGATTTCAATATTGCCAAAATTAAACGGAAAACATCGCAGGCCAGAGACAGTGGTAAATATTTTCCAAGTGATGCATGAAAGCAGATTCTGCATGTGGAAAGCAGTTCAGGGGTGAACTGGTTGCTTTATGTCATATAATACCTGTGCACATGCAATGTATACTTTTATTTAGACATATATTCACTGGTTTTGTAGCTATGAAGTTATGTCTTTCATTTTATGGGGTTTTTTTATTGATATGCCTACCTGTGGCAAAGCTGCTAACAAGATAAATGCCTAGCAGATAAGAAGTCAAACTATTAAATCCCAAATCAGACTCCCATAGACGAGCCAATGTAGAATACCGATTGTGAGTTAAAGAAAATAATAGGTAAATTAATGACACCCTAAATCATCCTTTCTTATAATAACAGATTTTCTCTGTTTCCCTCAAAGAAAGAAAAAAATGTCTATGTAAAGATACCCTTAATTCACAGAGTTGGAGAGGCAACCACATTATCAGGAAGAGACAGAAGAGGTGCATGAGCAATAGTGCAGCCAGGAGGGCATTTGTTTGCAGCACTGTTGACCTGGGTTCAATTCCCAGCATCCCATATGGTCCCCTGAGCACTACCAAGAGTAACTCCTGAGTGCAGAGCCAGGAGTAATCTCTGATCGTGGTTGGATTGGCCCTCAAACAAACAAATGAGCAAAAAGAATAAATAGAAGAGTAAATACCTCAAAAGTCTGAGGCGTGTGATTTGCATGTTCAATTGTGGCACTGCATGGTTCTCTGAGCACTTCTGGGAGTTTCTCCCACCCCTAGAACTATATTGGAGCCAGAGATGGAGAGAGAGACAGTGATAGAGAGAAACAAGAGATCTAAAAGAAGCTCTGTGTAGCTCACTAGATTTCTAAACCAAAACTTCAGTAAATCTTAGCCCCAACCATTCTTCACAGATTTCTTCCTTGTCAACTTGTTGTTTATTATTTTAATCACAATGATATTTCATATCTTATGACTCTTCATACAACTAGCTTTCTTTTCTCTTGCTAATTTATAATGTCGATGGCCAGCAAAAGGAATCAAAGGAGGGAGGTGAATATGTCCTATGAATTATCTCACATATAAACAAATAAATAATCAAACAAACCATTTGTGGTAAAAAAAAAATTGTCCCTCCACAAACTCTTAGAAAAAGACAATAGATATCTATTTTATGTATTAATTTAATTGGCATTCTAGAAGTGGACCACAAATATAAAGTCAGCTGAGTACTAATTGAGAACCAGGAGAATATATTCCACAGTTTTATTACTGCAGAGTTATCAAAGGGAGCTTTAAAAATTAATTGGAAAGTCATTCATTGGATTTAAAACAAACAAATGAACAATAAACTTGAGTATATAGATATATGACAACCATTTAAAGCATTCTTAAAGCAAAATTAATTCACAATTCAGAGCAGTAAACCATGGCTGTAATGTATATTTCAAATACGCTTTTCTGTTTCTAAATGTATATTTTGTTATTATTCAGATATGTGAGACAATGGATCAGGAGATGACTGTATTTTAAAAATAGCTGTCAGTTAACTGAGTCCACAGAGAGAGCAGGTTCCTTTCTAAGAGGCCAGGCAAGGATCACTGGGGACTGGAGAGAACAAAACAAGGAGGAAAAGATGTGGGTACGCTTCAGTGTTGTTTCCATGGAAAGACAGCAACGTAAGCAAACTCACAATTGCTTGTTTGAAAAAATAAATCATTTCATTGTGCTTCAAAACATAAAAATTGTCTCTCACTATCTAGTGTCACTTCCTAGGATAATTGGTGCAAGAAAGGCCCTGCGGATAAAAGCCCAGAAGTGGTTGAGATCTTAGTGTCAGCACCATATCATTTGCATGTGCAAGAAGCTTTTGCAGGTCACACTTCACTATTTCTAGAAATTGCTAGCCCAGGCAGCACTCCAAAGTTCTCATGGTGCCACGATGTTAAAGTTTGAGAAGCCATGTTTTATCAATCACTACTTACAAACCAATTATGAATATTCAGTGGTGAGTAGACTAATGGCATGTACCATTTATAAAGCAATTAAGACTATCTGTTGGTGAATAGACTAATGAATTATATCATTCAAAAGTCCACCAAAAGAACAAAATATAAGATAGATGTATGTATCTGTCTTTAACTCTATGTACCCGCTACCTACCAATATACTCATCTATTCACCTATCTCATCTTCTACCCATTCATCTTTCTATCTGTTTAGTAAGTGGCTCTCTATGAATCAGTTTATGCATTTGTAGTAATGGTTAACCAAGACTGAAGTCCACTGGCAAACCATCAAAATATACCAGCTGAGATCCACCAGCAGAAGCTGCTCTACCAGTTCACAATCAGGATTTTTTGCACCAGGGAACTTCAGTCACCTTCATAGGTCCCTTCAACTAATTAAACCAAATTCACCAAATTATCTACAATCTTTCTGATATAAAGTGAACTGACTATAAAGATTAACCTCACCAACAAATATTTTCAAGGAAGCACCTGCACTAGTATTCAGTGGAAAAACTAGCAAAATACCCACCTTAATGGTGAAAGTCACCGTTATGGTTTTATTATGTGTAAAAGACCTTTCTCTTGTCTTTTTATAGTTTGTGATCATCAAACACATGTTGAAAAAAGAAGTGGGAATAAATTAAATAAAGATAAAATTAAGTTGATTGCAGTAATTTTCTATAACGAGGACTCTGCAGAATTATTTTCCTCAATAATTACTCAACCCAATTACAGAGATGAATTTAGGGAATATAAAATCTTCTCAACAAAAATAAAGGTCACTAATTAAGAACTAAATGTTTATAATATTCCACCCTTTCTCAAAGTAATAACATGCAAATAATAACTATGTATTGAATGAATACATTCAATTTTGAGAGTGTATTATAATGCACCTGACAGAAAATTATTTTTCAAGCTAGCCAATTGTAACGAAAACTTAAATTGCAAAGAGTCTCACATAGCATATTACAAATAACTGTATTTTAAAAGTCTTGCACAGAAACTCATATTTAGTTCTGTAACATACCTGGAGAGATAGTACAGGGGCTTGGGGCTTGACTTGCATGTGATTGAGTTTAAATCCCCAGCATTGCATATGGTGGCCCAAGCACTACTAGGATTGAGCACCAAAAATAGAACCAAGAGTAAACCCTGAGCACTGCAGGGTATAATACTGCCCTCCACTAGACACACACACACACACACGCACACACGCACACACACACACACACACATACACACCACCACCACCACCACCACCATACCACACCACACCAAACAAAGATAAAAGGTGCAAAGGGTAGGGAAAAAAGCCAAAGGACTAAAATGTATGTCTTACCTGTTTGAGAATACGTGTCCAATTCCTGGCACTGTATGATTCCTCAGAGCCCCACCAGTGCTGAAAACCCCCAGCACTGCCATGGATAAGGAAGTCAGCATTGCCGGCCACCTAGCAGAACTGTATCACTGGACCTCGGGAATGTATTCTCCTCAGCTGGCTAAATATCACCAGGGGTAAACCTCAGACCCTCTGAGTATGGCTTGGGAAGCCCCCTCTACCAGACTCCAGATATATAAATAGATAAAGGTAAAAGGTAAAGGCCCTCCCATTGTTTGTCGATTTGCTCGAGCGGGCCCAGTAACGTCTCCATTGGAGACTTTGTTGTTACTGTGTTTGGCATATCGAATATGTCATGGGGAGCTTGCCAGGCTCTGCCGTGTGGGTGAGATACTCTCAGCAGCTTGCTGGGCTCTCCGAGAGGGGCGGAAAAATCGAACTTGGGTCGGCCATGTTGTCTGCGTGCAAGGCAAACGCCCTACCACTGTGCTATCGATCCAGCCCGAGAGGATGATATATCATGTATTTGTTTGTGTATGTTTGAGCTTGCTAAACTTCGGGCTAGTTTAATTATTAACAGATTCATTTAAAAAAATTTTTACAGGGAGTAATACCTGAGTGTCATCCCAGCCAAAAAAAAAAAAAAGAGAGAAGGGTAGGGAATATTGAAGAATCATGGTGTTGCCTGCATGTTCCTAAAAAAAGGGGGGGGATTTATTAGACTATTAGGACTTCTTATTGCATGCTGGCCAGATTCTGCATCATGTCTTCTGCTTCAAAAGAAGCTGTTAACCCCAGTGAGCAGGAACATTCTTTCCTATCTTAGCATAAGAACACAACAACCACCTTACTCACAGTATCGTCTACCTAGCCGCCTCAAGTTTCAGCAGAGTTTCTGCTGTCATCAATCTTAGCACCTCTAAAAACGACAATGTTAGGGTCATTATTAGTCTGGGGATATTGGTGAACTGATGAAGGAACACGAACCAGTGGCTGGCAGTGAAAGGTAAAAAAGGTTCACCAAGCAAAGAAGGACCCCATATGTTGGGAGAGGAAAGTGCTGGCAGTTTTCATTTAACTTCTCCTAAGATTAATTTAGGAGATATTAGATGGGTCAACACTTGTTTTATGTCTCTAGTAACCATTGGGAGCTGGGTTTGGAAACTTACTGATAAGAGTCACTAATTTAAGGCCCCACAGAGATTTAAGAGAGTGTAAAGGAAGGAAAATGTGATAGTTTATCAAGAGAATCTGTCTATTGGTTACTCTAGACCTACTCATAAAAAGGCATTCCCACCACAAAGCTGATGAGAGCTAGTGTCCTCCTCCTAGGTTTATATGAAGTATTTAATGAAATCCAATCACATTGAAATGCTGCGTTTGAGATTCCACTTTGCACTTCATTTAGTTTCTGTTATAAAGACTCCCTAGGTTTTATTTAGTCAGATGTCTAACTAGAAATTGCACTTTTCAGAAAAGATAAAAAATAATGATCATCTAATTCCCTATTTTCCACAGAGCCACTTAACTTTCAAGTGCTCAGTACTAATCAATAAAAACCTTTCAGTGCAAAACCCAATAAGCAAGATCAAATTTGAGGGAAATGCTCAAAACAGAGAGAGGATTGGCACCCAAATCATTCTGTGAGGTCAGAGTCACTTTGCTATTTGAAGCTGGTTCCTACTCCAGGCTCAAAGTCATCTTGTATCCTGATTCCTCATCTCTTACTTCAAAATCTTTACCTTTTGACAGAAAATCTGTCTTTTCAAACTCTTGTCCCCATTGGGAACAAGACCCCATTGGGGTCAATTCTGGTCTACTATGGTGAGGACCCAGTGAAAACCTACAGTCTGCTGACACTAGACTGTTGAGGTTTCCAACTGAAAATGTTTTTTTCATACAAGATGCATTGATTCATAGAGGAAAATCTAAGAGAAATAATGTTAAGATTTAGAGTCTTTCTGATATTGTTAAGATAATATTTGAGTTCAGGACTTTTGGGTTTATTCTGTATAGCTCTTTCCCACACTTTGCCCCCATGATCCTCCTCCACCAAGGAAGATGAACATATAAAGAACAGGAACAAGCAGGGGCAGAAGAGCTAAGAAGTCGGGGGGATAACTTAAGTGTTAAAGCCCATGTCTAGCATATGCAAGATCCAAAGTTCAATCCTTGGTACTGCTGTACCACCATGCCACTCTCTTCATGAGCATCTAAGGTATGGCTCCAGTGGTCCCCAAACTTTATAGCACAGCTGACCCAAACTATGTGAAGCCCAGGTCAGTATGATGTAACTTCAATATAGAGTACTAGAAGAGTTTTAATTGTCAGTTAGACTTTAGCACCAATTCTTAGCATAGAAAACTCTGGTGAGCTGAATTGTTCTTGGGTACTTCAATTGAACTACCAGTTCAAGTTTAGATGTTTAGTATTGCTGTCCTCCATTCGACCACATGGTGAAAAAAGATTCTGATTTAACTTCTTATTCTTACTCTATGAGTTTAAAGGGAATGTATTTTGTGGGAGAGGTTAGAGATTTAAGTGGGAATAATGCTAATAAAGATCAACCTATTAATTGTAATGTGATGTGCCAATTAAAGTTAGGATTTAAACTATTACCTCAGTGAAAATTAAAAGGTACAGTTACATAAGGAGCACTTAAAGACTATTGTTTTTGTGTGTGAGAGAGAGAGTAAGAGAGAGAGAATTATATATACAGAAACATTGCTGTCATAGATTATTTTAGCCTAAATGGGAGGCAAATTTTAGAAGTAAAAAGTAAATAATTTGTTGAAACACCTCCAAAAAGCAATTTATTGCTAAATGGATTTTTCTTTACTTTAAATATATATTTAAAATATATTCAAGATGTTTCTGAAGGTTCTGGAATTCAGCTCCAGTTAATAAAGAATAATCCAAGGTTATGAGCAAACATATGGATAGACAGAAAATGTTACAATGGAAATAGCATCACCTATGAAATAGCAGTCTGTGATTGCAATTCAGGTGCCAATATACCCCTCAGAGCTATTGTAAATAGGTGGTGAAAGTTGTTTTTTTTCTGTTTGTCCACTTGTTTGTTTTGTATTTGGGCCATATTTGGCAATGTTTAGGGTTTACTTCTCTTTCTCAACTCAAGGATCACTCCTAGTGTAGTTAGGTGGACCATGTGCTGGCTGGGGATCAAATCAGGCAATGCAACATGCAAGACAAACATCTGAACTATGTCTCTATTCCTTGTTTGTTTGTTTGCTTGCTTGATGTTCATTCTCAGAGAACTCAAAATAGATAATTGAGAATTTCAGTGGAATATTCTTAAAAATCATGGGCTACTTGAAGTTGTTTTCTTCTTCAAATAAGATCTTGATCAGTCAGAGAAGAGTCTTTGTGCAAAGATTTTGCTTCTAAAAGTTCTGCTTGTTTAAGAAAATGAGAGGAGCCATGGCCTTGGGCTGGAATTTCTCATGTGCACACACCCACCCACCTTGCCACTAATAAGCAGTTCCACCATTCTATCTTAGCAACTGGTGGACTGTGTTTTAGTGACCCTCAGAATGGCCCAGCTCTCCCTGATTCAAATCTAACTCAAACTTTGCCATTCGTTTGAAAGCACCTAGTTGTTTTCTCTCCAATGTCTTCCTATCAACTAAGTAACCAAGATTTTTCATGAAAACAAAAGCATCTCATTGGAAGAAATGCTGGGATTTCTCCTTCAGGAAGTAGACATATGCTGCCCTTGTCTCATTACCCCATTTCCTATTGTGAAGTGTCTGTTCCTTAATCGTCCAAAAGTTCACCAGCTGGCCCCACAACTACCCCAGAGGTCACTTTTCTGACAAACAATAGTCCCTACTTGAAAGAGAGAGAAAAGGGTGTGCTCACCCCTATGTCAACTGTTTGTTAAATGAAAAAAGAAATGAGTGAACAAATGGGTTACCTTAAACATGATGTTGGAAAAAGAGAAATTATGAAAGGCAGAAAAAAGGCATTGATCATTCAGAAATATTTAGGCATTTATTTGGAAGGATTTGGAGCTAAAGGATTTGGCTAGTAAGAGTGGTGTCCTCACATTTTCCAGCACTCATTGTAAAGAACTCCACTTTCAGCAAATCTTATTTTGACTTGAAATGTTTCATGACAGGTTTATGGCACTCATTTCTTCCTCCTGGATGCTGGTCCTTATATGTGTTTTCTTCAGAAGATAAATCAACTGGTAGGGCTTGTAAGAGAAGAGGGAGATGTAACTTTAAGACACAGTTTTCAGCAAACAAAATATCCAGGACCGTAGCCCACTGTGTAGAGGCCACTCTACCAACGTTTTTATGCTAAAAGCTACCGGAACACATAAGTAATCAGCTTTAAAAATAAAAGAGTTTTAATTAAATGATTTCTCAGAGACTTCTTGCTGACACCGCGTTGCTTCTATTTCTAATGGATTTTGAAACTTGTTGTTCAGAAGTTAATCCTGTTAATAAGATTCGATTTTCCTTTTGCCTTAATAGTGTACTTTGAAATACTTATGGTGAAGCCAGGGCATATTCACTGTGTAGGATGGCTGTGACTCCGTGTGTGATCTTGGCGGAGACACTAAAGGAAGAATGATCGGGGAGAGGATGGAAATTTAAAAATGGAAAGACTGACTGTTCTGTAACTTAGAAAAGAAATAGGTGCCTGTTTCCTTCTGTAGCTCTAGTTCTGTCTTGTTCAGT
>JAOXYA010000015.1:28860743-28872548 GCA_028565675.1 Sorex palustris
GATACTTTCCATGTAGTACCACTTGTATGTAAATTTCATGACTTCATCTTTTCTAACAGCTACATAGTACTCCATTGCGTAGATGTTCCAAAGTTTCTTTAACTAGTCATCTGTTCTTGGGTCATGGTGTTTCACTAATAAAAATTTAAAAAAAAAGAAAGAACTTTACTAAAAAATTTAAGAATAACTCAAAACCATAAAATAGATTTTTAGAAACCAAAACATTTATCTAAATTAAAAGATAAGTTTTCTGGAAAAAAAAAAAAGAACAGCAGTACCCTGGGTGCTCTGTACGAGAGGCTGGTGGAACCTCACTCTTCCCACTGCTCCTTCCCCTGGGGGGCAAATGCCAGCAGGATTTTGCACAGGATCAGTTTCTTTCATTGACACTTTACCTATCGGTGCAAGTATGACCCTTCCCCCCAACCCTCCCCTCCTTCCTAGTTTTTGTAACTGAAATCAATAGAATCATCTAATAGAGTTCTTCTTGGAACTGCTCCTTTCCTCCACATTTTGTTACTGACAGCCATCCAGATTGGAATCAATAGCCAGTCATTCATTCGCCCTACTAGAAGGGGTTCCAAGGTAAAAATACCTTATACTCTATCCATTCTATTGCCAATGGATATTTTGAGCTTCCCGTTTTAAGCCATCACAAAAGCATTGCGGTGAATGATCTTGTGTGTGATTTCTGTTACACAAACACAAATATTTCCCTGGGTGAACATCTAGAAGGATTACTAGATGCCCGAAAGGCACAGTGGAATTCCTTTAGAGAATCGCAGATACAGCATGCCATCTGTACATCTGTATCCTCTCCAGCTACTCCAGACCCTCACCAACACTAGCCCTGTCAGATTTTTCAAAGCAGCATGCTCTATCACAGTGTTATTAATACTTATTAATCTTATGATTGGTGTCATTACCCCCAAAATACTAGATTGGTTAAATATGAAAAAACTTTTCCAGCTGTAGTTGTCACTGTATTCTCTTTAGGTATTTTGCTAAGTAGGTTTTACTTTTAGTATCTGTCACTGTCACTGTCCTCCCGTTGATCATCGATTTGCTCGAGCAGGCCCAGTAATGTCTCCATTGGAGACTTTGTTGTTACTGTGTTTGGCATATCGAATACATCTACTATTGTGAAAGATCTTTATTTTCTTTTCCAGATATTTTTAGTGTATAGAATAGCAAATGGCATCTATATATTGGTATTATGTATTGAAAATCTTGATAGTTTCTTCCAGGACTTAAAATTTATCTTCCCATTTCTACCCTGGCATTTAAAGTCTTTGCTGAGTAATCTCCATTTATTAGAGCTCCCTTAAATGAGGATATTTTTCTCTTATTAACTTTAAATGTCTCTTTTCTCCTTTGTTATTAGACAATTTTGGGGTTTTTTTGGTAAAAAATTAAAATTTTGAGGTGCCCTTATTAGCTTCATTAACTTAGAGGTCTCAAACTCCTGGCATTTTCAGCCATTGATTTCTTAAATAAGCAAACACACTTATTATCCTAAATAAGTCTTCTCCTGGGGCTCCAAAATTGCATACAATTTTTTCACTCATCTTTATTTGCTCTCTAATCATATTATTTACATTGATCTATATTCTAGCTCACTTATTCTAGCTCACACATTCTCTCTTATAAACCTACTCATATCTGCTATTGCTGCTCTCAATTCTTCAATTGATAATTGTTTTGTTTAGCTCCCAAATCTGTTTGGTTCCTTTTTCTGTTTCTTATATCTATCTTCTGTTGACCAAATTTTGTTCCATTTATTTTCTCATATCCTTAAGTGGTATTCCTATGTTCTTTTGTGCTCTCTGAGTTTCTGTAGACAATTATTTTGAAATTTATTGGGAAATGTCTTCATCTCAACTTCCTCAAAGGCCAGTTGCTGAAAGTTTTCTGTGTTCATTTGGCAGAGACATATTTCCCTAATTTTTTTGGTAATTAGAGTTTGTGTTTCTGTATAGTTAAATCCACAGTCATCTCTTCTACAGCTTGTAAACTGACTTATAATGGAGGCTTTTGCTACATATGGGAAGCAAATTGCACTATGAGTCTAACAGTATAGGGCACCAAGTGTTGGATATTTGATGGCATCAGATCTGTGGAGATGAATGTTGTCCTTTGGTTCAGGTCAATGGATTCCACAATACTGACGACTATATGATTATTTTCAAATGGTGTGAGAGGTGGTTTCAACCTCCAGGGCTCTTGGGCTCCAAAGTGTTTTGCTAAAGGACCAGTAACTAGGTGTCAAGGCAGGAAGATAGATGGACAAAGTCAATTGTATACACACTGAACTGCAGGAGCCAGACATAGGTACCTATATAGACAGATACTTAGAGTGATAGGGAACGGGGAGAGTGCAAAAATAGAAGCTAACTATGGGGTCATTGCCAACTGTGGTAGGCTTTGTGTCATGCTCTTCTATGGCTTCATACTGTACCATTCGGTAATCATACTGCAGCAGAGACCAGTGACAGTACTCAGGCCAACAACTGGATGAAATAATTCTAGGAGAGTACAGTGGTTCCTGACATTGACAGAAGGCAGGGCTGCATCTGGCACTTCAGTCATCCAGGCCTCGATGTTGGTGTGTTGTAAATTGTCTCAACTTTTCCCCCTTGAACTTGTGAACTGTACTGAAGGTCAATGGCAGATGGGGCTGGGGTCATGGTACAGCAAAACTGGAGAGTTTATCTCCAGGTGGCATGATGTTGCTGATTTATATTAAATCAGCAACAGCTGATGGATCCCTGGTTGTCACTGTGTGCAAACTTGGCAGCACACACTCCTTGCTGTGGATCCCTGTTACAGTAAAGGCAAATGACAAGTGTCAGATGGTTGCGTATGTGCACATCTATAAAGGTTAGTCCGAAGCATAGGCATATGGGTAGGATCAGCTGAGGCTACTTATGTACATATTTAGGAACCAGAATTGGCACTTGAGAAACTCACTACATTCAGTCGGGGCAGCTGACTGATACCTAACACTTGTGCCGCCATAAGGACCTTGTGGTATGAGGGCTGGGGGGTGGTATGCTGAGGGGGTAAAATGAGAAGACCCAGGGAGTGGCTGAAGTCCCGAAGGCATTAGGAAAGTTAAATCCCTGTGGGAGGCTGCTGAGATCCTTATACAGGCCAGTGACTTCATCACTGAAGGGAGTTGAGTTTGTCTAGAGGATAGGTTTCTGTGAACCAAGATCAGCCCTGCTGTATGTTTGGCAATAACGGCCTTTGCTTTCCTTCCTTACTTGTTATAGTTTCTTTTGCTGATGCAGTTTCTTTTGCTGGGGTGAAATCAAAACTGGAGCTCTCTACAGTGTGGGGAGAGCTAGAAAAGTCTATTTGCTTTTCTTAACCTGCTTTTTCTGTCCTAGAAAGGTGAAATCTTCCTAGTTGGATAAATGTTGATAACTGTGGTTAAATGTTGAATCAGTGGTATTTGTTGAGTGTTCAGGGGTAATGGAATATTTTATGTTTACTTTGGTTATTATTGTTTTGTTTTTGTGTGTGCGGTTTTTTTGTTTGCTTGTTTGTTGTGTTTGTTTGTTTTTGGGTACGGGAACCACACTATGCAATGCTCAGGGCTTATTCCTGGCACTATGCTCAGGGATCACTCCTGTCAGGGCCCTGGGCTCCATATAGGGTGTCAGGGAATAAATTCTGGCCAGCCACATGCAAAATTACTGTACTATCTCTCCAGCCCTTACATGGATTATTTCTAAGTGATTGCCTGGTAATTCCAATTTATGACCATTTGGGAGTCTGCTATAATCAACTGGTTTCCCCAAGACTTAGGATCATGTTTTCCTGGTTTTGGGTTTTAGTACCTATTTTTTCATACCTCAAGTAATTTTTTTAAATTATGTGCCAACATTATTGGTAGTTTGCTTTAGAGTTCCTGTATTTTGTTCACACATTTGGAAAGTGTTTTCTCTAGTAGTTGGCTATATTATTTTCAGGTCACCAGGATGCTGCAGCAGCTGGGTTTGGGACTTTTTCTGTTTTTCAGGTGATATTAAATTGGTTTTCCCTTGGTCCCAGGGAAAGTCTTCTGGTTTTTAGAAAGTTTGTACTTTGCACCACATATCAAGCACAGGAATAACTGAAAAGAAAGTGGGCCTTTACGAAAACAACTTAAGGTAGGAAGAATGTCTACCAAAAAGCTTCTAAGGAAGTAAAGGTAAAGGTAAAGGCCCTCCCGTTTTTCGTCGATTTGCTCAAGCAGGCCCAGTAACGTCTCCATTGGAGACTTTGTTGTTGCTGTATTTGGCATATCGAATACATCATGGGTAGCTTGCCAGGCTCTGCTGTGTGGGTACTCACATACTCTCGGTAGTTTGCCGGCCTCTCCGAGAGGGGCGGAGGAATCGAACTCGGGTCGGCCATGTTGGCCGCGTCTAAGGCAAACACCCTACTGCTGTGCTATACCAAGCAGAGATACTGTGGTGTAAGGGCTTATGCATATTGTAGTTGTTCTTCAAAAAACTCATGAATCTTTATGAGAGAACACTGATGTGCAGTTGAAGAACACACAATGAACATATATTACATGTACAAAAAATGTCAGAAAAATGCCACCCGTCTGACAGTGCTCAGGACTTACTCCTGGCCCTGTTCTCAGAAGAATCTTCTGGTTATGGTGGGAAACTTATGCAATGCCAGGGATCTTACCAGGTCAGACCTTGTGCAAGATAAGTGCCTTAACCCCGGAAGTAGTTCTCTGACCCCCGGGGTATGTTTTTCAATATGGTAATAAAAGAAATGTGTGTACAAGTTGAAAAGAATTCCACTATCTGGCACTGAGGCAAAACAATACAACACAGTGGCTTCTCTGAGAGAGATATCACACTCTCCAAGTCACAAGCCTCAAACCAGTCTATTTTAACTTTTACACTAAAAAAAAAACTTTTTCCTAACTACCTGGTCTTAAGTGTTAGGATGTGGGGGAAGCAAGGAAAAGGGGCAAAGATTCAAAACACTTTCACACTTGTAAGACTTCTGTAGATTTCCAATGAGAACCCAAGTTATTTACCACTCAGCCTCTCGCACTCACCTCCAAACCCTTATTCATCTGGTAGGCAGATGCTTAAGCCTCTGCTTGCTTCTTCCATCATTAAAGTTATCATTCCTGGCTCCAGTGAGATAATACAGCAAGCAAGGCACTTACTTGACTTGCACACGGCAGACCCAACTTCCATCCCCAGCATCCCATATGGTCCACTGCACACTCATTGGCAGGAGTAATCCATGAGCTCAAAGCCAGGAGTAATCTACGCATCACCAAGTATAGCCCCCAAACAACAGCAAAACATTATCATTACCGCTAGGCTCCCCTAGAATCATGTCTAAAAAGGCATAGTTCAGGCTAACATCAAGGAGAGGAATTTGTAAGTAAGTGCTGGATTGTCCTGCAGATGAATCTATTATATCTAAGATTTTTCTTCATCAATATTTCAGGATCTTTGCCAGCCCAAAAGTTCTAGTGCCTGATAACTCAAATTCCCAAGATTGTGGCTATCACCTTATATCTGTATTAGAATGTCCCCAATTAAAAAAAATTAATGTGCATTCCCTGTGTCAAGGATCAGATCCAAATTCAAGACTGGTTTTGTTTTGCTTCTCTGTGATTCTATTGGCTTGTTTGTTCATTTGCTCTTTGATTCTTCTGGAATGATTGATTCAGTGCAAACTATGGTATCGCCTAAACTGGGATACCTTGAGAAATCTTTATTCATTTGGTTACCAAGTATTCACTGAGCTTCTCTTGCACTGTATTGCACTGTATTAGCCACTGGAGATGAATTGTGAATAAAAGAATAAGGGAAAGGTGATGGGAGATAGCTCAGAGAGCTGGAGCACACATTTAGAAGGAGTTAATGGACCCTATTTCTAGCCAGGAAGACCCCAAAATATAAATAAATAAATAAATAAATAAATAATAAAGGGAAGGAAGGGGGTTGAAAAGTATAACTCATCTTTGTGGAACATACAGTCTTACAAGAGAGATTGATAAGGAAATCATACAAGTAACTCTACAAAAGAGCATGCACCTTTGAGAACATATGATGGAGTCATCTGAACTGATCCAGAAGCAGTAAGATGTTCCAGGAAGCTATACTGGAGCTGCAGTCTTACCCTTCTGCCACTGGAAAGTGTTTATGTGATCATAGAAGCCGAGTCCCCTTTGCTGAGGTCATAGTCACTGACTGGAAACCAGGTGATCAATAACCATGCATGACTGTATCCATCCCAGCAGAGGTGTTTCAGTGAGAGGCATTGAACCTTATATGTGAGAATGAATCCTGGATTGCATCTGGCTCTGAGAGTCTCCAGTCTGTAGAGTTGTGATTAGATAGCAAGGAGGCACCAGCAGATATATCACTCCCACTCCGGTGCAGGTATCTGGCTACTTTCGCCACTTTGATTAGCAGTGAATAGATCTAAATGACATAGATGGGCTAGGATCTAAGAATCCCTTTCTCTGCTGAATTATAAAAGAACCAGAAAAAGAAAAAAGTCCTTCATGGATTAGGAATTCTGTGGGAAACAGCACAACTATGAAACAGCAGATTTCTGCTCCTTCACTGAGGCTGCTAAAAATTCAGGGGTAGAATATGGAGACAAAATATGAAATTTGGGGAGTGGGAGGCAAGCATTTGCTCCCCAAAACCATGCATAAGAGGGGAGAGAACCCCTGTTTCTCTCTTGCCGTTGCCACTTCTTCATGTTTTTTATGAAGATTTATTCTGAGTGCTGTCAGCCTTATGATAATGTTTTCTCAACTTGTTTTATAATTATGAAATAATTATAAGTGGATGACGCAAATACTTTATCCCTCTCTTTCTTTTGTGCAGTAGACATTTCACCTGAAATTCCCATCCTTATGAAACAGTCCTTGAAATAATTTGCCTTTCGTAAATCCTCTCAGTCCTGTAGGAACATGAAAAAAATATTCTTGAAAGTATTCATTCTTTTAACTATCAATTAATTATATTTTAGTTAACAAAGGTTGTTATTCTATAAAAACTTTTCAAGAAAAAGATCAGGAGAGTAGGAGGAAAGATATTAAAATATGCATAGCCTGTTACTAAAGCTTCCCTGCTAACATCCAAGGTTAAGCCCTTAGTGCTTGTCAACAGAAGGGGGAGTGGATGGGAGATAGCTCAGAGAAGCATCTAGATAGGAAACAGGAGTAGCTGACTATGGTCCTCAGAGTCACTGAACAGATAAGGCAATAAATGAGATCTTTTGAGCCATTTTATGTGGTGGAATTGTATAAAATATTAGACATAGGTATAAAAAATGGAACTTATTCTTAAATGAAAATCATATATTCAGACTCACACGAAATTGCCTCTAACTGCAGTGCATGCAGTACACCAGAAGGTGAAAGGATACATGAGGAGAGGTTGTAGGAAGGATAATGATATCATCCTGATAGCATTACTGGGAGGAAGATGTAGTAAGGAGAAGAAAGACTCAGGAGATATTTGGAAAGAACCAATGAGCAAGTTTGGTGATTGAAAATACATTTTTATTCAGGCTTTCCATTCTCATGTGTACATTTATCATATTATTGATATCTTCAATACACAGATATTATACTCTGATTATTTTTAGCACTGGGATTTATTTTTGGAATCTGTTTTAAAATGCTGTGTGATATTCACAAGGTTTATGCATCCTGATTGAATCCTGCACTCACTGTACAATGCTGAAATGTTTCCCCAGCAGAGTAAATCCCATGACCATAAGCATCACTGTGTTCTTCCATGATGACAAATAGACTGTTCTATTAGTCCATGGGTGGTGGTCCTGGGGGTAACTTATGGAGGAAAATATGCATTCATATATCGACAATATGAGTCTATTGCAGTAAAAACAAATGTTGTCTCATGTTACAAAGTTCTCAGTGTAATTACTTGATAAAGACTATTTCCCTAAAGAAATGATAAAGTATTACAAGAGGTATATCAATGCAATGGCCATACAATTATTCATATGGACTCTTGTATTTTAGGCTGACAAATCCATTTGATAAGATTTATCCTAAGGAGTCAGATATATAGGAAGTTCTTCATGCCCAAAGATACTGATCGTAGATTCTGATAATAGTCTTGTTGCTATTATAACCATTCACAGAAATTTTTTTCCTGCCTAGAAATTTTGAGATCTTTGAAAAATTTTCATCCCAGGAGATCAATATCTTTTTCCAGGGAGACACAATTTTGGTCATTCTCCATGACCAACTGCCCATTTTAAGTTTGTTACAACACTAAACCAATGATAGGAAAAATTACTCTCCTAGTTTTGTTCCTAGTTATCAAGAAGAAATTTGAGTTACTGCTACACGGTGAATCAGAAAGGACTATGCCTGGAATCTAGAAGATTCTTTTAGTCACATTTTTCCCCATGAGAAATACTAAAAATTACTGGAAAGCTGCAGCAACCAAAATTGAAGCAAATCAACTAAGAATGTGGATCACATGGGAATGAAGTTTAGGGTTACCTACCTGGTACTGAACATTGATTCATGAAGATATTCAATACGGGAAAAGTTAATATGAAATCACAATAGAGAACGTAAGTTCCCATTAATGAGGCCAGAGAAACAGTACAGTAAATCTCTTCCTCTGCATGTGGCTGACTTAGGTTTGATTGCTGACACCACATATGGTCCCAAAATTCTACCAGGAGTGATCTCTGAGTACAGAAATAGGAGTAGGCCCTAAGTACCAGCAGTATAGACCAAAAGTTTTTAAAAAGGCAACAACACAAGTTATTAGTAGGAAACATAACCTTATGAACAGCTACTATAGGAGTGTTATACACAAGCACACAATATATTCCTGTATTCATTTACATACATAAACAGTGCTCTTTGCTTATCCTTCATCATTCTCCTAACTATGTAAAGTTTATCAATAGTGACTTAGAACATATACAGAATCCAGTTTTTATATTTAAAGAAGAATATTGTTAGATGTTTTCACTAGGTAGAACAGGGTAAGGAAAAATGAAATGGAAGTGTTTAGACAATATACAGTCAGAGTGTGAGGGAATGTTTCTTTTCTGAAGGATTTGCATAAACAAGAGATCCCTGTTATGAGTGACTGGTGAATAACGCATTCTGGTTCACCAGACAACTTTGCCAAAGGCACTGCTTAAATGAAATGAGCCTCATCATTATCATGAAGTCCCTGTCATGGGAAACCTAAATGATTTTCAAGGTAATATTTATGTTAAGGTATGATTTTGAGAACACATAGGGTGCTACTGTCCTGGTTTTATGTCTGAAAAAAATAATTCTCAGAGGTAAAGCTTATTATCACATTTTGCTTACACAGCTTGCACCTAATTTTGATAATTACATATAAGAGGGTACCCTATTTTTGACTAGTAACTCAAAAGACTGTGTGCTGTTAGTAGTTTTTTTTTCTCTAAGAGTTTCAACTCTTTGAGGGGCCTGAAGAATTCTTTCTGGATAACTATATCTCACATAAATCTGATTTTAATATATAAATCAAATAATGTCATTTAGTAAATGTTTAGATTATTTATACCATTGTCATCTAGAAATTTATGGAAAACGGGCATTTTATTAATAAACCTTGTCAGTTACTATTATAAGTATGTTGCTCTTCCTCCCCTCACTACCTGTAACCACACACAAAATATAAGCTATACATTATAACACATACACACACGCCAATCACAATATATTTATCACACAAAAATATTATTTTCTCTAGAATGTATGTTTAGGTAGCACAGTGGGTAGGGCATTTGCCTTGCACGCAGCTGACCTGGTCGGCCCAGGTTTGATTCCTCCGCCCCTCTCTGAGAGCCTTGTAAGTTACTGAGAGTATCTCGCCCACACAGCAAAGCCTGGCAAGCTACCTGTGATGTATTCGATGTGCCAAACACAGTAACAACAAGTCTCACAATGGAGATGTTACTGGGCCCGCTCAAGCAAATCGATGAACAAAGGGAGGACAGTGCTACAATGCATGTATGTTTAGGTTAACTTATTGTATTTCCTTATGTACTTTTATAAAAGCGGTAGGTGACTGCACTAATTTTGCCAGAAAATGTATGTTTTAGGTACACAACAAGATGACTCATGAATTGAGAACTGGTTGCAATATTTAGCTAACATCCATGTTGTATCAGTACAAAAGATTAAAATAAAACTTTCCTTTGGAAGGGAATTTCTAACATAAGTCTCCACACAAATTTCAGTACTCCATTGAGTAGTGTTAATCTTTTTTCATGTTGAACATTCCATCTCTGCTATTTATATTCTGTATCATTATTACTGTCATCCCGTTGTTCGGTGATTTACTCAAGCGGGCGCCAGTAATGTCTCTATTCATCCCAGCCCTGAGATGTTAGAAGCCTCTCCTTACTCGTCTTTCACAACAATTGGAGGCTTTTTCAAGATTGGGAATGAGACCATTTATCTTCTAGGTAAAAATTTTATCTTCTGATCACCTTCATCCAATTCCCCTAGCCCTCACCTCCTGACTCCAGTAACCACAAATCCAATCTCTTTCTCTGTGAGTTTGTTGTTTCATTCTTCATTTTATATTTGTTTTTGTTTTGGATTCCATGTAAAAGTGAGATCATACAGAAGCTCTGCCTGTCTTTTTTTTTTTGCACTTAGCATGATATTCAAGATTCATCCAAGTTGTTGAAAATGAAAAATTTCTCCCCTCTTCATGACAGAATGACCAATGTGTGCATGCTACAAATTCTTTATTCAACATTTTCTTTACACACCCTCTATCCATTGATACTTGGGTTGTTTAAAGTCTTGGCTGTTGTAAATAATGTTAGGACAAACAAAAGCACACAGATAACTCTTTGACATATAGAAATATTATGTCCTATGGATTGTGCCCTAATGCGAACTAAAAGAACTTTTTTATTGAAAATTCTCCCAGCAGTCAATGCACAGACTCAGTGGTGCTTTGGGATCACTGGAGTCACATGCAGTGTTGCTCTGGTGACCATGCATGCCATAGATTAAACATGGGGCCTCACATGTGCTAGACATTCATGTGTTCTACCAACGGAGCTACATACCCATTACCAAGGTATTAATGGATATTATGGAAGATAAAATTATGGTTTAAGAAGATCCTTCATGCTGATCTTTCTATTGGTTATACCTGTGAACAAGATTGCCACAGGGTTTCCTTTTCTTCGTATTGTTACCAACATTTTTCATTTCATTTTGATGATAGTTTTCCCAGCAGGTATTGAGTGATATTTGTTGATGTTTTCATTTGTATTCATCTAAAGGTTACTGGAGAACTATTGACCATCTTTTTTCTGAGATAGAACTATTTTTTCCCATTTTATAATAATGATGAAGGTGATGACTGATGATAATTATTTCACTATTGAGTTCATTTAGTTCTTTATATATTTTTATATTTACCCTCCCTTTTTATTAGTGGTAGCATACCTACTGTATTCAGGGATTATTCAGGCTTTGCTCTCAGAGCTTACTCCTGACAGTTTCAGGGGACCACTTCTGAGGATCATTTGTGATGTCAATGATCAAACTCAGGTCATCCACATGGAAGGCAAGCATCTTACCTAGTTCCATCCCTATGGTCCTTGGATAGTTGCTACTTATTAGATATACAACTTTCAAACATTTTATTACATTCCATAAATTGTCTTTTGGGGAGAAGATGCCATACCCATCATTTGTGTGTTCAGGACTTACTCCTTGTTTTATACTCAGAGATCATTCCTGTTGGGCTTGGGGAACCA
>JAOXYA010000015.1:28905075-28916341 GCA_028565675.1 Sorex palustris
AACAACAAAATCTCCAATGGAGATGTTACTGGGCCCGCTCGAGCAAATTGATGAACAACGGGAGGGCCTTTACCTTTACCTTTACCTTTTTATTGGTAACAAAAAGAAATAGAGCAGGTTCATTTTTCTCTCTGGTGGTGTTAATTTGCATCTCTCTTATTCTAGCATGTGTGAACACTGCAGATCCTGACCCATGTATGCATGACCTGAAAAGCCTCCTATATGGATAAGGCTATAGTCTACTTCTCCCACCCTAATCCCACCCTAGTTAAATGCTGCGTCAAAATTATCCTCAGTCCACAAATATTTCCTCCCCAGTCCATACATATTTTGCCCCAAGTCCCTCCTGGGTAAATGTGATTGTCTTCCACTAGACTCATCAGAAGTCTAGTGGAAGACATCATCTCTGATGACCTTCTGAGAGTGTGGGAAATGCCAGCCCTAAGGCTTAATCAGTGCCAAAACTGGGGGAGCTGGCAGGACCTCAGTTTCACAGCCCCTCCTCAGCAGGAAAAATCTCTTCTTCCTGATTTGGATGTTCAGTGACTTGTACTTGAGATGCCAAAAAATATTTCACAACCCTGCATCCCCTCCTTTAACTCTCTGTGATCCCCAGAGGGATATTTCTGTCAACAGCTGTGCATAAGTGAGTAACAAAAAAAAATGGCCTATTGAGTTTTCCTTTCATGGCAAAGTGACTATAAGAGGGATTATACTTATAGCCCCAACAGTTAGCTCCATGTGTAAGGGAGGTTTGATCCACTGAAATTCTGTGCTAACTCATGCATGTGTGCCTCACCCAATTCCAAACTTCAACTGCAGTTCTCAGGCTGACCATGTTGGCCTTCTAGGGAGAAGTTAGTACACACGCAGGTGCCTCAGTGATCAAGCAACAGACACCACCAAATCAGCACCCAGATGCTGATCTAAGAACCTCCCTTGGTCTGAAGATTTTAAAGCATCTTTACCTGACTTTCATGGTGGCCACTTCTGAGAATCTCGTCCCAGCACTAATTTCTGAAACTGAGTCTATTTCTGGGACATGTCTGTAGATTGCTGGTGCAGCTGGCAGTTAGCATGCCAGTCTAGCCACTGCAGATGCTGGGCATAATCTTCTGATACTCTTCTGTTTCTGGGACAGCAGATGCTATTGGTCTCCTGAGTAGCATCCTCTTGACCTACCTCTGATTTTAGTCGCAGCTGTAGCTGACAGCTCACTTTGCCCTGAAAGTGACCCACTTTTATGCACAGGGCAGAGGCTCCTGGCTGATGGAATATCCCAGTAGCATCAGGCATAATGCTCCCAGCATCACGTCCTTGTGTGCTTCTCCTTTGTCCCCAGGGTGGACTTATAAACAAGCCAGTCATAAGCTCTATCTAAGGAATCGTTAGAAATGCAGCATCTCAGGTTCCATCCTAGCCTCTAGGATCCTATTCTAATTTTGAACCACATCTTCTGATTATCCAGAAAAATACAAAAATTTAGCAAGTGTGGTATGGATCATTTTTATGCAGAGGGAAAACGATTATTTCAAAGAAGCCCAATGGTCTCTATCTTCTCATCCTTCATTGCAGAGACTTCTGGCAGCTCTAAGAGGAAAGGGGGCAGACAAATCTCTTTAAATTAAGGGGCAAACTGCTGTCTGTCATTCTCATTGTTAAACATCAAGAATCATTCATTTAATTAACTTGGAAAACAAAGTTACTTTAAATGTCTGAATGCAGGTTTATCCTGGTGCTTAAACACCAGCAGTGCCAGAAAGAATAATTTCCTGAAAGCTTCCTATTGTCACACAAAGGAAGTCACTCTTGAGGAAAAAATAACAGCCTTAATATAATCACTTTTCATTTGTGCTCATGCAGGAAGTTGCCAAATGTTTGCACTCATCCATTCTATCAAAAAGTTGCTTTCTTGCCATAATTAAAATATATGATAGCTTCTTCATTAGGTAAATCACAACACTTGTCTGGGCATTGAGAAATGCTCACCTAACCCACATCCACGCCATTCTGAGTCGATCTGAGGCTATGGAAAATGGGCTAGACCTTATGCATGGATCTGGACCAGTTCCTGATTTTAAGAAAACACATGTGCACAAATGGGTACATAGAAATTCAAGGTGTTTCAAGGAATTATCCTAGCTATAATTTTATTATATCACCTTTACTCTGAATGCAAGGCTCTTCCTTTGTCTTTCCAAAAAATGAGCATTTCTTAATCAAAAAGAAAGACTGGATACAATTCTAAAACTTGTTTGGAAACACAAAAGAAGCACAAAAGTCTGAGACAAAAATAAAATGGTGTCCTTCTCCCTGACTTCAAACTATATTATAAAAGAATACTAATTAAAACAGTATGGGTTTAAAACAAAAAATAGGCACAAAGACCAATGGAATAGAAATGAAAATAAATTTGCATCTACATGGTCACCTAATTCACGTGTGACAATGGAGTAAATTCATACTGAGACTAAGAAATTAGTTTATTCAACAAATGGTTTTGGGAAAACTGAATGGTCCATGCAAAAACAAATATGTAACAATGAAGTTAGATCAATAATGCCATGCACAAAATATACAAAGATAACAAAGACTTAGATATTGGAGCTTAAACGATAGAATATATAGAAAAACTAAGTGATACACTCCAAAACTTGAACATTAAACATGAATTTTGAAAACTCAGTTTTATTGTGAAGGGAAATTAAAACAACAGTAAATAGGGCCAGAGATATAGTACAGTGAGTAAGGCACTTTCCTGCATGTGACTTACAAAGGTTCATTCCCCAGAAGCACTTATGTTTCTCCAAGCACTTCCAGGAGTGATCCCTGAACACAGAGCCAGGAATAAGCCCTGAGCACATCCTGGTTGTAGCCCAATCCCTTTCCTACCAAAAATAAGAATGAATAAATAGGACTGGATTAGATTTTAAAGTTTTTTATTTGCATACCAAGACAGAGAGATGGGGTATCCCTGCTGACTGATCCACAGAGGCAAACATTGAACCATCCTATCTAGTTGACTGATAATACCTGGGAATGGCCTCTGGGTCACTTGAGCCCTACTTGGGAGTACCCTGTATCATTTTTTTAAAGTTGATACAACCTCTACACAGAAAATAAAATATTATAAAAACCAAAATGCAATGTAGCAATAAGGACAAGATATCTGTATGTTATTTGTCTAACAAGAGGTTGGTAGTCAACACATATGAAGAACTTATACAATTTCACATCAGAAAAGCAAGTAACTATCAAAACATGGCATAAGATCTAAATAGATATTTATCTAAATAATCTCGTGTCTGGCCACTCAATACCTCTATTGCAAACTACAACACCCTAAAGGAAAGAGTGAGCAAAAGGGAATGCCTTACCACACTGGCAGGGTGGGGTTGGGGAGTTGGGGGGTGGGAGGACTACTAGGATCATTGGTGGTGGAGAATGGGCACTGGTGGAGGAATCGGTACTCGATCATTGTATAACTGAAACCCAAGCATGAAAGTTTGTAAATCTACCACTGTACCTCATGGTGTTTCACTAATAAAAAATAAATAAATAAAAATTTAAAAAATAATAATGTCGTGTCCATGACACAAGATGAGTCATGGACATGGGAAGAAATGCTCAACAACATTTATCATCAGGCAAAGACACATTAAAATCACAGTAAGCTATCACCTCTCACCAGAGCCAACAACCTATATTAAAACAAACCTTGAAAACAACAAATATTGGAGATAATGGGGAGTGAGAAGAATCCTGGTACACTGTGAAAATCAAAATTGGGGAAGTCTTTATGGAAATGATATGGACGTTCCCTTACAAAAAATTGGAAGTACCATATAATCCATCAATACAAGTCTAAAGCATTAATCTGCAGGCTACAAAAGCACTAATTTGAAAAGATATTTGCAACTTTATAAAAAAACCAGATATTTCTTTAAATATGGAGTCAACCTAAATGCCCTCTGACATATGACTGGGTAATGTGGTTGAGCAATATATGTTCAGTAGAATAGTACTCAACCATTAAAAACATTTTTTTTAAATATTGGGCCAGAGAAATAACTTCAACAGGTTAAACATATGCTTGGCAAGCAGGTAGCCTGGGTTCAATCTTCCGGGATTCTAGAACACCAGTGGGAGCAACCCCCAGCATTGTCAGGAGTAGTCCATGAACACCATTCAGTATGGCCCCCACACAAAAGCTAGAATTGTGCATTTGAAACCATGAACTGTAGGTGATCATGCTATGTGAAATAAATAAGAGATAATTACCAGATGTTTTCACTCATATGTGTGTGGGATATAAATCAAGCTAAGGGACGGGGAAATAAAAAGATAGCTTTCAGACTCTGAACACCTATGGTGGTTGAAAGGGAAAAGCAGGTGTTTGGGAGAATGAGTAGTGGTTAAAAAACAAAAGATTGGAAGTTGAGAAAAATATATAGTTCGTTTTAGGCCTGTCTGCCTGCCTACCTTCTGTGATCTGCATTCAGCCATCATTCCACCCACTTACCTACTAACATCATCAATGACTGTTTAAAACCAAAAAGAAAAATTCACCTGAGCAAACTCAGAAGCACCCAGCATGGGACATACCGATTAGCATAATTTTACATGTAAATCCTGCAAATGGCTGTGCACAGCATGGTATAAGGGTTATTGATTCCATGCTGTCTGGGTTAGTTGTGATCCCGTGCATCACCTCTGATCATATTCTAAGGAGTCAGGCTAATTTAATGGCTCTTCTCTGTAAATGGGCGCTACTGCTGACCCCTGATAACTCTCAGTTTTTGCCTCTAGTCCCTCTGTGTTCAGAAAAGGCAGAATTTCTAGTTCCACTTTCTGAGTTTCCAGGAATCACCCTGTAGACTTCTGGAGCTGGTTGATTTCCAACTCGTAAATTGTCCCTTTTTGCTGAGACAGGAATCTTCTTCCTATTATTGTTCACCAAAGTGACCAGCTAGGACAGGAATGGATCAACCAAAGGCAACTCCCACAAATGAAAGGACAGGAGAGGTCACAAACTCCTAATACAGAGACACTGTCTTCTATCAACCCAAATGTTATTTTTGTTTTACAGCACATGCATCTGCCAAATTGACCATCATCCCATCGCTGTGAGCTGGGGAAGTGGGACACCATTAATTCCATTTTATAGAAAAAATATGTAAACGTTTGGGTCTCAGGGAGAGGGGATTTGCTGTCTGTGAGGCAGCTTCTTTGTGCTTGCCGAGATGCCTGAGTTTAGAGATTCCATGGCTGGGAAATGCCTCATCCCAGACCCTTTCTGCTCCACCCTGTATTCCAGATTATTATGGACTGACTTGGCTGAAGGAAGAATTAAGGTGGTGTATTTATGCAAATGGCACAGGAAAACAGGTTCTTAGTAAACAATTCTTTGTGCAGTCACACTTTGTGGAATGGGATTATTTATAGCATAAAACTTGATCTTCTTGGCTTTTAAACTCACACATGCAGCCTCTTTGAGTACACTGCGATGGCTTCAAAGCAAGTCTCCACAAATGGAAGCTTCTCTTTAATTATTCACAAGATGACAAAAGCCATCATCAACCCCCGTGCCTGAGTCATCCTGGGACCCCAGCAGCAACTCATCCCCAAACCACAGCCAGTGGGACAATGAGAATAAGGGCAGAGCCTGTGGTTTCATCAGCAGCCCACGAGAGGCCAGACCCACTGCTCAGGGATGTGTCTCTTGGTCTGTGGCAGAAACAAGGGGAGTCCTATGCACATGCACACATGCGTGCACACACACACACAAACACACACACACAAACACACACACACACACACACACATGCACACACAGGGGAAGAAAGGGATGGAGAGCCAAGCAGAGTCCCCACAGGCTTCCAACCAGAGAAGTGGGGTACCTGGGGTCACAGTCTCTAGGAAGACACCCCATGGGATATGGGGCAGGTTCCCATTTCAAAAGAGGAATTAAGGGTGATATGACTGTGCCTTCTGTCTCCCCATAGATCGCCAGGGTGGGCTCAGCTGCTCTGGCTGGCCAGGCACATGTCCCCTTCAACCCTCCACATCTATGCCTTCCCCGTAGACACAGGCCCTTCCTTGGCCTAGTGTATAGGAGTAGCTGCTCTCCCCTGCTAGGAGCTCCCAGTTTCTGTGCAGAGAAGGGACACAGCAAGGAAAGTCCTGGGGAGCATAGCAGGCACCAGCCAAAGGCTTTACAGCTCCAGGCTGCAGGAGCCCAGTGGTCACAGGTGCAGGGCTGGAGGCACTGGGCAGAGAGACAGGGAGCTGGGTGGCAGCTGGCCCAAGTGGGGTACACTCTCTAGCTAGGGGATACCTGTGGCTCCTCTCTAGGGAAATACAAAACAGGTATCCCAGGCCCTTTTGATTCACGGTGTCCCAGAACTGCCTGTAAGTGGAAGCTCTTTGCACACTGCCTGGCCTCGCTCTACATGATCATGAAGAGAGAGGTGACAGTTCTGGGTCACCGGGCTGTCCCTGGGGTAGACATAGGTGATGTGGCAGGGTGGGGTTGAGGAGAAGGCTGTCGGGATGGGAAGGCCCTTCCCCAGTTGGAAAACCAGAATTCCTATCCGCACCCCCTGCCCCCCAAGGCCACAGGGGGATAGCAGATGGCAACAGATTACAAGGAGGAAATCAAATGTGGCTGCCTCCTCCACCTCCGCAGGAAACCCTAGGGAGAGGAAATGAGAGCAGGTGTGGCCAATGGGGCACCTGGACAGGGCCCTGGAGGGACTTGGGGAGAGTGACACAGACCCTGGGAAAGAAACAAATGGGGAGGAGTAGCCCAGGAAGACACATAGAAGCCTTGCCACTGGAAATAGAATTCTCCAGTTCTCGGGGGCCCAGAAGTGGGCACTGACCACAGGGTATCTGATGATACCCACCTTCTCCCAGGAGGGCACATTGTGCCCTGTTCCCCAGGGCCCTGGACTCTGAAAGAATGGGAAGCATAAGATGGGCACAATAGCACCGTGACCCCAGGGCTATGACATCAACTCGGCCCTTGACCCCACATCACAGCCCCAACCCCAGGCCATGGACCCAGTCCCACACCGTAATCCTGATCTCATACCACCCTGTGTCACATACAGGCTTATTATTTTTTGTAATTGTTATTTTGGGGATTGGAGCAATAGCACAGCTGGTAGGGCATTAGCCTTGCACACGACCCACCCGAGCCACCCAGGTTCGATTCCTCTGCCCCTCTCGGAGAGCCCAGCAAGCTACCGAGAGTATCTCACCTGCACAGCAAAGCCTGGCAAGCTACCCGTGATGTATTCAATATGCCAAATACAGTAACAACAAGTCTCAAGATGGAGATGTTACTGGACCCGCTCGAGCAAATCAATGAACAACAGGAGGACAGTGCTATAGTGCTACAGTCCAATTGATCCCTCTGTTATTATTTCCTTCGAATCTCTTCCTGTTTTGCCTAACATTTTAGTACACATTTTATTGTCTTTAGCAAATATTTTTACTAGTCTTAGAATTGGCTTCAGCTTCTAGTTTTTATTCAAGAGAGATTTTTTTAAATTCTCTTGTTTGGATGTTGAGTTTTCTTAAGGCATTTCAGGTCAGGGAAAGAGAGACCAGGGTTTTTGTTTAGTCACTGTTTGGGTTGGCTTTTTTTTTTTTAGCAGAGAAACAACAGGGTCAGAATTGGCCTCCATACAATGATTGTGACTCCGAGGTGAAGAACAAAGGGAGGCAGTTGGAATAGAGCAGGCCAACAGGCCAGAGAAAGATAAAGAGGCAGAAACAGTGCTGAGCAGCAGAGTTGCGCATGCCCAGTTGGGGCTGGAATAGAAAGAAATTCGATGGTCCATAAAGGACAAGGCACATACACACTATTATGTGAGCTATTCTGGGGGCAGAAAGAGTATCTGACTCATCTTGGCAACCCCACAGCTTATCCCAAGCTAAACTTCCATTGACATTTAGTGATAGGGAGCAGAGTCAAATCAACTGGTAGTCTGGGTGAGAAAGAATTCAACAAAACTGGCACTTTGTGGGGCTGGAGCGGGTAGGGCATTTGCCTTGAATGCAGCCGACCTGGGTTTGATTCCCAGCATCCCACATGGTCCCCTGAGCACTGCCAGGAGTAATTCCTGAGGGCATGAGCCAGGAGTAACCCCTGTGCACTGCTGGGTGTGACCCAAAAAGCAAAACAAAACAAAACAAAAAACTGGTACTTTGCAAACCTAGATAAAATAGAGGATGGTGATGTTGGGGACTCAAAATTAAAGAAATAAAAGGTGAAAGGGCTTTGTTAAGTATTTAATGTGCATAGAATCCAAAAACATAATGCCAGCTAGAATAGTAAGACTTCAAAGTTTATCCCTCCAAATTTTTCTCTATTAAAAAAAAACCCAAGATTTTAATAATGGATGATTTATTTATGGAGTCATCCTGTTAAGAGTATTCCTTACTGTTCATGAAAATAAATATATTAAAGTTGACAGTATAGTGATAAATATGTAAGATTGTTGTTGGATTATGGAAGCTATGGGCAAGTCAATTTTGCACACAACCCATATTTCTAGAAAATAATGACTTCTAAAGAGTGAGTGCAGTTGACATTAAATTTTATGAGACTTAAAATGAGCACATTTCTTCTCAGTAGTTTGCTTACATACTATGTGGCCCACCTAACGCTTGTACTCAACAATCACTGTCACTCTACAATTAAGTTTTTCCTAGATTTGTATAGGATTGGGATCATTCAATGTACCACCTTTGAATTAGACCACTTTCCTTCAGACTAATGTTTCTGAAGCTTCTGCACATCTATTAACCTGCATTGCAGTTATCTCTTAACCTTCATTCTTCAGTAAAGATGTGAAGGTGTCACAATTCCTGGTTCATCTTGGATTTTGCTTGAAGAAAGATATCTCTTCACTTCAAAAATATGTCTTTTATTATAGTTTTTTCCTCTATGATTTGTTGCCTACTGTCTGAACCCCATCAAATATGGTGTGGTAATTATGGAAAATGAATAGGGAGTGTCTTATGTCCAAATAACAGAGGGAAATATATATACACTGTTGCGGTCACTGTCCGCCCAATGTTCACCAATTTGCTCGAGTGGGCCCAATAACATTGTGAGCCTTATTACTGTGTTTGGCATATTGAATGCATACCAGGGAGCTTGCCAGGCTTTGCCATGCAGGCAAGATACTCTCAGTAGCTTGCCGGGCTCTCTGAGAGGGGTGGAGGAATTGAATTTGGGTCATCCATCCTTCTTGGAGACCCAGAAAGCTAGCGAGAGTATCCCGCCCACATGGCAGAGCCTGGAAAGCTCCCTGTGGCATGTTCGATATGCCAAAACAGTAACAACAAGTCTCAAAATGGAGACATTACTGGTGCCTGCTCTACGTTGGTTACCTTTGATATTTCGAGACCAGTTCCAACACCACTCATACCTGCTGAAAATGCTAAACAATGCGTTTTGTATTGCTTGTTATGAATACAATATAATGTTGCACGTGGCCACGTGCTCTAGGAATTCTAAAATTTTAATAATTAGGGTCTGGAGAGATTGCTGAAGCAAGTTGCTTGGGTCTGAGATTTGTTTGTGTGTCTCTGGATCATGGCTGTGTGGAAGGCTAAGTAATGGCCATACATGGGCGTCATTTCTGAGA
The DNA here is from genome assembly GCA_028565675.1 of Sorex palustris. Lineage (NCBI taxonomy): Eukaryota > Metazoa > Chordata > Mammalia > Eulipotyphla > Soricidae > Sorex > Sorex palustris. The sequence continues at coordinate 28,914,741 of JAOXYA010000015.1, forward strand.
CCCATCAGGGCAGGGGGAAGGAGAAGGGCTGAAGGGCTGAATTCTCCCCTGTCCCATGAGGCCAGGCGTGTGCCACAACTGCCACCCATACCTGGAGCTTTTTGTTGAGTTCTAGAAGATGACAGTCGCTGGGATTCCTAGAGGGCAGGCAGAGGGATGGCACCTGCCCCTGACTGGAGTGGGCTGGCGAAAGTGGCCTACTGCCAAGTCCAGAGCCATCTCTGCACCAAGTTGCTCAGGTCCGAGATTCGTTTGTGTGTCCTGTAAATCTTATCAATGTATATCTTATCTATGTAATTTCTTTCTTTGGTCTTGCTATTTTAAGTATTTCATCTCTATGGCATTCTGATCATTCTGCTTAGGATGTGTCCTGGAGTCTCCTTATTAGGGTCTCTTTTAGCGGGTACCCTGAGGGCTTCTCAGATCTGGGTGACTGCGCTCTGGCAACTTCTCGGCAAGGATGTTTCTGATGGTTGTTTCTTCATGAGGGTTGTCTCCCTGTCCTTCCAGGACCCTGTTCCTTTTGAATTCATCCCAGAATTCTCACCTGTTGTTCATTTTGAGGGTGTTCCCCGCCCCCCCCCCCCCCATCTTACGCTGTTCTCTGGTGGTTTTCCGAATATCACCTTGGAGCTCACTGGTTTTCTTCTCAGCTACTGTTGCTCTGCTGAGGCCTTCCAGTGAGTTTTTCACTTCACCTACGAAATTCTTGAGTTCTGTCCTTTCTGCTTGCGGTTTTCTCATTTTCACTCTCATATCCTCTTGTGTTTTACTGGCTGTCCGCTCCATTTCCTCGAGCTCCTTAAATATCCTTGACATTTCCTCTCTGAAGTCCTTATCAGAGAGGTCATTATAAACTGGTCGTCACTGTTGAGTCTTCGGGGATACCCTGCCTAAGCGTGCCATGGTGTTAGGTCGGCGACTAAGAGTGTTGCAGTTCTGTGTTGCCTTCCCACTCTGATTTTTGCACTTGGGAGGTGTTTTTTTTTTTTTTTTATGTTGTTGTGTGAATGGGTGACTGGAGTTGGAATGGTGGTATATCCTCTCTGTGAGACAGGATGAAGTGAAGAATTGCATGGCTGCTACTGCGGCTGCATGCGTGGGGGCTCCTGACTGACCTGGAGGCAAAATGGTTTCGTTCTGAGTGCAGCTTCCTGCTGTGAATTTGCAGGCTCAGTTCTTTTATCATTTGTTTTGTTCTGGTTTTTGGGTGATGCCAGAGGGTCCCAGGGCTCACTCCTGGCTCTGTGCTCACTCCTGCCAGGGCTCTGGGGACAGTGTTTTGTGCTGTGGGTCAACCCAGGGTTGGCAGTGCACAAGGCAAGCAACTCAACCTGCCAGACTTTGGCTCCAACCTCACCAAGTCCTTCTCCTGTAAAGGAACCAGCCCATTGGCATGTGTGCCAGTGCCAGACACAGCAGCTCACAACAGGAGCTCAGCACAGGCGATGCTGAGGAGGTGTGACCAGGACTTAGATTCTCAGAAATAGCACCACATGCTACTGAGCGTAAAGGGGAGAGAGGGAGAGAGAGAGAGATGGGCCCCACCCAGCTAATACTCAGGGACTTTTTCTGGCTCTGTGCTCATGAGCGACACTAGC
>JAOXYA010000015.1:28926811-28938812 GCA_028565675.1 Sorex palustris
TCTCCAATGGAGACGTTACTGGGCCCGCTCGAGCAAATCGATGATCAACGGGAGGGCCTTTACCTTTACCTTTTATTTTCCTTCACATCAGTATCCAGGTTTAGATCTAGTTCCAGAATGCATAGCACGTGTTTCCAGCAGTGGCCTGAATCACCTCTCAGGAAGCCTGAGCTCTTCCAGTCGGCCACATGCCCATAAGCAGGCCGGGTCTCCCTGTGATGCTCTAAGCTCTAGCCCCTGTCCAGCAGGCCCCACTCAGTCACTTACCACCCAGGGTGCTTTTCCCAGGCCTCATTCTCCTAGCAGACTGACTTTACTCCAATCTGGAACCTGCTCACTTAAGTTCTTTCATCCTCTTAAAGCTCAGTCCAAGAGACTCTTAGATTGCTACCACCCCTTCAGTACCCCCAAAACTTTCTTTCTCCTTCCCCGATGACTGCCACCTTCCTCCTCAGTTTCATCACCTTCCAATTTCCATCGCACCCCTGCCTACCCCTGGCTTTTCATTCAGTCCCCAAGTGTCTTGACCAAGTGAACATGATGACATCTTCTTCCCCTCACGTTCTACTCCTTATGAAACACAGCCTGACTAAGTGAACAGAACATCTTAGGGACCTTGGTGGTGACAGCGTCTCTCCCTGCCTGTCAATACAGTTGTATGGCTACATAAAAATCACAGCTTCCTCGGCACAGTCAAACATATGGGGAGAATCACGGCACTGTAGAGCTCGCCACAGGGCCTTAGGCTGGCCCTGGCATCAGGGATAGTTGAGATTCATGTTGAGTAGCAGCAGCCATGCTGGAATCAGCCATGCTGGCTCAGAGTACACCAGGAGCCCCCGGTCTTCTGGGCCTTGTGTGCCTACCCGCCCTCCCCAGCTGCATCACCTGTCTCGGAGCCCAAGTTTTAATTTGAAGTGCGGTGTCTGACCCAAGTGAAATGGAATCCAGGGAAGGTCGAATCCTATTAAGTCACCAGACCATAAAGCAGAAAGGTATAAAGTTGACAAATTGCTTCTCCCAGTGGCAGCAGCTGTGAGGCCCTGAGCAAGACTGGGCTTTAACCCAGGGCCAGGTCAGGAGATGTCCCCTCTGCCCCCAAGGCCGGGGGTCCCTCTGCTGCAGCTGTCCTGATCCAGGTACCTGTGTGGGCAACAAGAGTATACCATGGCTCTTTGTATTTACTTTTCATTTTGAATAAAACCCAAGGTACCAGGAGATGCTAGAATACGGGATAAGAAGTCAGATTAATCCTTTTATCTATTCTTTATTTCAATATATTTAGGTGTTTGTCTAAATAAAAGGATTGCTATGACATTATCTGTGTGTATAATATATGTTATGACTTTAATAAATGTATATATTTATTAAAGATAAATATATTTAAATTATATATGGGGGTCAGTTTCGACACCAACTTGCAATTGCACAAGCCCCAGTGTACTGACTCCCCCAACCGCAAAACTGTCTTAAGAGTTTCTAAACCTGTCAGTTTTAGGGTCTGAAAAGACATCTCTTTCCTGCAGCGGGCTCCTGTTTTTCTACTGCTGGCAAAGACGACTGTGTCCACAGGAGGGAGGTTTAGGAGAAAGGCAAATACTGTGAACGTTTTTATCGACATTATGCCAGAGAATCTCCCCAGGATCGTAGAATGTCGGTATTAAGGTTCCTATTATAAAAAGGAGCAAAGAAAAGACAGTAAAGGTGATTACTTAAGATCCCAGAGCTAATATCAGGTCAAGTTGGTGTTCAAGGTTTGATCTTCCTAATTAAGTATAGTTTTTAGACCAGCATACAGCACACTTATCCTGGCTGTCTCCAAACTTCCTATTCAAGCCCTGACTTACCTCTTTGTAACCTGTAAACTGGCATCTTCCACCTGGAGGGACTGTCCTTGTACTCCCACTGACATGATTTGTCCCTGCCTTGGGCTTTGTCAGTGAACTTTGCTCTGCCCCAGAAACACACAGACATACCTTTGATAAACAGAGCATTGGGCCCTTTGGTCCATGTTGATCCTGGCTGCAATGCTTCTCTGGAAGTTGCCCATTTGATCCAGACAGTATGGCTTTGGGCTTTCCTTCTGTGCAGATTGCCTCACCCTTACCTATGCCTAAGCTTTGTATCCTGTTCTCTTCCCAAGTTTCTAGGTCTGGTGAGCTACTAGGAAATGCTTTAACCTCTGGATGGCAGACAATATTAGTCAAACAGCCGCAGTGGGTTTTCCAGGCTTATACTGTATAACTAAAAGACCTGCCATCTTTCTTCTCCTTCAGCCCACTGAGAGCCTTGGTCTCAGTCTCCCCACCTGACTAAAGGATTGTGATTGTGCCTCCTGACCTGAGTATTTTGTAGATTAAACGTTGGTCATATCTTGGGTCAGAGAGATAGAGCAAGAAGAGTATGTTTTGTATGCAGCTGATTTTTTTTTTTTGCTGTCTTTGACACTAAGGCACTACATATAATAATACAAGTTTACCCCCTGGGATCACTCCTGGGCACAGAGCCAGGAATAGCCACTGAGCCCAACTCCCACTCCCATCCCACCTCCAAGAAATGTTGATCATACCCTGGATTAGAAAATGTTTGCAGTAACAAACTCAGAATAAAATCTCAATATCTGCTAGCCCTGCCTTCCTCATGCTCAGGCTCTGTGCCTGGTCCAGCCAGCCTCTCACCACAGTGGAAGATGAAAGGGTTGATTGTAGGATGAGGGGTCAGATACCCAAGACAGATGAGCCTTGGGTTCTCCAAATATTTCTGAGACTGATTTTTTTTCTCACTTGGACAAAAAACAAGAACCCAGAATCAAGAGGGTAGTTCCCCCCTGCTCTCCCCATATGTCTCACTTTTTGACATCAACCCATTCACACTGAAGAATGACAGTGCCCTGAAAGGTCGTCCTTTGGTATTCAAATTATCTTAAGGAATCTGTAGTCCTCATGCAAAGAATCTCAAGTGACCCATTTCTCTGACCCCTAGAGATTGGGATTCACTGGGAAAACCTCTCAAGTTTTGTCAGAGAGAAACAGAATTTGAGACACTGTCACACTGACCAGCCCGCCCTCTCCCCCTCCTTCCTGAACTGTAGTTCCTTGTCACCATTGGCAACTGCATCCTGTCTTTCATCCATATTCATTAACTGGGTATTTGAATAGATTGTTTAATTCTACCCAGGAGATCCAAGTCCTGAGTTTTTTTCAGGGCCGTGTATTATTTGTTAAAGCAGAAACCTCACAATATGAAATAATATTAAAACTCTGACATTTTGGAGAAGAGCTGGGTTTTCTGTCTTTCCTGCAGTCTTTCAATTCCTGTATGCCAAAGGGATCTATCAAAGTCCCATTTTATACCAGGCACTTTGCTAGGATTCAGAGCTACAGATAAATCCCATGCAGATCCCAGAATTCTAATGTAAATGTTTGCATGGTAGAGTGGTAGGGCATCGTGAGTTTGATTTTTCCTGAAGAATGACCTGACACCATTCAGCTCTTGGAAAATATCTTCCTTTTTCAGTTAGGGCTCAAAATTCACCACCTGTGGGAATCCTTGCACTTAAACACTTATTAATTTCAGGAAAATACAGTGAATTCCAAAGACTAAAACACGGTCACTGGGTTCCAGTCTACCCTCTCCCTGATGAGTTTGGAAACCCAGATCGTGGTCTGGGAAGCAACAGGAGTCTGATGAACCATAAGTATTTACCCATTTTCTGAAGCAAGACAAATAGGAGGCAGCTATGCAACACTTCAACAGCCTAATGGCCATAAATAAGGAAATTCTCAACTAGGGGCCAGGGCAAGGTGGGGGGTTCTGTTCCAATCAACACTCTTTGGACTTTTCAAGCAACCTTACTGTGATGAAACCCCCACTGTCACTGTTGGTGCTTTCTTGCTGTGGCAAGCTTAGAAAAGCCTTGCCATTTGTAATAATCTATGAACTCATTATCATGTGCAGCTAATGACAAGATATGAGAATAATTAACTTTTTCCCCAAGGAGCTGCTTTCCTTCAGAGAGCAACAAAGGGGCTTCTTAATTTTCCTAATTTTTTTAATATTAGTGTTTCCTTTAATGCCAGAAGGCATCAAGAACAATTCCATCCTTCTTCTTGCCTATACCATGTCCCAGATGGCAGAGTCACAGGAACCTGGGGGAGGGGGGAATGAGAGGGTTAGGGGAGTGGTTCTAGTCTTTGCTGAGTCATGTTTCCAACCAGTCCTTTGGGACTGAGGAAGTTGTGATTATTTTTATCAGTATGTTCTCTGTAATGAACTTACATGGCACAAGTCAGGAAATAAATCAGTGTTCTAGTTTCTCACATGCTGGTGCTAAAGAATAACTTCCTCTTCTAGGGAAGTTCTATAGTGCAAGTTCTGTTTATGATGACTACTTCCAGCATGAAATAATGATGCTAAGACTTGCCTCTCCAACTCAAAATGTGCATCTTCAGATCCAATTATCACTGCACATCCTAGTCCCCCAACATGTAAGTGTATCATTGGTGCTACCTCTATCTTTCCTCCTGTACTTTCATTTTAGTGAAAGATATCATCCAGTCATTTGCTCCTGAAATCTTTATGCCCTCTTGGAATTCTTCTCTCTGTCATCCTCAAATTTTCCTTATTTTTTCTTCTTTAAATCAATATTCTGACCACATTTTCTCCCACTTCTCCCCTACTACAACTCCTGAACAATTCATGAAAGAATTCCTTTTATTGTGACTTCACACCACAAATCTGACATACCTCCACCCCAAATATCCCAACCGCCATAGACAGTCATCTTTCTCCAAATCTCACTGACTCACAATATTCCTTCTTGTTGCTCATTTCCCTTCATGATAAAGTCCAAGCTTCTCATGTCAACTAAAGAACCTGCCATCATCTCTATCAGATCCTCTGTCTCTTACTTAAATACTGTATTCTCTGCATACTATTCTGTTATCTGCTTTCATCTGTTGGAAACATCCCTATGACATCAGCTTTAACATTCCTGTGGCAAGTAGAATAGAACACAATTGGATTTTATCTCTCAATCTAAGTAGCATTTTCTTTAACAAGTGAAACAAATTCATTCTGTAAGTAATATACTTGGACTTGTAAGTATTAATATACTTGGACTTGTTTACACCATCATCTTATATTTGGTGTTTTTTTGGTCATTTCCTCATCCTTTATTCCTTCCCTGACTTCTGTTGTATTAATTGAGGTGACTTTGCTCTGCCTCTCTGAATATCTGGTATTTAGTGGTTTGGGTATTGTGCTATAGACCTATTCTTCTAATTGTTATTTATTATTTTAATAAGCATTTGAACACAGATTATTCTGAGCCACTTTAAAGATAACCATAATGAACAACCTCCATAAAACAAGAATCTCAGCCACTTTAAATTCCATCTGTCTTTTTACTCAATCCTGATATATTTATTGTATTTGAAACCAGCTCACTTATTTTAGTTTGAAAAGTAATTTTTTTTAATAAAAAACTTCTTCCTCACATTTGTTTCTCTTATACTGCATCTATTTTTTCCTCCTTAGAATCTATGCTTGGCAAATTTTCTAAATCTTTGTATATCAGAAAATCTTATTGATTTCAAAATAAAACTGGAATGGAATTTTTGAAAAATTTTACCATTTTTTAAAAAGTAAATTAAGCTATCAAGTGTAACAACTTAGATTCAAAGTTTATTATCTAACCAATATTTGAAACTATTGCTTCATTATCTATTGTAACCATTGCTGCTGCAGAGAAGTCTGATATCAGCATGACTCAGATCTTGTTTTTATAAGTAATTGGTTCATGGTACCTGGTACCTGGAAGCTTTGAAATGTTCTATAATAACCTAAGATGTCACTGCATAATACCTTGTATGGACTAAACTGCCATTTGTTTATTCTATTTAACAACTAAGAAAATCTTTCAGTCTACAAACTGCTTTGATTCTTAAATCTTATGAAATTGCCTTCTGTTATGTTGAATTATTGCTGGGTTCAGGATTGCTGTTTCTTTTTCCAACAATCTAGGTTTTTTAACATCAGATCTCTCACTGTTAGGAACTTCCAGATTGAGCTCAAAGCAGTGTTCTCATTAGCAGTTATCCAGTAGGCCTGAAACAAGTGTGCCCATTTTAATGAATTCAGTGAAAATTCACATATACTTGTGAAAGGTCTGAGCAGTCATAACTTTAAATCCTGAATGGAACAAGGAAAACCAAAAAGAGTACAGCTTGGATGTGTGCATGTCTAACTACATTCTTCTCTGTTTACCTTTCCAAGATTGCTTCCCAGTCACATCCTTGAAGAAACCCCAGACACAAATTAATAAAACTTCTCCTCACTCTATGTGAACAAAACAGATCATGCCCCATAGCGCTGTCTCTGTGTCCACACTGTATATACTTGAGAGATTAGACTTTGTGGAAACACATGGATGAGCCAGGGACAGTGGAGTCTTCAAACTTGGTATTCTGTGACTTTGGGGTATTTACATTCACAACTAAACCTTTCTATATTGCCCCAGGGTTCACATTTAATACCTAAGCTCATGCTGAAAACATGTAACTGGTGAATGACTTTGAACTCCTTGAAAAAGCAATGAGTTCCAAATAGCAAAAACAATGTGTGAGAAGATGTTATTATGAACTCCCTAGTCATCCTTCAGAGTGTCAAAATCACCCTCCCAAGGAGCAGGGAGTCTAAGATTGGTGCAAATTCCCTGGGTCTTGACATTTCCTTTCAGAGTTTTAATTGACTCCAGACTCACCCATCATGTGTCCCAAGAAACATAAAAGTCACCTGCAAGGTCTCCTCATCACCCTCTGTCCTAACTGTCTGCAGCCCTTGGGATCCCCAAGAAAGGGATTCAATGCTGTCAGATCATTAACATCCCATTTGGAGTGACCCTCGACAGGGGAGGTGGGAATATTTGCCTGAATCTGTGATCAAGTCGCTCAGTTATCAAGAACACATGTTCCAGAAAACTGACTCTTAAGAAACAAAAATAAACTATGTAACAGACCATTTCTGGTCAAGATGTTATACCTTGCCTGACAAAACAGGCAATAGTCAAAACAAATTCCAAGCAGCTGTAGTTTTCTAACATGAAAGAAAAGAAAAGAAATTGACCTTCATTTAGGAAATTGACTAGGTATTAATTGACTTCACACAGACACACACACACACACACACACACACACACACACACACACACTATAGGTACAGCCACAGAGATACTCATTTAACCTCAATAGAATTCTTTGTGGTAGATCCAATCCTCTCATTAGCAGATTAGGATGTTAACTAGGGCCCAGGGCAACAAAAACCTACCCACTGTTTTTGTTCTTAGTTCTGAGTCAAGTAACAATATATTCTCTGTTATATAGATTCCCATCCAATTGTCAGAGACCATATCTGTTTCATTTATCCTGGGCCTTGCAGAGCCTGGCATGAAGTAGGTGGTCAGTGGAATTGTACCTCCTATCTATTCTTCAGTATTACTTTCTTTTCATATTACAGCATTGCTAGTTCTTCATTCTCTCAATAAAATTTCACTAAGCACTTACTATGTATCAGACTTTCTGCTTGGCAGTGATATGAAAGAATGAATGAAATATAAATAGCTTTTTCCAACCTATGAGGAAAAAATGGTAACCAAAACTACTTTATAACTTGGTTGATCTATAAGAACAAAAAAAAAGTTTACTGTGCAGGAGATGAACTGGGAAGGGGAGACATCTGTGGGCAGTGATAGTCACCCCTGCCTTAGATCAGAGTGAGGGCCCTTTCTCTCAGGAGATCATCATCCTCTTTTGTCTCACCCACACCCCTCAAAATGTGGGTACCTTTGGAATTCATATATCCATCCAGTTTGTATTTCCTAGGGTCTAGTGTTGTCATTTATTTAGCAAGTTAAAGTACAGGATTCTCAGTTAAGTTCACATTCTAGGAATACAGGGTCTTTTTAAAATTAGTATAAGCATGTTACATGGGAAGACATGTAGTACATGGGACATAGTTATTTTAAACTACTCTTTATCATAATTCAAAATTCATTACATGGCCTATATTTTACCTGTCAAACTTTCTAGAGAATTCAGTAATTTTATGGGAAATAGATATGGATTTTATTGAAATATAGGTGAGAGGCCTATTTGATCAGGTGTTAATTACATGTATAAATCATTCAAAAGGGTTAACTCTCAAAGAAGCAAGCAGTGTTTACATAGCCTGTTGATTTGCCACGCTAGCACAGACCATAAAGACAGCAGAATCTACACTGGGAACACACCACGAACCAATCAAATGTGCTGCTCAAGTAGCCATTCTACTGTCGTCTTATCTCTCTCAATCTTTCCCAAAATCCCTCTGAGAAAGAGACTCTTATCTTGAGATGACAGATGAGGACATTGAGGCTGAGTGGGGTGGTATCTTGCCCAAGGTGACAAAATCAGATTTTAACCTAATTTACCCTGATTCTGAGCCCTGGGGCTTCTCCATCACAATAAGTACACACAGAAAGTGTTTGGGTTTTCAGTTAAAACCTCACCAAAAGCAAGGAACATGGATTCAAGATAGCTCACTCTAATTAAGTGGGGCTAAATATATCACTTGTATTTTTGCAGCAAGACTCTCTGTGCTGTATGTGGTTACTTGTGACAGGTCACCCACCTATCTTCTTTGCAGACATAAATAACTCTAAGCATTAGGATAGAGGTGTGGAAAGCTGCAAAAAGAACAAAGGGGCTTGGTATAAAAATGGCACATTTGCTAGAATAAACAAGAGCCCAAACCATCAACAATGAAATACAGGCTGTAGACTCTCACTTCTGCACTCAAGACAAAGAGGAAGAGAGAAAGGCAATGGAAGGCAGTTGTCCAGTGCTATTGCCCACATAGGCATGGAGGCAGTAGCACAGAGGCTTTGGAAATGGCCTCCAGTCCACTGGGACACCCTGTGAAGCTCCTGCCTCCCAGGATAAAACTGGTTCACCAGCTAATCATGAAGGGGACCGTGCCTATGAAATCCAGGATCTGAAATTCCCCCAAGAGGGAGAAGGTAGTACGAGAAAGAGGTAGAAGGGAAAGTTGCATTAGCCTGCAAAGGCCGTCTGTTGGGTGAGTGTGGGTAATAAAAATAACAACAAAACCCACATCCCCAGTGTATAATTTGCAAAGCTCCCTGTAGTGTAAGTATGATATTCATAATTATGCTCATTTTGCAGCTGAGGTCTCAGAAGACCTCAGAAGTTGGTTATGCTACACTCACAAAATTCCATAGCACACCCCATTCACAGGAGAGCTGGAAGAAGAAGGCAGGTCCAGACCAAGCACTGGAGATGCGGAGCTTCGCACTGGGAGAAGACATTCTTATTTCAGTTACTTCATGGCACTCTCCCATGACAATAGATCAGCATTTCCCAGAGTGGATGGTACCCACCCCAGCCCCGAAGTTGGTGGAGCATTGTAAGGGGGTAGTAGCCTCAGGTGCAATTGGGAGCATTTCCTGGGTTTTTTTTTTTCACCAAAAAACATAAAGAGGGTAGATTTCTTGGAGTGTGCTGAGTAATGGACAGCAAGCCTAATAAATCTAGGAACCTCTGCATATAGGTGAAACTACCCAAAGCCTATTTCTCTACTGACTCACCAAAACAAACGCACTTTGGTCTACCAAAGGACATCATTCCAATAAATAACTCCTACAGTCTTGTCACACAAGCTTTTGCTGCTTGATCATCCTGAACAGCTATAAACACAGGCTGCTATATGTAAAAATATATGTAACACACACTACAGAGAGAAAAGACCATCTTTAACCCCTTACTTCTTGTTCTGTACCATTTTTCTATCTCTTTAACATAACAGTGATGGGATCTCTAGCCAAATACATGCGGCCTTTCTTCCGAGATCTACCTAGCTTCATTGAACCTATTCTCAATGCTTCCACAACCTGACTTTATTACTCTGGTTAGCGCTTAATGTATGATGATATCATTGTGGGTTGATCAGCCATCTGCACTACTAGACTGATGTTCCTTGAAGTCAAAAGTCTTATTTACATCTGAATCCCTTGTACCCAGCAAGGGATTTGGCCCAATGCTGGTGCTCTAAATATGTTTGTTGATTAAATGAAGCAATGGTTCCACGTCTCATTATCTGGTATAGATCTCTCCCCAAGAAGCATGTGAAATGATGAGAGCTTTGCAAGTGTAGTGGCTATCATCATCATCATCATCACTCACTTTGTCTCAGTAGCTGTGTTTCCTGGATTTCATTTATTTCCCCAATCTTCATTATCTAGTACACAGTCGGAGGCTGGGCGGACGTCCAGGCCTCCTGGCTCAGAGTCAGTTCATCTCTCATACAGCATTATTACCATTGCCGGAGAGAGACCCAGAGAGGTCACCAGAGCCAGAGTGGCAGAGATGAGTCTGCAATAACACATCAAAGCCGTGGCCTCAATGAAGGAGTGGGAAGAGAGTTACCACTGAGAAATAATAACTATTCTATCTCTATGCTCATCACTCTATTTCATGTTTAAAAAAATATCTACTTGTTTTCAGAACAGTCTTAGGCTCTGAGCGAAATTAAGAGGACACTACAGATATTTCTTTACACCTCTTGCCTCCACAAATATGTACATCCCCCGTGCCCAACAATAACTCTACCAGAGGGATGCAACTGTTATAGTCAATAAACCTATGTCGACATAACATGATCACCTAGACACTATAGCACAGGTGAAGGTTAGTTCATGATGTCAGGTATCCCATGGGTTTTTTACAAGTGTAGATTATTAGATCATCTATTGATCACTACAGAATCACAGAGAGTAGCTGCCTCTCAATATCTTCTTCGTTCTTCCTATATACCCACCTCTCCCCAGCCTCTGGCAATTACTGCTCTTTAAGCGGTCTCCATGGTTCTGCTTTTGTCAGCCTGTCTTATTGTTAGCATCATATGGTAAGTAGCCTTTTCAGATTGACTTTTTTCTCACTTAATAACACACATTTACATTTCCTCTCTGCCTCAACATGGCTCATGGCTCATTTCTCCCTAGCACTGAATAATAGTCTATTGTCTGCATGTCCTACAATTTATTTATCTGTTTACCTACTGAAGGACATCTTGTTTGCTTCTCTGTTTTGCCAATTACAAATAAAGCTGCTCTAAACATCAGTGCGCAGGTTTTTGTGTGGATAGAAGTTTTCAACTCCTTTTGGTAAATATCAAGGGGAGCAATCACTAGACTGTATTGTAAGAGTAATTTCATTTTGCAAGAAGCAAAGCTGTCTTCCAAAGTGCCGTGTGCCATTTTGCATGTTCACTGCTTTTTAATTTTCCTGACAACCCTATGAAATAGGTCTCCTCTCTACAGATGAGGGAGCTAAATGGCAAAGAATTGCCTGAGAAAAGCAGTGACCCCTTACCACCCTTCAAGTTCCCTTCCCATCCTGGGTGCACCCAGATATTTGCACATAGCCTCTCATCATGCCCTCTGGATAAAACAGAAAACCAGCAGTCTCTATGGACACAGTCAGCTTAATGGAGGGCGGGTAAAGAGAGTGCTTTAAAAGTAGATGTGTACGGGCTGGAGTCATAGTACAGTGGGTAGGGTGTTTGCCTTGCACGCAGCCGACCTGGGTTCGATTCCCAGTATCCCATATAGTCCCCTGAGCACTTCCAGGAGTTATTCCTAAATGTAAAGCCAGGAATAAGCCCTGTGCATTGCTGGGTGTGACCCCAAAAGCACTGTCATTGTCACTGTCCTCCCATTCATCAATTTGCTCGAGCGGACCCAGTAACGTCTCCATCGTGAGACTTGTTACTGTGTTTGGCATATTGAATACATCACAGGTAGCTTGCCAGGCTTTCCCGTGCGGGCGAGATACTCTCTGTAGCTTGCCGGGCTCTCTGAGAGGGGCAAAGGAATCGAACTCGGGTCGGCCATCTTGGCTGCGTGTTAGGCAAACGCCCTACCGCGGTGCTATTGCAGCCAAGGGAA
>JAOXYA010000015.1:28938822-28959924 GCA_028565675.1 Sorex palustris
CCGGGCTCTCTGAGGGGGGAAAAGGAATCAAACCGGCCCCAAAAGCAAAAAAAAAAAAAAAAAAAAAAGATGTGTATGATTTTGGAAAACCAAAGACCTTTAAGACAACAGATGGACCGAGGTTGGTTTCTCTACTGCATCTGTCACTAACCCACATGTGTAGGTTCTATCCTCCATGTACAACTCAGCTCCCAGGTAAATTCATAGGTAGATCCTCTGAGACTGTAGATGAGCTTAGAAGAATGACCCCCCAACCCACCCCCAACATCATGTGTAACATCCAGATACTGAAAACTTGAACTCAGTGACTGTCATCTATCTGGAATTCATATTTAACAAGGTGCCCACTCCTTTTTCCTTGGCTCACTCTAGCAACCCTGTAGCACTATAGCACTGTCCTCTCACCATTGTTCATCAGTTTGCTCGAGTGGGCCCAGTAACATCTCCATCATTGTGAGAGTTGTTGTTACTGTGTTTGGCATATCGAATACGTCATGGGCAACCCTACAGTTGGGAAAACTCCCAAAGGCTGATCCTCCTTGGCTGGTGCAAAGGGGTGGGGTGGAAGCTCCCGAGAGGCTTGGCCCTTCGTGGGTAATCCCCTCCTGCTGCACGCTGCTACCAGACTAAGGCAGGGTCTTTGAGCCAGAGGTGGAGAGAGGTGACAGGAGACCCAGCAGGCCATCGTTCATGGTTCTATGGTGACACATTCGGTTTCCATTCCTAGCCAGGAAGAGCTGGGAAAGGAGCTGGACAGTGCTGACCTGCTGTTGTGTCCTTCAGTTATGACTAACCGACTGCGCTTCTGCCCTTGTCCCAGAGGTGGTGCTTCAGCAAGCAAAGTACTGCCTGAGTAAGGAGACAGAGGGCTTGGCAGAATGAGAGTGGGAGCACCTGCTGTGGAGAAGGAATCAGGAGCACAAAAACACCCCTGTCATCACCTGTAAAGGGAGAATTCAGAGGAGGTGTGTACCCTTCTCCTCTGCTCTATCCTGCCCAAGATGCCTCTACCTCTCCCATCCAGCACTGGACTTAGGACATCTTAGCAGTCACTTCAGTTTTCATTGTGTCATCAGAGTTCTAATGAGGAACAAACATGTTAGATAGTGGCTGTGGTGCTGCTTACATCAGAGGGATAAAATATATCCCCAGATACTATCACTGAGCTCGTCGTGTGTGTGTGCATGCATGTGTGTGTGTGAAAGAGAGAGAAAGATGCAAATGAGTAAGTAAGTGGGGACTGCCTGCAGAGTTCTAACACACTAGAGGATACTTAAGAAGGAGGAATAGTTCTGATAAGTACTGTAGAGTATGAGAGGGTGCCAGGGAAGGAGGGGGCAAGCACCCCAAGTAAGGGGACCTGAGAGCTTAGAGATGTAGTTGCTTCTGAACCTAGAAGGCTGCATAGGTTAGGAGGGGTTATTTTTTTTTTCATTCAAGGAAAGAGCTAGTATGCCTGGAAACAGTGATCTGGAGATGAGACGTTTCCAAGAGAAGGAATGGTAGATGGAGGTGATGAAAAGCATCATTATTTTGTGAGAACCAGAAGCTCATTACTTCAAATGCAGCAATTCTTACAATGCTTTTCCTGATAATGTTCATCACTTTGGTGAGATGGAAACCTCTTTAAAACAGAAGGTTGTTATTTTTTGTTTCATTTTTTTTAATTTAAAAAAATATGAACCGGGCTGGAGCAATAGCACAGCGGGTAGGGCATTTGCCTTGCATGCGGCCGACCTGGGTTCGATTCCCAGCACCCCATATGGTCCCCCAAGCACAGCCAAGAGTGATTCCTGAGTGCAGAGCCAGGAGTAACCCCTGAGCATCAGCTGGGTGTGACCCAAAAAGCAAAAAATATATATATATGAACCATGGGAGAAAAGTCATTTGAGGGCCAGGACAACAGGGGGACCCTAGAGCATGCTTAAATATGCTATAAACACTTATCAGCTCCAGATTTGGCCTCTTGGAGACAGAGGACCAATGGAATGGACCCTTTCAGTAGCTTGTGTCCCCAGCTGTGTCTGAACCTTTTTATACTGCAGGCAAACCACTGTCTTGCATATTTGTTGCTGACAGGCACATACAATCAAGGTGCTAGGCCACTGGTTTCCAACCATTCTACACCTGCAGATGAGCACTGGACCGTGGGCTTGGGTTTGAAGACACTGGCTTATAACATCATCGAGCTCAAGAAGGCACCTGGAAGGAAGAACGCTGGGTTCCAGGCTGGAAATCAGTGTCTCTCCCTTTCAGCGGAAGCTGACATCTCATTTTTTAAGGGTGACATCCCATTACAAAGATGCATTGAAAGGTTACAATTCGAGCACACTCTTGAACATTCTAAGTGGCACATGGACTGCAAAAGCAGCTCTCGTTAGGAGTAATGGCCCTTCTACCTTGAAATGCAGGAGAAGGGCATACGCTCTGAGAAAACAAAACAACACATGTTAGATAAATAAGCACACTCTCAGGGAAATCCCCACGGAAGGGGAATCGTTCTCTTTCCCAATAGTACAGCAGTGAGCTTGTGAAGGCAAAAGAAGTGAAAACCAGAAGGTGGAGGAGCAACATGGGGGAGAATCTCGTTTCCTTCAGGAGCCTGTTTTCCAAGATGGCCCTGGCATGCTCCTGAGGTGCAAAGAGGGCTCGCTCTGCTTCTCAGCATAGGCTCCACAGCTAATGCCAGGTTGGTGAGCACCTGTTCGGAGTGAGCTTAAGACGACCGTGGTTAAGCCTCTCCAAACGGGGAAGGAGGGTAGGACCCTCTCCACTTTGATCTGAGGGAGCAGAGAGGACTTACCATCACACCCAACACGCAGACACCCACACTCACCCAAACACTTTCACATCCACTTATACACTCACACGTTCGCAAACACTCGCACACACTCATACACAAACACATACTCTCCCTCTCTCACACACACATTCACACACATACACTTGCATACACTCATACGCACACATTCATTACACACACACTGACATGATAGACTCACATTCACTCATATGTATATACTATCACATGCACGCAAACACACATTCACACACACTTACACACCCTCATACACATGCACTCTCACACACTCACTTAAACACACTCTCACTCATGTACATACGCACTCTCCCTTTTGCTCTCACAGACACATTCGCATTCACACACTCATACATTCACACATATTCGCATACAGATACACACTCTCCCTCTATCTCTCTGACTGTCTCTCTTTCTGTCTGTCTGTCTCTCTCTCCCTTACACACACACAGAGAGAGAGAGAATTAGAGCAGTCTCCTTAGCAAACCCAGGCGTCCCTGAAATCGCTGGTAGTCACATCATTCCCTGCAGCTCAGAGAAGCTGATGATTTGTTCCGCTCAGTACACCCTGGAGAGGTCTGGAATTTGACCCAGAATCTCTGGCTGAGTACAGATGATGCCCTTTCAGTCTATGGAAAATGGTTTCCTCTCTCTGCCTCTTCCCAACATTCAGCTTCCAGTCAACTTTCCCTCTCCAAGGGCATTCTCCAGTGCCTCTGCTCTCTGTTTGAAAGGGAGTAACTTGATAACCTTTAAGATCCTTCTTTGCAGAGAGAGAGAGGGCGGAAAGCATTTATATTCCTGCCACAACCCTCTGCCTCGGCCTGCTCTGAGTTGGCTTGCTTGGCCTCCTGCTCCTTGGGCTTTGTTAACAGACTCTCTTTGAGGCTACAGGGAGAAATGGCAATTCAGCTCCTCACAGGGGCTGCAGGAGGCGGGGATGCCCGAAAGGTTTCCAGAGCAGCAGGCAAGGTCAAATGCATCCACGGACAACAGAGGGGGGTCAAGAGTCATGGCCCCGTGTGGCACATAAATGAACATGCATGTGAGAGGAGAGAGGGGGAGGGAGAGTGAAAGGGGAGGAGCAAGGGAGAGAAGAATTTAACATTTGAGCAAAATTTTGGTTTCCAGATGGCTTCTAGTCTCCATTCTTCCATTCTCCTCCTTTCAGAGTGCCTGTATCGGTGTTTCTGCAAACACTGCTTCATGGGAAAGCAGTGCTAGAAGAACAAAGAAGTGCTGTAAAATAGATGCTGTGCTTTAGCACGGCCCTTCCCAACAGCAAGCCAGGCTTTGATGCAGATGGGGAAGGGCACTGGGTAAGAGGGGTCTTGATTCTATCTTTCCTACCTACCTGCTGGACACTGAGCACTGCTGGGCACACCACGGGGGTGCACAAGACCAAGTCCAGCATCCCAGCATGCTCGCCAGGCCTCCCTGGCCTCCCTGAATCTCCCTCTACACAGTCAGCTGCCCCTTAGCCCACATCAGCATAACAGACTGCAGTGGGGTGCCCCCTGCAAAGGCAGACCTTAACCTGGGTATCCAGCTCTGCTTTGTTCCTTCAGCAGAATTAAAGAAGACTTTCTTGAACCTCTAGAGAGAGAAAACATTGAAAGCAAACAGCGGGGAATCTGTGGGTCCTGGACATAGGTGTGGCTTGCCACAAGTGTCTTTTTAACCTATGTGTCCCTCTCTTGGACAGCTGTGAGCTCTGAGACGCTGAGATCGGTCAAGCATCCCTCAAGCCAAGTTCCCACTTGAACTTTGTCAGACTGGTGTGGTGCAGGTGGCATGAAATAATACCTACCATGCACTTTTATTCAGCCCTAAAATCAAGGGAGCTGGGTCCAGACAGCTAGAACAGGGGGCAAGGCACAGGCCTTGCACATAGCGGACCCTGATTAGCTCCCAGCATCAAATGGTTCCTCAGATAGCTCTGGTTAATCCCTGACACCACATTCTCAGGTCCTCACATAAAACTGCTGTCCTGATGACCATAAAGGATCCCCACGTCCCCTGAGCACCATCAGGGAGGCTCCATTAAAAAATAAAAAACTAAAGACTATCAACCAAGGTGTATTTCAGACTCTGCTTTTTCTGCCTGTTTTCACTGTCTTTACCAACCTTGACACTAGAGCTCACCCATTAAGCTAATAAGGTGCCAAAGAAAGTCTTGACCTTGTTTTTTTTTCTTAAAAAAATGAGATTCTGTATTAAACTGCATTCCCCCCCACCCACCACTCACCCTCGTCACTAACTTTAAAGTTCAGACAGTCCAAACTAACTCATCCCAGTGAGCATTCATTTCATTTAAATGAAGAATCAAGGGGGCCTGTCACTAGACACCAAACAGAACTGGGGCACTGCAGTGTGAATGGCCTCTAAAAACACAATACCAACAGATGAGTAGCTGGAAGCAGCAAGATCTCAGCTCCTTGCTGTTCATTAATTATCTCATCCATTGATTCTTCCTGTCATTCAATAACTAATATTTTGCTCATTAACCTTTTTCAAAATCTTGGGACAATAAGAGAGGCACTCTCATCCCTTCATCTAGGTGGAAAAAAATAAAGAAAAGACACACAACTAATATGCACAAGAGTAGATCTGCAGATATTTATTAAGCTCCCACAAAAGGCTAGGGAGTGAGCAAATACAGTCAGGTAGCTAAAGGATTCTAATTTAATTCAGTTTCCTGTCTGTACAGAATCAAAGACTATTGTTTTTCCTGCACTCAAAGCAACTTGTTTACTCCCTAGATCTGTCTCACTTTGGAAAACAGCCACCTGGGCCCTACCTGATCCTGATCACCACCTCTGTCTGTTCCCTAGCAGACACTCATCACGGCAAAGTTCTGTGTGTAGTGCAGAAGAAAGGTCTTAGAGGCTGAATGTAGGGAGTGGCTGGATAAAGCCACAAGTCATCAGGAGATTGCTCTAGAGCAGAACACAGGCTCTGAGATCGGAGGAGCAAGGAAGAAGGTTCCTACATTCCAGGGATGGGCAGAGAAGGACCAGGAAAGAAAGGCATCCACCAACTCCAAGGAGTGAAGGGTCTGAAGCAGAATGTAATGATAAGCAGCACAGATGTTGCCACACAGAATGAGAAACAATGAATCAGTAGCCTATCCCATTCAATAAGGCCCTGGTATCTGCCTTGCCATAGAGACAGGATGGCAAAAGTGCCAGCAGAGATGCTCAAATAGACACAGTGATGCAAAAACTACAGTGAATAATTCTTTTGGAAGGAGAGATACTCCTGGTATTGCTTGCACACTGCTTAGGACTAAACCCCGGGCACCCTGGTGTGAAGTGTGTGCTTGGACCTTTTGAGCCATCCCGGGGTCCTTTGGTTATTCCCTTAAGAAGAAAATTGAGCAAACTCCAAGAGAGGGTGCTGGATCCAAGATCAGGTGGTCCAGTGATGGTATTTACTTTTGTTGGATGTGGGTTGGAGCAGAATACTTCTGCAGGACAGCAGGAGAGTGATTTTTGAAAGAGAGCATAATTCAAGATTCACAAAGGAGAGTGAGGAGAGGAGGGATGATCCTGGGGTGGTGGTTGATAGAGTCAGAACCAGGATGGAAGGAAATTCCATTTAGGAAGGAGAAGCAGCCAGGGCTCTCTGCTCTGCTCCCAGGTCATGCCACTAATCCCCAGCTTGGGGTGTCTGTCCTCTTCTGGGCTCTGTGCAGGGAGGGTACAGTCACCAGTAGCTTCCCAGGATGGAGAGACTGCATCTTGTGAATACCGGGAATGGATTCTGTGTGCAAGTCTGTGTAAACTTGCTGGGTCATCTTCATCTAGGTGGGCATGGGGAGTGGGGACCCACCTGCAGTGATAGAGATCAAATCTCTAGCCACCTCCTCCCCTTCTCCACTGGCCAGGCTTTTGGACTCCCCATGGCCTCCTTCTGCCCTGGGAATACAGGCACAGTTGGCAGCCCCCTTACAAGGAGAAGCAGAGTTAGGGGAGCAGAGGTAGAGGGGTCACACAGCCCTGCACGATTGCTGGTGGGCAGGCACGCACTGAGCCTGGCCACTTTGAAAGCTCCCTCAAGAGCTGTTCCTAGCCTGTGATTCCTAGCCCCCTGTGATTCCCTCCCTGTGTACCTGTGAACCCCCAAGACTCAACCCAGCCAGAAACATACAGACAAGTATAGATTTCTGTCCAGACAGCCTTCAACTGGATTTAAGACTCCGGTACTTCCTGTGTGACTTAGAACAAAATCATTACCCCCCTGGAGCCTGGGTTGTTCAATGGTAAAGACACCCCAGAGGCTTGGTGTGATCCTGCAATGGAGCAGGAGAAATATCTAGGCATGGGCGTCAGTGCAAGTGTGCACCCCAGCTAACTTCCCTTGGTGGTAAAGCCCACCAAGAAAGGGCTTCTCCCTAGGAAAGCTCAGGATCTCTTCCCTGTAGAGCCTCCCTCACTCTGCCCGCAGCTCACACAGGATCACCCCTGCAGGTCTGCAGATGGTTGCAGGGCCCCCATGCAGGCTGCCTGAAAGTGCACCTCCAAGGTAAGTGTAAGAGAGAATGCCTTTGTTAGGATGCGGAGTCCATCTACCCACTACTCTCTGCAGTGTTCATGTACCCGGTGTACATCAGTGTCCTTTTCCACTGATAAGGGTATCCTGGTAAAAAGGGATCATGATCCTCTGTTCTCTGAGCCTGTGAGGGGTCCAGAGGAGGTAGAGTGAGATCTAGGAGAAGAGCTCTGGGATCACACTCTCGATCCCCAGCTTGCTAGTCTAGGAATTTGGACAAGTAATTCTCCCTCTCTGACTCTATTAGGTGTTGGCTTCTGGCCAGTGGCAGCATGGCCAGGGGAGTAGCACAGGCCAGTTCTGAGCTGCTCAGGATAATTTGCTATGGTTGAACACCCCTGAGTCCTGGGGCATCCCAAGTAGAAAAGAAGGGAACCCAATGATGGTGCATGGTACCTACTCTCTTATAGTGCCTGGGCTTTCGAGCTTATGCCTCAGAACAAGCCAGGAGGTACGTGTACTATTCCCAAGTCTAAGGAAGGAGCCTTAGACCTGAGAGAGGGTCAGTGATTAATTGGAATTTGCCTTCTGAGCAAAGGATGTTGAGCCATACATGCCTACCTCCTCAACCCTGTCATGCCCTCCTAGAAGCCTGGAGTTGCAGAGGTTTCAGGGTACACACTTGCACAGAGCTCAGACGAAGGGGGGCAGGAAATGACTCAACAGGGCTGACTCCTCTGAGCAGGACATTTTGGATTCAGGTGTAAGCGCACATAAGGGCATGGCTCCAGCCTGTGCCAAGGCCCAGAGCAGAGAGGCTCCCTCTAGTGCCCAAGACTCAGGCCCAGACAGGAAGAGGGCCTTGCGGGGGTGAGCTTGATGCTGCCAGGTCAGAGGAGCCTACAGCCTCAACCCAGAGCCTGGCTCAGTCAGAACTTGCTCATCTGCTCTAGGCCTGGCCAATGCCTCTGCCACACTCAAGTTTTTCTGTCAAGTGGGTCCTGAAAGTCCTCTGGAGCCTTCTTCAGTGAAGAAAGTACTCAAGGCCGATAACTCACAGCCCACCTGCATTCTGCCTACTCACACAGCACCCATCTCCACTCTGGAACTCGCTGCTCTGCACACGGACCCAGGGCTCCTTGAGGGCCAGAACTGTATTGGCTTCAGTGCCCTGCTGCAACCATTACACACACACACACACACACACACACACACACACCAGGCTCACTGACCAGGACTGATGAGACTTACTCAGCAAGGTGACATTCTGATTGCATTGCACAGTGATAAACATGTGACTGTCTCCTAGGGCCAGCTTCTGTGTCCACTATGCAGCAATCCATCCATAGAAATGTTTGGAGCCACTCATTCATTCCACAGGATTGAGGTACTAGGCCAACCAGACACAGAAGGTCCTCAACATTGGTAGGAGGCACGGTGTGATTTTGGCAAAGATACACAAACACGTCCCTTTGCACAGGTAGGACACAGGGTTGTCCTGACACTCCACGGAGAAGTCTGGTGGACTGCCATATGGCAGAGATTTCTGTCAGTCACAGGACCAAGGTACAGCTGGGGAAGCACAAAACTCTTTTGTTATAGTGAGGGCTGGGCATGGAAGGAGCAGGATTAAGAACTCAGAACATCATCCCTGGCCCTGCTTCCTAGTCCAACCTATACCTCAGCCTCTGTCTTGGACTTCCGGCTGGATTCACCAGGGACCCTCTGCACTGTGGGTCACTGAGTTTGTTTTTGCTACAGTATTGGCCTCTGGATTGCAGAAATGTGGCCACAGCATGGCAGGTTGCAATTGGGGCTCAAGAGTAAGTGGTTGGGGTCAAAGGGAGAGCATAGCACGTAGGACAGCTGTTTCCTGCAGTCAGCCTGGGGTCTATTTCCAACATCCTTTATGGTTTTCCGATCTTCCAGGGGTGATTTCTGATCTTTGCAGATTTCTGAAAAGTCAGAAGTAAGCCCTGAACACTGCTGGGTGTGGCCCCAAAACAGAAAAAAAAAAAGTGGGTGGTTTTCGAGGAGTTCTGGCTATGACTGACTTTCACCAACCTCTCCGTGCCCTGCAAATTCCCTCCCTTCTTCCTCATGTGTGATTAGAAAAATGAGGAGGCTGTGAGCTAAAAATACGAGAGCTTTCTTTTCCTCCACGGGGGGAAAGAAGACAAGGGAATCTATGAAAGTAGCAGGAATTTCATCCTCCAGTGGACTCGAGAATGGATATTTTAGACTCGGCCATCCATAAACATCGGGTAATATCACACTCTGGTCTGGCAGCGTGAATTCCAGGAACAAGTCATGCAGCCGCATGAGGGAAGGACTCTTGATGAGATTGGAATATCTAATGAGTGGCAGTTTAAGGGTTAGATCAGGCACCGCTGCTCTCTGCGGCCTCCCCCACTTCACGTCTGTACCTCCGCAGGACTTGGCCCAAATGTGTAACTGCGGATAGGAAATGAGCATCCATTGCTGCCCAGTCTGGAAAGTACTTGTGGGGCCTGGGTCAGTGCTAAGGACCTGGGGTCTCCTGGGCACTAGACCCACAGACCCCATATCCCATGTGTCTGAAACCCAGAGAGGGAAGTAAAGGGACTTCTTCCCCTAAAGAGCAGGGACTCCCAAGAGGAAGGGGCTTGCAGACACTGAGACACTGAAGGTGTCTGACATCCCTGTCCCCTGTGTCTGGATGGGAAGGCATGCCTGCACGCATATGGTCACACAGCAGCAGAGCAATCTTGTCCAGGAGGTCTCTTGTCCTCACACAGAACCAGCATGGTCACTTGGGAACTGGGGGAGAAGGCAGCGTGTTCAATCAAGGACAGCTCCGTAAAGAGTTCTCAGAGCATCTGCCTGGCCCCACACATGGGTATTGATGGTAGTTATCACTCTGGTACAAGTCAGAGGAGCAGAACACACACACACACACACAGAGAGAGAGAGAGAGAGAGAGAGAGAGAGAGAGAGAGAGAGAGAGAGAGGAGAGAGAATCTAGAGCACCCGTGTCAGTCTCTGCCAATCTGCCCAGCTGGGTGGCATCTTGTCCAGTTGAACCTGGCTGTCTGCGAAACTCAGGGCTCCAGGGCAAGTCCAGAGGGACCTCCTTCTCCCCCTTCCTCCTCCCTTCCTCCACCCTGCACCCTTGGTCCTGAGTGGGCTAGACTTTCTGATCATTGTCCGGAATCCTGGAAAAACTGCAGCTGGTTCACATTTAGGTCAGCTTGTCAGCATCAGGCTCACTCCCACACATCTTTCTCACCCCTCCTCCCCTGATTCCCGAGGCTGACAGAGTGGTAGATTGCATTTCCAAAGGTGTCTTTCATTAGAAAAATACAATCTTTGATCATCCTCCATCTTCCCAACATTGCAAAGGCTGAAGATCAAGTTGCCAACCGGAATTCCATTCATCATAGAGATAAACATCAGCCGCCAACTCCCCCACTGCTGCCTTCAGAGAGCCTTGGGCAGCTGGTGCTGGGGTTGGGAGGCCCAGGGTTGAATCCAGCCTCTGCTGCAACCTGGACAAGGGGATTCTGGGGCAAGTTTCTCCAACTGCATGGCTAAATGGCCCAGTAAGTGAACATCTCCAAAAGGTTTTGTCCTGGGCCCGCTTCTCCACTCTAAGCTAATGTGACATCAGTGCACTGTTTAGGAACAACCTGGTAAAGTTGAACTCCTGCATATGAGGTAACAGCAGTGTCTGCCCTAGGTCAAGTGTCCTTCTGCCATTGTCTTTTTAGCTCAGGAGGGAACAGAGCTCCCCGCAGGTTTGTAAACTTTGGGCCTCTCCCTTTGATCCACCTTGGAACCACATGGTCCCTCCCAGTGGCCTGTGCACTGGGAACAACTGACCTCCCAAGGTCTCCCAAGTTGCAGAGTTTCTGACTCAATAACTGTCCCCGTGAATAATAGATCTGGTCTCTGACACTGTGCATGATGAAGTGACCAGTAGAAAGTCCTATTAAGATAAATCACATTTAAGTTTAGGAAATTATATGTTTGAATCCTGTAATTTAATGTCAATGTGAAGCCTGAGAGGAAGGAGAGGGAAGTCAATTAGAAGCTAATTAGCTCGGGCAGCTCTTGAGGACTGGGGCTGTCTGCTTGCTGGTGTGGAAGGGGAGAAAAGCAGAACAACCCCTGACCCCCAAACCCCGTGCCTCAATTTCCACATCTGAAAAATAGGAGAGTCTTCATGAAAGAGAAACGAGATAAAAGTGTTGAATAAAAAGAAAGAAAATGATGGCTTCGGGAAAGGATGTTAACATCCTCTCTCTACTCTGACCCACCAGCATATGTGGGGTTCCAGAGCCTCAAAGAGTGTGTGAGCTGTGCAGCATGTGAGGTGGTGAAATTAGCATGAGGCCAGGTTCCCAGAGTAGCTGGGCTTTCAGAGCATGAGTCAGATCTTCAGGAGGTAAACAGAGCCTAAAATGATGCAATAACACTTGCCCCCCACCCTACCCCCACCCCCACTCCCTCTCCAACAATCATTCCTTGCACTTTCAGGTGTTTTTGCTGCTCCAGCTGCTGTGAACCATCTTGTCCAGGTGACTGCCAGCCACCATCTTACTCTCTTCGCTCAGCACCTGACAGTGATCCTGTTTTCTCAGACAGTGCTCATCACATGTTCACCACTCCACACCCAAGGACTGCCTGCACCAGCTCTTAACCCTCTTGACCACTTTTTGAAATTGGTTTTGAGAAATTTAGTTTCCTTTTTAACTTTCTGTGTTTACTTTCTTCATTTTTTTAAATTTAGGTACCATAATTTACAAAACTCTTGATAGTAGAGTTTCCAGCTGCTAGTATTCCAACATCAATTCTACCACCAGTATTAGCATCTCTCCACCAATGTCCTAAAGTTCCCTCTCATTCTTAGAAAAATTATTTTTAAATTAGAAAAAATAATTTAGAAAATTTTTAAATTTTTTTATTATCATAGTTTGTATCACATGCTTTCAATAATATTGATTCTTATGGTTTTGATACACACTTACCTCACCTTAATACCACCAAAAGTGTTCAAGGTTCATCCATGGGCTACATCATTGAATCCTTGCCCCCTTTTGGAATCTATGGAGCCAAGTGTTATTGTCCTATAAATAGTGACAGAAAAGCACAAGTTTGTTTGTTCTGGATTCTGTCTTTTCTTCACCACTCATGCTGTCATCTCTCCTAGTCATACCTTAGAGCGCCCTCCATGCTGGACATGCCACAAGTTAACTTTAGATTTCTTAAAAATTCACTTACCTATCCAATGACCTCCTAGACTCCAGAGATCCCTGACAGTCAGTGTTCAAGAACAAACTCAGGGCTGAAGAAATAGTAGAAGGATTTTTTTGCATGCAGCTGAACCCAATTCAGTCCCTGACACTGCACATGGTCCCCTCAGTACCATTAAGAGTGATTCCTAAATGCAGACCCAGAAGTAATCCCTGAGTAATTCCAGGTGTGGCTCACGCCACCACCACCCCCAAAAAAAACCCACAAAAAAAAAGAAAGAAAGAAAAACTCAATAATTGTATACCCATCTCATGTTGATTAGATAATGGTTTCAGTTGCTTCAAGCAGAACATTGACCTCAAATTTTCTTATCTTTTTGTATTTTATATTTTAGATATCTTGGACCACAAATTCTGGAATGTGAACTGGAATTCTGGAACCTACCAATTGGAGGTACTTTTCAGTGGAGGAATAATGCATCAAGGAATCATGATCGTGAAGGTCTCCACAGAAAGGTTAATGCTTTTGAGAAGGCTCTTCAATGAATGATGTTTCCAGAGCATATGCTAGAAATAAATGAAGTGAAATAACACTCCAAAACTTTAGGGAGAGAAGGTATAGAGGCCAGAACCAAGGAAGTGTGAGCACTTTGAGGTGATGAAGCTGTCCTTTAAGTGTTGTAGTGATGAGTAGGTGGTGATGAGTGGTGGTGATGAGTAGGGAGATCATGATGAATACACTTATCCTTAAGTGGAGTGGTGATAGGTAAAAGAAGAGGAACTCCAGCTCGGGCCTTCTAGGAATCCAAGCAGTAAGCTGACCGAAGAATTCACCAAGATAGCTAAGTACGTTTAGACAAGAACATGCTTACAAGAACAAGAGTACATTTGCCAGAAAGACATGGGGAGGCCTCTAAAGAGAGAGACATCCCTAGCACAGTCTTGAAGTGACTTTTATGATGTGTCCTAGGCTGGTTAGGCTAGAATTTACTGCTTTCTATAGACTAACCAAATTTGGGGTAGTGGATGAGCAGGAGAAAAGTAGCTGATTCCAGAAAGGAAGTGAGATGTATTTAAAATGTTGAGCCCATCCCAAGCCACAGCAAGATGTTTATGGAATATCTTGCTGAGCTAACTCCAGGAAGGCACTAGCTAGGCTAATTCTAGGGACTGAGCAACAGAATAGAGTGAGCCAGATATTTTTGTACAGTTGATTGTTTTAACAGGGATGTAGCATGTAGATATGGAAATGAAGTAAGGCATCTCCTCACAGGGTTTAGCCTGCACCATTCAGGCCACTGGCAGGGTGGAGTTGAAAAGGAGACAGAATGAATAGACATCTTGGTCTGAGATGGAATATGGTCACAAAATTTCTGAACTGTTTTCATTAATGAGATACCTCCACTCCTTTTCCTAACCAGTAAGTGAGCCAGGGAGGAGGTGAGAAGAAACTTAGCCACGACTGTGGTCCCTCCATAGCATGATGCTCATGCTCTACAGAGCAGAAGTAACCAGCATGAGCAGGGGTCTCCTCTGGCCTAAGATCATCCAATGGTAACAACAACAGCAACCCCAAAATAAAAATAGGACATGGTTTCTTTTCGGTTTTGTTTTGGGGTGACACCCAGTGGTATTCAAGACTTACTCCTGATTCTGTGCTTAGGGATCACTCCTGACAAAATTTGTGTGGTGCTGGGGATCAAACCCAAGTTTGCTACATGCAAGGCAAATGCTCTACCCCCAGTGCGATCACTCCAGTCCCAGAAAACAGTCTTTTCTTCTCCAGTCGTTAACATCTAGGAAAGAGTTCTTTCATGATTGTTTCAATCAAATAATGATGCTGCTAATGACGAGAATAAAGATGTCTTTGTGTGGAACTTGCTAAGTCTCAGTATACTTTCAATGACTTCAGAGATTAGAGTGTTGAAATTACACAATACACCACTGGAAAGTTTTCCTAAACTTCTTTTGCATTTATACACTTTGTGAATTTTTTAAGTGTAAATGTTATCTCCCCCCCCCCATCCAATCCCTCTGGCTGAACAGAGCAAATAATGACTAAAATAAATATTAAAATTAAAAATGTATAAATTCACCAAAGTATTCTTTACAAATGGAATGCCATCAATTTTCAAACAATGTTTTGGGTAAGTGTTGGGTAAGCATAGCATTTATGCTTCTGAAGTTATTAAAACTTCAAATTCCACTAAGGCTCTGGGGATTCTACTCCAAACACATCTTCTTACACAATTCTCCTAATCCTCCCAAAGGTAGGTGCGATTTGCTGGCCCATTTTACAGACAGAATTCCTTAGAGCTAGTGAGGTTAAGGGATTTTCTGAATCCCTTCAGAGAGAGACTGTGGTGCAGAAGCTACTTGTGAGTGAAAGGAAAGGAGACATTTGGGAAGGAGGCTCCCCCCAACTCAGCGTTGAAATCTCTTGGTAAACTTCAGGGAACCTGAGTGGGCAGAATTCAGAGCAGAGAGCCAGTTGACCTGTGCAGGGTTCTCCCAAGGAGTACCCAAGTGACATGCTAGGTGCAGACCTGCAGAGATGGTTGATTCATCTCTATTGGGGCTCCAGTGCTGCTTACCCAGAATGCAAAGAGCTTTTTGGACAACCTCAACTGGGCAAATCTGCAGACCAGGAGGGCCTAAGGGAGGTTGAGAGGAAGCCCAATGCCAGCCTGCAGTGCTTCCTGAGAGCAAATGGAGAAATGCGTGGTGGGATGAGACACAGGCTCCACGTGCCTGGCTGCTCAAGTATTAATCAACACTTTTTTTTAATGATTTGGAACACCAGTGAGCCTTGGAAGAGAGAGGAATAGCTTTGGTGATTCTGAAAAATGGGATCTTCACTCCAAGTTGTTATAGTCTCATCATGGACAAGAGCTTCCAAAACCTCAAGCACTCAAGGTGCTAGGTGTTCCTGACTAGGGTTCCTTGGGTTCCTCATGGGTCATTGGGTTGCAGCCAAAAGTTATTCCCAACGTAATGGGTGCCATCCCATGGAGGTTGTACCATGGCCAGTCCTTAAAATGCATGGCTTAAGTTGTTTGGTTTAAGACCCCTAAGAAGTGGTCCTCTAGAGGGGAAGATTCGGGTTTAGTATAGAAAGCCCTTTCCAGGTTAAACATGTGCCACCTTGGTACCTGGGAGGAAGTCTGGAAAGCATCTGCCAAGTGGATGAATGGGTTTGGGCTTATAGTGGCTGTTGGGGACATCATGTTGTGAGACCGCAGCACAGATGCCTGGAAAGTGAGGGCTAAGCCTTCACTCTTCCTGTGGGGCATGTTAGAGGAAGACTTGGCCACAGTCCAGCTCTCTGAACAACGCAGTCAGTGGCTTTGTCCCCAGATGAGGGCCCACTTGCTCACTTTGCACTCAGTTGGGTGTCCACAAGTTTTGGGTTGGGCTGAAGAAACGTGACGTATTCCTTTTACGATCTGAGTCAGTCATGCCTCTTTTCATGAAGATGGAAAAGATCAAATACCTTTTTGTTCAATCCAAGAATTCACTCATTGAACTTTGACAAGAAAAGCAAGACCTTGGTTTAGCTACAATCCCTGCATCCAGGTCATTCTCCCAGGAAGATGAGGGGCAGTCAGCATGGTCAGTCCAGAGAAAGCGTTTTGTGCTCAGACCTCAGAGAAGGCAAAATAGATTTCCAGCTCATCCCTTAGAACTTAGCTTTCTGTGGGCCACTCAGAAACCCAGTGCCTCCTCTAGGATAAGGTAGTAACAATATCCATCCCAAGATTTTGAAGCTCAAAATGCAAAACTGCTTCTAAGGTGGCAGATATTCAATCAAGGTTCTACTCTTTCCCCTCTTATACAAGATCTTGATTTATGCAAAGAACACCTTGATTTCCCTCCCATCCCCCACCTCCACTTTTCCAAATTATCGCTTTCTAAATCAGAAAACACAAGTTAGCAATGCCAGCTCCCTTCAGAAGTTCAGGAGACCAGGGATAGTTGCTCAGGCAGTATACAACATAATTGTTCAGTTGTTCCAAAGCTAAGAGGCACCCCTAGGGCTGAACTGAGCTGCAACCATTTACCCATCAAATTACTATGAGAATTCTGTGTGTTTTGTTAGGTAGGTTTAGAAAATCCCAGACTGGGGGGGAGGTTAGCTTTCATGACAGCTAGCAAAATCAAGTATTATGGCTCTCTTTTCTCTGCTAATCTTTTCTCTGTGGTCTAAGCTTTGATAGTACTCACCGTGGGTTTAACTATTAGCTTTAACCACAGTAACACACACACACACACACACACACACACACACACCACACACTACACATATATACACACAAACAAACACATACAGTGTTTGGACACTGTGTAGAGATCATAACCCCAAGGAAGCTTTTTGTCTTAACAGTCCAGTATTTTTCCAATGTGCAAGTGTGTGTAAGGCTAGTGCTCTGGTAGCAGTTCACATGCTAATGAGTGAAGTAGAGGCATTTAGAGAACAGAGTAGAAAGAGATGCACACCCGGTCTTTCTCACGTTGTACATACCTGGGTTCTGGTGAGGAAGATGCTGCCTCACAGCTACAGAGGCAGGAGCAAGTTCATGGGCTCCAGCTCTGAGTCTTTGCAGGGGCTGTTGCTAGAAAGGAGGCCATGATTTCTCTTCATAAATGCAGTTTCCATGCCCATTCATTTACATATTACCTGCAGCCTGAACTATGAGTTTCTCCCTTGCATTTACAACATAGCCCCCCACCCCCACCCTTTCTCTGCATCTTCCTCACCCCCTCCCCCATCCCCTTACCCCTGGCTGCTGTGCTTGCAAGCTGCAGAACTGAGCAGTTTTGACAGAGATGGGAAAGCCATCCAATGTGGAAATATTTACTCTCTGTTGGTTTAAGAAAAAGCTTTCTGACCCTTGAATGAGATGACCCAGAAGTGAAGGAAGGCACATTCTTGCTAAGTGGGAGCAGGGGGCATCAGGCAGAAAGAACAGGGAGAAATACACTGAATTGGACATCACACTCACTTCATCGCGGCCCCTTTGGATTCAAAGGAGAGTCAGTACCTGTTAACCCTTCTCCCCTGCACCAATTTAGTCAGTATCCTCAGGTTTCCCTGTGGGGAGAGAAGCCACCCCGGGGAGCCCTCAAGCACTACGTGCCATCCATCACAGAGGCCTCATGTGATTGATGGGCAGAAATCAGCAAATACAGAATGTGATCGATCAGGTGCCATTTATTGTGATCCATTTATTGTGATAGTTTTAGAAAATACAGCTGGTCCAGGGTGTGCCCAGAACTGCAGGGGGCTTCCTGACATCCAGCCGCTGAGCAATGGGCCTGTATTTCAGGGGTGGTCTGCACTCTGGTGCTTCCTGAAGCCTCGGTTCCTAAATCTCACCTTTACCAAAATCCCAAGCCTTAGGGGTCCCATACTCCGACCTCACCTATGACTCATAGATCCTCCTACTCCTACATAGAGGAGACTCTATGTTCTCTTTGAACACCCCCTTCTGACAACAGATTTGTCGCGCACACTGGCTTTCATTATGCCTCCATCTACAAGATTTTTCCTCTAAGTCAAGTTCAGCCCTGCTTTCTTGGAGTCCCGCCGTGGTCGTTGTCAGAGGGTTGGGTTTGGGATCGCAAAAGTCTCACTGGGATATTATTTCCAGGACATTGGATCTTCTCCCATGAGAACTGCAATAGTTTCTATGGCCTGAAAAGCCTCTCTTCCTTTGCACTGAAACCAGGCAGTCCTAGCTGCACCTGCAGACGGTGCATGAGGGACCAAGAAACTCAATCCACACAGCTTTCTACATCCCGCACATGCCCATCCCCAGAGGTGAAAGTCACTTCCCTTTCCAAATGAGGAAACTGGTTCAGAGGAGGAGCACATGGTTCATTAGAGGAGAGGTGGGGAGGATTTCAAATCCACACAGCCTATACTAATCTCCTTGTTCTGGGGGTAGGGGGCTATCACCCCCTCAGGAGAGCAGGGTATCCCTCTCGGAACATGGAAATCCTCAAGCCTCCCACATCTGGACTTGAGGATCCAAAATGGGTCCCTAGAGGCTTGAAATGAATCCATTTAATACCAGACTCTTTGTTTCAAAAGTGAAATGCTTTATCAACTCCCCCGCCAGGAAATCTGATTCCCATCCTTGTTGCCGCTTTATCATTTCCCCCAGCTGCTATCGGGATCAGAGTTTCAGAGACGGCTAAATGTTGGTCACATTAAATATGACTGTCCCCATTTTTCACAGACAGGCAGCTTATTGCAAAGGCCAGGATGCAAACTCAGCCTCTGGGGCAACTACATGGCCGGGCTGGGGGTCCACACTGCTGTGTTCTACAAGTGTCTTTATGGAGGCACACTGAGGTCAGGGTGCACAGAAGCAGGGCATACAGGAGTGAGGTTGGGCTGCCAGAGAAGGCTGGATAGAGGTGGCCATCTTCCTGTCCTTCACTTTCTTAAAGTACCCCCCATCCAACCCCACCACCACCATCTACTTCTGCCATCAATCACCCATACTTTGTGGATGGCATCAACATTTCTCTCTTGACAGTTTCACTGCCATCCTGAAAGCAGAGCCTGGCTCCAAGAACCAAGAACACTCCCCCAAGGCCCCCAATAACAGAGAAATGCCAGCAAATGTGTCAGCATGTCACATCCTTACTCAGATGAGAAGGAGGCAATTGGAGAGTGCCCCAAAGCTAGAAGGAAGAAACTGGCTCCCAACTTCACCCCCTCCCTTAGCCCTCTGGAACCCATGCTAGCACCCAGCTTAATCTCATCAAATTGCTTTAATGTCAAGGAGTGGAAGAACCTCCCACCTGAGAAGCCTCAGTGCTCAGAAATAGAAGAGTGACTGTCTGAAACTCTACATCTGGGGGCAGTTTGTCACATGACATTAGATCCTTCATGGCTTTTTCTCAATTCCTTTGTTGCTGGTTCATGCACTCCCTCAGCCCCCAGCTACTACTCAGGAAAGCCTTTTAGGTTCTCCTTGGAGGCCCGGCTCCCACATCCTCTCTACTCGGTTTTCTTCCCAGACAGGGCGAGGACCCCATGTCTCTGTACCTTGGCTCTGAGTCTGCAGCTTAGACAAGAGTTGCTGCTTGATAACTATTTCCTGAGTAAGAGAGTGGACGAATATGAAATCACATGGGAGGTAGCTAAGCAGCCTCGAGTTAGACTTGACAGGGAAAATGGGGACATGGACCCCAACTGCTGAAACCAACCCAGAATACAGGGTTAAAGGACTCATTAGCAATGCAGGGAAGGAAGGGCTGGGAGGATGACCTCCACCCCAGGGAGGCTGGCAATATAAACGGTCAACATTCCAGCCTGCTCTGTGACCACCAGACATCCTAAAACATCTTCACATGTGAAAAACAGTTATTAGCACTATGGACTAAGGCAGTTGATAATTCCCTACTCCCAGTACCCCAAGACCTCCCCTCACTTGAGCCCCAGACCTCATTTGATTGTTCACTCACCCCTTTCTGCTTTCACTTGCTCAAGAAGGCTTATACTAAGCGTCTCCTCTGTGGTAGTTATTTTCCTGGATGCTGGGCACAAAGAACCCCAAAGCCCAGAGTAACGGGAACTCTGAGAGCCAGACAGGAAGCACTCCACAGAGGGAGGGCTGCATCAAGCTGACCCCTGTGGTGGAAGGAAGGGCTCCAAGTAATGTCCCAAAGAACCCTCACTGCTAAAGCCAAGTAAGATAGCGCTGAGGCTGGTAATGATGAAATGAAAATGAGCTGGGGGATAGGGGAGGAATAGCTGCTCCTTAGAAGGAACACACTCCAGCCAGTGAAGGCAGGAACTGTGGCGCTAAAGGAAGGCTGAATTCAGTTAAAGGGGGTTGGAGGAAGGAAAAGCCCCAGGCAGAACCCAGAGTGGAGCTTAATTAGAAAACAAGCATCTTGGGTTCACACTAATAAGCAAACTGAATCCCGGGCCCCAGCTCCTCCTGATCATCACCACGTAATTGCTGAAAGGCTGGGGTTTGCACTGCTTGGATGATCTTTAAGTGCATGTTGATAAAAGGAAGGAGAAGCCGAGGGGAGAATCAGAGCTCCAAGTTCACACGGTTCCAGGGCTGTCCTTGGCAGTATGACTTCTGCACAGGTCACTGAGGACTCAGAAGCCTGTCTTTCCTCCACACCTCCACACCCCAAAAAATCATCAACCATGAGCGCTCCATAAATGAATCTGGACTCTCCTTGTTCTTTGTGGCCCCATTCTAAAATTGGGAACAGCCTTCATTGACCCCTGGGGCTCACCTATGACCTCCATTTTCTTAAAAAAAGAATAAAAATGGGTGGGGATGGGGAATTGGGCCCACACATGGCAATGCGCAGGGCTTATTCCTGCCTCTCCGCTCAGGGATCACTCCTGGCAGTGCTTGGAGTATCATATTGTTGGGATCGGGAGTCCCCTGGCCCTTGGAGGCGCGGAGAGACCAGACAGGCACAATTCCTGCAGGAGTACAAACGGGGTTTATTTAGACCAGCATGCTGGGGCTCCACAGCATACCCCAGAGGGGGCAGTGGCTGAGGGCCCCGAGC